>OU343161.1:141562651-142127432 GCA_910595825.1 Philhelius pedissequus | reverse complement strand
TGATGATGATGATGATGATGATGATGATGATGATGATGATGATGATGATGATGATGATGATGATGATGATGATGATGATGATGATGATGATGATGATGATGATGATGATGATGATGATGATGATGATGATGATGATGATGATGATGATGATGATGATGATGATGATGATGATGATGATGATGATGATGATGATGGTGATGATGAGATGATGATGATGATGATGTTGATGATGATGATGATGATGATGATGATGATGATGATGATGATGATGATGATGGTGATGATGATAATGATGATGGTGATGATGGTGATGATGATGATGATGATGATGATGATGATGATGATGATGATGATTATGATGATGATGATGATGATGATGATGATGATGATGATGATGATGATGATGATGATGATGATGATGATGATGATGATGATGATGATGATGATGATGACGATGATGATGATGATGATGATGATGATGATGATGATGATGATGATGATGATGATGATAATGATAATGATGATGATGATGATGATGATGATGATGGTGATGATGATGGAAACATTGTCCATTTAGTTTCAAGCTTTTCCATTACTTTCTCGTTATGTAATAAAATCAGTTGCAGCGTGTTCTTACTCGTTTCATTTATTTGTACTAGCTGGATTTTCAACTGGTTTTGGGCCCAGAATACGCGGGAAAAATTAGAGGTTAAATTAAAGCCGTTAAGCAAGTTTTTTTTAAATTTAATTTTTTGGAACGCGCTTGAAATCTGGGAACCTTGTTAATTTTAGATTATCTTAGAAGTACATAGATTAAAATAAGAAAACGGGAGTCGGTAAGAATGGAGAATAATGCTTATAAAATTGAGCAACTGCAAACTGCAGATCAGTATTCCGTATGGAAATTTCAAGCTTCCATTTTACTTAATGCTTCTGGGGTATTTGAGTATGTAAATGGAGAAAACCAGGCTCCGATGAAGGCTGGATCTGAAACTCAAATCGCTTTTGATAAGCGACTTTTAGATTGGAGAAAATCTGATAGTAAAGCGCAAAGAATTATTGCAACGAGCATAGGTTCTATTCCGCTTCGGCACATCGTTAATTGCAAAACTGCGTTGGAAATGTGGGTAAAGTTAAGGTCAGTTTATGAACAGACTTCGAAGGCAAATATCCACATGTTGCTGCAAAAATTCTACGGGTTTGAAAAAGACCCAAATGATGATGTCTCAACACACATATCCAGGTTAGAGAACATTGTCAGGCAGCTAAGAGATATTGGGGAAATTGTCTCTGAAAGTATGATCATAACGAAAGTTTTGATGACACTTCCAAGTAATCTTTAGCATTTTTTTTGTGCATGGGAGTCGACAGCGAAAGAGCAGCAAACCTTGGAAAATCTGACTTCACGACTGGTCATGGAGGAGACACGCCTGTCATCGCATGCGACGAATTCATCCGTTGCGTTAGTTGCAAAGCAAAAGACAAAGAAAAAAATCCAAAATCATCAAAGCGGGGAAAGTGTTTCTGGTGTAATGAGCATGGTCATTGGAAGAACGATTGTCCTAAGAGAAATGCATCAGGTGATCATAGAAAGTGGACTGGAACTAAAGATGAGCTACGAAGGGGTGATGCACTTATATGCAGCGTTGACGAAAAAGTGATGACTGGAAGTTCAAGTGAGGGAAGAAGAGGTACACTGGTATCGGGTTTAGTTAGTTCACGATGGACTGGAAGAGGAGATGAGGTGCAGAGACGGGGTAGTGCGATAGAAGAGCAAGATCAAAGCCGATGGACTGGAACTCAGGGTGAGGTTCAAGGAGAAGCTTTAATCGGCTGTGATGCGTCAACTGCAAGGTATAGCACAAGAGTTGGGAACTGGTACTTGGATTCTGGTGCTAGTGACGATATGACGTGTATAAAAGAATGGTTTGTATGCTATAGGGAGTTTACGGATACTGTTGCCATTAAGATAGGGAGCGGAGAAAAGATATTTGCGCAGGGCATTGGCGACATAAATATTCTTGCTTCTAATGGGAACATTTGGAGCGAAAAACATTTGTCTGACGTTCTGTATGTCCCAAAGATTTCGATTAATCTATTTTCGCAGACTAGGGCCTTAGATAAAAACTTGAGCATTATTTCTGATAATCTTCAGTGCAGGTTTGTGAAGAAGGATGGTTCAGTTGTGGCTGTACGAGAACGGCAGGGGCAGCATTTTAAAATGTGTTTTAAGGTCCAAACACCGATCTTTGGGGAAGCGAATGGGGCTAATCAGGTATTGCCACTCAAAATTTGGCATACACGTATGGCACATCAAAACGTTGTACAGGTTCGCAATCAGCTGAGGAAAGATGGCATCCAATTCAAAGACGATGAGAATTTTTCATGTGACGACTGCGTCTATAGGAAACAACATCGATTACCTTTTCGTCGAAGTAGTTTTCAGGCTTCCCAACCCGGCGAGCTTGTACATGCTGACGTATGTGGACCCATGGAAGAAAACTCAGTTGGTGGCTCGAGGTACTTCCCTTTGTTTAAAGACCATTTTTCACGATACAAGGTAGTGTATTTCTTAAAATCTAAATCAGATGTTTGTTCATACATTGAGCAGTTCCTAACCAAAGCTAAAAGTGAATTCAGAAATGTGGTAAGAACTCTCCGTACAGATAATTGGACGGAGTTCGTGAACGAAGCTGTTAGATCACTTCTTGCCAAGCACTCTATTCGTCATGAAACTACAGTTCCTTACACTCCGGAACAGAATGGCAGTGTTGAACGCGAAAATCGCACCACTGTGGAAGCCGCCAGGACAATGATCTGTGGAAGTGGTTTATCGAAGGGATTCTGGGCAGAGGCAGTTAACACAGCAGTCTTTGTGCTAAATCGAACCGGTGTTAGTCCAGTAAAAGGCAAAAATCCATATGAACTTTGGTGGGGCAGTGAATGTAAGGTCTTAGATCTAAAAACATTTGGAACTCCAGTGTTCATACATGTACCAAAGCAGAAAAGTAAGAAATTTGATAGTAAGGCAGAAAAAGGTTTGTTCATGGGATATGCCGAAAACACAAAAGGGTGTCGCATTTGGAATTCATCGTCAAGACAAATCCAAATTGTAAGAGACGTCATATTTAGGGAGGGCGAGCTTCAAAACCAGAAATATGGGGATCAAGACAGGTCTATAGTGTTTTCATCACAAGAAGCTGACTCTGAGAATCTAGACGAAAATTCTTATGGTGGTTTGGAAGATAAATTGCATGATGATTTGCATGATGATTTGCATGATGATTTCCATGATGATTTGCATGATGATTTGCATGGTTGTTTGCATGAGGATGAAGGTGATAATACACATGATAATGTGCGTGGTTCTGTAAGTAATCAGCAAGAGCATCATTTAAACGCCGGAGAGTTGGAGAGTTCCAGTAGTTCATCTGAAGAAAACTTTGAAGAAGCCTACTTAAAAGATGATGTTTTCGACTCAATAGATGAGGATGATGTTGGTTCAAGCAAAAATGTGTCATACAGGAATAAATTGCGAAGTGCAAAGGGCTGGAAGAGTTCAGGTTGTATAAACTATGTAGAAAAACATGCGTTTCTGGTTCAAGGTGAACCTATGAGCTATAAAGAAGCAGTTTCTTGTGTTGATGCGCGTCAATGGAGGGCAGCGATGGCAGAAGAGGTGCAAAGTCTACATAAAAATCGGACTTGGGAAGTGGTCAAAAAACCAGCAAATAGGAAGATCATTGATAACAAATGGGTGTATAAAATGAAGAACTTATATGCGCATGGGCGGAGAAAATACAAAGCAAGGTTAGTAATTCGTGGATTTACCCAAGAATATGGAATAGACTATGTTGCAACATTCAGTCCTGTGGCGAAATTTATTTCAATTCGAACTGTTCTTGCCATTGCCGCTTGTGAAGGACTGCCTTTGGTTCAGTTTGACGTTAAAATAGCCTTTTTGAATGGCGATCTGAATGAGGACATTTACATGCGTCAACCTCTTGGATTCGATGATGGTTCCGGAAAAGTGTGTAACTTACGAAAGAGTCTATACGGTTTAAAGCAATCTTCTCGTTGTTGGAACGAAAAATTCACTCATGTGCTAAAAAAATTCAACTTACGATCTTCTGAAATGGATCCGTGTGTTTTTATGGGAAACGATGCTGATAGCCGTCTTATATTGACAATCTACATAGATGATGGCCTTATAGCAGCAAAGAAGAAAGAAGATGGTATGAGACTAGTGGAATATCTAAGGACAGAATTTGAAATCACACTTTTGGATTCTGAATGGTTCTTAGGAATGCAATTATCGCGGACGTCAAAGGGGGATATTCATGTGAGCCAGACTAGTTATGCAGAGCGAGTGTTAAAGAGATTTAATATGACCGACAGTAAGCCTGTTTCAACACCAGCTGAAGTAATTGGAAGTGCAGACGACTCATCCCAAAAGGAAGTACGGTTTCCATATAGAGATGCAGTAGGATGCCTTATGTACTTGGCAGTAGCTACCAGGCCAGATATTGCATATGCAGTGGGAGTTGTATCACGATACTTAGAGGCACCCACCCAAATGCATGTCAATGCAGTCAAGAGAATCCTGAAATACATTAGAGGAACTAAAACAATGGGTATACTTTTTAAAAAAGCTAACAATTTATCTTTGATATGTTTCAGTGATGCCGATTACGCTGGTGACATTGTCACAAGAAGATCTACCTCTGGATTTATTTTTAAGTTTGGGGGTGGACCTATATCCTGGGCATCGCAGAGGCAAAAGTGTGTGGCATTATCAACCACAGAGTCAGAGTACGTGGCGGCATCTCAAGCTGTTAAAGATTTGGTGTGGATTCAGCGTCTTGTTGCAGAACTAGTACCAGTTAAAGGGTCTTGTGTGGCTGAGCTGAATATGGATAACCAGTGATCAATCCGGCTAGTTAAAAATCCGGAGTTCCATAAGCGCACAAAACACATTGATGTGCGATATCACTTTATTCGTGAAAGATATGAGAGAGGAGATTTCGATATTAATTATGTTCCTTCTGAACATCAAATTGCAGACATTTTTACCAAAGCCTTAAGCAAAGATAAGTTTGAAAAATTTAGAGATTTGATTTGAGTTGTAAATAATCCTTTTTAAAGTTAATGAATTATTTTTGTTAAAAATTTAAATTATTCAAAAGTGGGAGTGTTGAGATAATAATGAATTACATATTTGAATATTTAAATTTGGCAATGCTCTCACTGGAAACATTGTTCATTTAGTTTCAAGCTTTTCCATTACTTTCTCGTTATGTAATAAAATCAGTTGCAGCGTGTTCTTACTCGAAGTCGGTCGTTTCATTTATTTGTACTAGCTGGATTTTCAACAGGTTATGGGCCCAGAATACGCGGGAAAAATTAGAGGTTAAATTAAAGCCGTTAAGCAAGTTTTTTTTAAATTTAATTTTTTGGAACGCGCTTGAAATCTGGGAACCTTGTTAATTTTAGATTAGCTTAGAAGTACATAGATTAAAATAAGAAAACGGGAGTCGGTAAGAATGGAGAATAATGCTTATAAAATTGAGCAACTGCAAACTACAGATCAGTATTCCGTATGGAAATTTCAAGCTTCCATTTTACTTAATGCCTCTGGGGTATTTGAGTATGTAAATGGAGAAAACTAGGCTCCGATGAAGGCTGAATCTGAAACTCAAATCGCTTTTGATAAGCGACTGTTAGATTGGAGAAAATCTGATAGTAAAGCGCAAAGAATTATTGCAACGAGCATAGGTTCTATTCCGCTTCGGCACATCGTTAATTGCAAAACTGCGTTGGAAATGTGGGTAAAGTTAAGGTCAGTTTATGAACAGACTTTAAAGGCAAATATTCACATGTTGCTGCAAAAATTCTACGGGTTTGAAAAAGACCCAAATGATGATGTCTCAACACACATATCCAGGTTAGAGAAGATTGTCAGGCAGCTAAGAGATATTGGGGAAATTATCTCTGAAAGTATGATCATAACGAAAGTTTTGATGACACTGATGACACCAAGTAATTTTAAGGATTTTTTCTGTGCATGGGAGTCGACAGCGAAAGAGCAGCAAACCTTGGAAAATCTGACGTCACGACTGGTCATGGAGGAGACACGCCTGTCATCGCATGCGACGAATTCATCCGTTGCGTTAGTTGCAAAGCAAAAGACAAAGAAAAAAATCCAAAATCATCAAAGCGGGGAAAGTGTTTCTGGTGTAATGAGCATGGTCATTGGAAGAACGATTGTCCTAAGAGAAATGCATCAGGTGATCATAGAAAGTGGACTGGAACTAAAGATGAGCTACGAAGGGGTGATGCACTTATATGCAGCGTTGACGAAAAAGTGATGACTGGAAGTTCAAGTGAGGGAAGAAGAGGTACACTGGTATCGGGTTTAGTTAGTTCACGATGGACTGGAAGAGGAGATGAGGTGCAGAGACGGGGTAGTGCGATAGAATAGCAAGATCAAAGCCGATGGACTGGAACTCAGGGTGAGGTTCAAGGAGAAGCTTTAATCGGCTGTGATGCGTCAACTGCAAGGTATAGCACAAGAGTTGGAAACTGGTACTTGGATTCTGGTGCTAGTGACGATATGACGTGTATAAAAGAATGGTTTGTATGCTATAGGGAGTTTACGGATACTGTTGCCATTAAGATAGGGAGCGGAGAAAAGATATTTGCGCAGGGCATTGGCGACATAAATATTCTTGCTTCTAATGGGAACATTTGGAGCGAAAAACATTTGTCTGACGTTCTGTATGTCCCAAAGATTTCGATTAATCTATTTTCGCAGACTAGGGCCTTAGATAAAAACTTGAGCATTATTTCTGATAATCTTCAGTGCAGGTTTGTGAAGAAGGATGGTTCAGTTGTGGCTGTACGAGAACGGCAGGGGCAGCATTTTAAAATGTGTTTTAAGGTCCAAACACCGATCTTTGGGGAAGCGAATGGGGCTAATCAGGTATTGCCACTCAAAATTTGGCATACACGTATGGCACATCAAAACGTTGTACAGGTTCGCAATCAGCTGAGGAAAGATGGCATCCAATTCAAAGACGATGAGAATTTTTCATGTGACGACTGCGTCTATAGGAAACAACATCGATTACCTTTTCGTCGAAGTAGTTTTCAGGCTTCCCAACCCGGCGAGCTTGTACATGCTGACGTATGTGGACCCATGGAAGAAAACTCAGTTGGTGGCTCGAGGTACTTCCCTTTGTTTAAAGACCATTTTTCACGATACAAGGTAGTGTATTTCTTAAAATCTAAATCAGATGTTTGTTCATACATTGAGCAGTTCCTAACCAAAGCTAAAAGTGAATTCAGAAATGTGGTAAGAACTCTCCGTACAGATAATTGGACGGAGTTCGTGAACGAAGCTGTTAGATCACTTCTTGCCAAGCACTCTATTCGTCATGAAACTACAGTTCCTTACACTCCGGAACAGAATGGCAGTGTTGAACGCGAAAATCGCACCACTGTGGAAGCCGCCAGGACAATGATCTGTGGAAGTGGTTTATCGAAGGGATTCTGGGCAGAGGCAGTTAACACAGCAGTCTTTGTGCTAAATCGAACCGGTGTTAGTCCAGTAAAAGGCAAAAATCCATATGAACTTTGGTGGGGCAGTGAATGTAAGGTCTTAGATCTAAAAACATTTGGAACTCCAGTGTTCATACATGTACCAAAGCAGAAAAGTAAGAAATTTGATAGTAAGGCAGAAAAAGGTTTGTTCATGGGATATGCCGAAAACACAAAAGGGTGTCGCATTTGGAATTCATCGTCAAGACAAATCCAAATTGTAAGAGACGTCATATTTAGGGAGGGCGAGCTTCAAAACCAGAAATATGGGGATCAAGACAGGTCTATAGTGTTTTCATCACAAGAAGCTGACTCTGAGAATCTAGACGAAAATTCTTATGGTGGTTTGGAAGATAAATTGCATGATGATTTGCATGATGATTTGCATGATGATTTCCATGATGATTTGCATGATGATTTGCATGGTTGTTTGCATGAGGATGAAGGTGATAATACACATGATAATGTGCGTGGTTCTGTAAGTAATCAGCAAGAGCATCATTTAAACGCCGGAGAGTTGGAGAGTTCCAGTAGTTCATCTGAAGAAAACTTTGAAGAAGCCTACTTAAAAGATGATGTTTTCGACTCAGTAGATGAGGATGATGTTGGTTCAAGCAAAAATGTGTCATACAGGAATAAATTGCGAAGTGCAAAGGGCTGGAAGAGTTCAGGTTGTATAAACTATGTAGAAAAACATGCGTTTCTGGTTCAAGGTGAACCTATGAGCTATAAAGAAGCAGTTTCTTGTGTTGATGCGCGTCAATGGAGGGCAGCGATGGCAGAAGAGGTGCAAAGTCTACATAAAAATCGGACTTGGGAAGTGGTCAAAAAACCAGCAAATAGGAAGATCATTGATAACAAATGGGTGTATAAAATGAAGAACTTATATGCGCATGGGCGGAGAAAATACAAAGCAAGGTTAGTAATTCGTGGATTTACCCAAGAATATGGAATAGACTATGTTGCAACATTCAGTCCTGTGGCGAAATTTATTTCAATTCGAATTGTTCTTGCCATTGCCGCTTGTGAAGGACTGCCTTTGGTTCAGTTTGACGTTAAAATAGCCTTTTTGAATGGCGATCTGAATGAGGACATTTACATGCGTCAACCTCTTGGATTCGATGATGGTTCCGGAAAAGTGTGTAACTTACGAAAGAGTCTATACGGTTTAAAGCAATCTTCTCGTTGTTGGAACGAAAAATTCACTCATGTGCTAAAAAAATTCAACTTACGATCTTCTGAAATGGATCCGTGTGTTTTTATGGGAAACGATGCTGATAGCCGTCTTATATTGACAATCTACATAGATGATGGCCTTATAGCAGCAAAGAAGAAAGAAGATGGTATGAGACTAGTGGAATATCTAAGGACAGAATTTGAAATCACACTTTTGGATTCTGAATGGTTCTTAGGAATGCAATTATCGCGGACGTCAAAGGGGGATATTCATGTGAGCCAGACTAGTTATGCAGAGCGAGTGTTAAAGAGATTTAATATGACCGACAGTAAGCCTGTTTCAACACCAGCTGAAGTAATTGGAAGTGCAGACGACTCATCCCAAAAGGAAGTACGGTTTCCATATAGAGAGGCAGTAGGATGCCTTATGTACTTGGCAGTAGCTACCAGGCCAGATATTGCATATGCAGTGGGAGTTGTATCACGATACTTAGAGGCACCCACCCAAATGCATGTCAATGCAGTCAAGAGAATCCTGAAATACATTAGAGGAACTAAAACAATGGGTATACTTTTTAAAAAAGCTAACAATTTATCTTTGATATGTTTCAGTGATGCCGATTACGCTGGTGACATTGTCACAAGAAGATCTACCTCTGGATTTATTTTTAAGTTTGGGGGTGGACCTATATCCTGGGCATCGCAGAGGCAAAAGTGTGTGGCATTATCAACCACAGAGTCAGAGTACGTGGCGGCATCTCAAGCTGTTAAAGATTTGGTGTGGATTCAGCGTCTTGTTGCAGAACTAGTACCAGTTAAAGGGTCTTGTGTGGCTGAGCTGAATATGGATAACCAGTGATCAATCCGGCTAGTTAAAAATCCGGAGTTCCATAAGCGCACAAAACACATTGATGTGCGATATCACTTTATTCGTGAAAGATATGAGAGAGGAGATTTCGATATTAATTATGTTCCTTCTGAACATCAAATTGCAGACATTTTTACCAAAGCCTTAAGCAAAGATAAGTTTGAAAAATTTAGAGATTTGATTTGAGTTGTAAATAATCCTTTTTAAAGTTAATGAATTATTTTTGTTAAAAATTTAAATTATTCAAAAGTGGGAGTGTTGAGATAATAATGAATTACATATTTGAATATTTAAATTTGGCAATGCTCTCACTGGAAACATTGTTCATTTAGTTTCAAGCTTTTCCATTACTTTCTCGTTATGTAATAAAATCAGTTGCAGCGTGTTCTTACTCGAAGTCGGTCGTTTCATTTATTTGTACTAGCTGGATTTTCAACAGGTTATGGGCCCAGAATACGCGGGAAAAATTAGAGGTTAAATTAAAGCCGTTAAGCAAGTTTTTTTTAAATTTAATTTTTTGGAACGCGCTTGAAATCTGGGAACCTTGTTAATTTTAGATTAGCTTAGAAGTACATAGATTAAAATAAGAAAACGGGAGTCGGTAAGAATGGAGAATAATGCTTATAAAATTGAGCAACTGCAAACTACAGATCAGTATTCCGTATGGAAATTTCAAGCTTCCATTTTACTTAATGCCTCTGGGGTATTTGAGTATGTAAATGGAGAAAACTAGGCTCCGATGAAGGCTGAATCTGAAACTCAAATCGCTTTTGATAAGCGACTGTTAGATTGGAGAAAATCTGATAGTAAAGCGCAAAGAATTATTGCAACGAGCATAGGTTCTATTCCGCTTCGGCACATCGTTAATTGCAAAACTGCGTTGGAAATGTGGGTAAAGTTAAGGTCAGTTTATGAACAGACTTTAAAGGCAAATATTCACATGTTGCTGCAAAAATTCTAATGGGTTTGAAAAAGACCCAAATGATGATGTCTCAACACACATATCCAGGTTAGAGAAGATTGTCAGGCAGCTAAGCGATATTGGGGAAATTATCTCTGAAAGTATGATCATAACGAAAGTTTTGATGACACTGATGACACCAAGTAATTTTAAGGATTTTTTCTGTGCATGGGAGTCGACAGCGAAAGAGCAGCAAACCTTGGAAAATCTGACGTCACGACTGGTCATGGAGGAGACACGCATGTCATCGCATGCGACGAATTCATCCGTTGCGTTAGTTGCAAAGCAAAAGACAAAGAAAAAAAATCCAAAATCATCAAAGCGGGGAAAGTGTTTCTCGTGTAATGAGCATGGTCATTGGAAGAACGATTGTCCTAAGAGAAATGCATCAGGTGATCATAGAAAGTGGACTGGAACTTAAGATGAGGTACGAAGGGGTGATGCACTTATATGCAGCGTTGACGAAAAAGTGATGACTGGAAGTTCAAGTGAGGGAAGAAGAGGTACACTGGTATCGGGTTTAGTTAGTTCACGATGGACTGGAAGAGGAGATGAGGTGCAGATACGGGGTAGTGCGATAGAAGAGCAAGATCAAAGCCGATGGACTGGAAGTCAGGGTGAGGTTCAAGGAGAAGCTTTAATCGGCTGTGATGCGTCAACTGCAAGGTATAGCACAAGAGATGGGAACTGGTACTTGGATTCTGGTGCTAGTGACCATATGACGTGTATAAAAGAATGGTTTGTATGCTATAGGGAGTTTACGGATCCTGTTGCCATTAAGATAGGGAGCGGAGCAAAGATATTTGCGCAGGGCATTGGCGACATAAATATTCTTGCTTCTAATGGGAAAATTTGGAGCGAAAAACATTTGTCTGACGTTCTGTATGTCCCAAAGATTTCGATTAATCTATTTTCGCAGACTAGGGCCTTAGATAAAAACTTGAGCATTATTTCTGATAATCTTCAGTGCAGGTTTGTGAAGAAGGATGGTTCAGTTGTGGCTGTAGGAGAACGGCAGGGGCAGCTTTTTAAAATGTGTTTTAAGGTCCAAACACCGATCTTCGGGAAAGCGAATGTGGCTAATCAGGTATTGCCACTCAAAATTTGGCATACACGTATGGCACATCAAAACGTTGTACAGGTTCGCAATCAGCTGAGGAAAGATGGCATCCAATTCAAAGACGATGAGAATTTTTCATGTGACGACTGCGTCTATAGGAAACAACATCGATTACCTTTTCGTCGAAGTAGTTTTCAGGCTGCCCAACCGGGCGCGCTTGTACATGCTGACGTATGTGGACCCATGGAAGAAAACTCAGTTGGTGGCTCGAGGTATTTCCCTTTGTTTAACGACCATTTTTCACGATACAAGGTAGTGTATTTCTTAAAATCTAAATCAGATGTTTGTTCATACATTGAGCAGTTCGTAACCAAAGCTAAAAGTGAATGCAGAAATGTGGTAAGAACTCTCCGTACAGATAATGGGACGGAGTTCGTGAACGAAGCTGTTAGATCACTTCTTGCCAAGCACTCTATTCGTCATGAAACTACAGTTCCCTACACTCCGGAACAGAATGGCAGTGTTGAACGCGAAAATCGCACCATTGTGGAAGCCGCCAGGACAATGATCTGTGGAAGTGGTTTATCGAAGGGATTCTGGGCAGAGGCAGTTAACACAGCAGTCTTTGTGCTAAATCGAACCGGTGTTAGTCCAGTAAAAGGCAAAAATCCATATGAACTTTGCTGGGGCAGTGAATGTAAGGTCTTAGATCTAAAATCATTTGGAACTCCAGTGTTCATACATGTACCAAAGCAGAAACGTAAGAAATTTGATAGTAAGGCAGAAAAAGGTTTGTTCATGGGATATGCCGAAAACACAAAAGGGTGTCGCATTTGGAATTCATCGTCAAGATAAATCCAAATTGTAAGAGACGTCATATTTAGGGAGGGCGAGCTTCAAAACCAGAAAGATGGGGATCAATACAGGTCTATAGTGTTTTCATCACAAGAAGCTGACTCTGAGAATCTAGACGAAAATTCTTATGGTGGTTTGGAAGATAAATTGCATGATGATTTGCATGATGATTTGCATGATGATTTCCATGATGATTTGCATGATGATTTGCATGGTTGTTTGCATGAGGATGAAGGTGATAATTCACATGATAATGCGCGTGGTTCTGTAAGTAATCAGCAAGAGCATCATTTAAACGCGCCGGAGAGTTGGAGAGTTCCAGTAGTTCATCTGAAGAAAACTTTGAAGAAGCCTACTTAAAAGATGATGTTTTCGACTCAATAGATGAGGATGATGTTGGTTCAAGCAAAAATGTGTCATACAGGAATAAATTGCGAAGTGCAAAGGGCTGGAAGAGTTCAGGTTGTATAAACTATGTAGAAAAACATGCGTTTCTGGTTCAAGGTGAACCTATGAGCTATAAAGAAGCAGTTTCTTGTGTTGATGCGCGTCAATGGAGGGCAGCGATGGCAGAAGAGGTGCAAAGTCTACATAAAAATCGGACTTGGGAAGTGGTCAAAAAACCAGCAAATAGGAAGATCATTGATAACAAATGGGTGTATAAAATGAAGAACTTAGATGCGCATGGGCGGAGAAAATACAAAGCAAGGTTAGTAATTCGTGGATTTACCCAAGAATATGGAATAGACTATGTTGCAACATTCAGTCCTGTGGCGAAATTTATTTCAATTCGAACTGTTCTTGCCATTGCCGCTTGTGAAGGACTGTCTTTGGTTCAGTTTGACGTTAAAATAGCCTTTTTGAATGGCGATCTGAATGAGGACATTTACATGCGTCAACCTCTTGGATTCGATGATGGTTCCGGAAAAGTGTGTAACTTACGAAAGAGTCTATACGGTTTAAAGCAAGCTTCTCGTTGTTGGAACGAAAAATTCACTCATGTGCTAAAAAAATTCAACTTACGATCTTCTGAAATGGATCCGTGTGTTTTTATGGGAAACGATGCTGATAGCCGTCTTATATTGACAATCTACATAGATGATGGCCTTATAGCAGCAAAGAAGAAAGAAGATGGTATGAGACTAGTGGAATATCTAAGGACAGAATTTGAAATCACACTTTTGGATTCTGAATGGTTCTTAGGAATGCAATTATCGCGGACGTCAAAGGGGGATATTCATGTGAGCCAGACTAGTTATGCAGAGCGAGTGTTAAAGAGATTTAATATGACCGACAGTAAGCCTGTTTCAACACCAGCTGAAGTAATTGGAAGTGCAGACGACTCATCCCAAAAGGAAGTACGGTTTCCATATAGAGAGGCAGTAGGATGCCTTATGTACTTGGCAGTAGCTACCAGGCCAGATATTGCATATGCAGTGGGAGTTGTATCACGATACTTAGAGGCACCCACCCAAATGCATGTCAATGCAGTCAAGATAATCCTGAAATACATTAGAGGAACTAAAACAATGGGTATACTTTTTAAAAAAGCTAACAATTTATCTTTGATATGTTTCAGTGATGCCGATTACGCTGGTGACATTGTCACAAGAAGATCGACCTCTGGATTTATTTTTAAGTTTGGGGGTGGACCTATATCCTGGGCATCGCAGAGGCAAAAGTGTGTGGCATTATCAACCACAGAGTCAGAGTACGTGGCGGCATCTCAAGCTGTTAAAGATTTGGTGTGGATTCAGCGTCTTGTTGCAGAACTAGTGCCAGTTAAAGGGTCTTGTGTGGCTGAGCTGAATATGGATAACCAGGGATCAATCCGGCTAGTTAAAAATCCGGAGTTCCATAAGCGCACAAAACACATTGATGTGCGATATCACTTTATTCGTGAAAGATATGAGAGAGGAGATTTCGATATTAATTATGTTCCTTCTGAACATCAAATTGCAGATATTTTTACGAAAGCCTTAAGCAAAGATAAGTTTGAAAAATTTAGAGATTTGATTGGAGTTGTAAATAATCCTTTTTAAAGTTAATGAATTATTTTTGTTAAAAATTTAAATTATTCAAAAGTGGGAGTGTTGAGATAATAATGAATTACATATTTGAATATTTAAATTTGGCAATGCTCTCACTGGAAACATTGTACATTTAGTTTCAAGCTTTTCCATTACTTTCTCGTTATGTACTAAAATCAGTTGCAGTGTGTTCTTACTCGAAGTCGGTCGTTTCATTTATTTGTACTAGCTGGATTTTCAACAGAGGATGATGATGAAGATGATGATGAAGATGATGATGAAGATGATGATGAAGATGATGATGAAGATGATGATGAAGATGATGATGAAAATGATGATGAAGATGATGATGAAGATGATGATGAAGATGATGATGAAGATGATGATGAAGATGATGATGAAGATGATGATGAAGATGATGATGAAGATGATGATAAAGATGATGATAAAGATGATGATGAAGATGATGATGAAGATGATGATGAAGATGATGATGAAGATGATGATGAAGATGATGATGAAGATGATGATGAAGATGATGATGAAGATGATGATGAAGATGATGATGAAGATGATGATGCAGATGATGATGAAGATGATGATAAAGATGATGATGAAGATGATGATGAAGATGATGATGAAGATGATGATGAAGATGATGATGAAGATGATGATGAAGATGATGATGAAGATGATGATGAAGATGATGATGAAGATGATGATGAAGATGATGATGAAGATGATGATGAAGATGATGATAAAGATGATGATGAAGATGATGATGAAGATGATGATGAAGATGATGATGAAGATGATGATGAAGATGATGATGAAGATGATGATGAAGATGATGATGAAGATGATGATGAAGATGATGATGAAGATGATGATGAAAATGATGAAGATGATGAAGATGATGAAGATGATGAAGATGATGAAGATGATGAAGATGATGATGAGGATGATAGTATATTCAGGAGTGACCATCTGTCTAATTTCTCGGAGTATATCCGTCAAGCTTCCACCCTCATTTGGTTTAATAATTATCCCTTCGTTTTTCGATCTCCGTTTCCGTTTTGTTATTTTTATTTTTTTCGGTTTTTGTATTCCTCAAACTGCGATGTATCGTTTTCTGGTGTCTGTTTGTGTAGCAAATCTTAATTTTTTCTAACTATTTGTGCGTAGTTCCGCGTAGGTTTGTTTGTTGACGCTTTGTTTATTTTGTCGTCGTTTTCAGACGCGATGTCTAGCTTGGATCGGTGATTACCTGGTTCTTTTGCCTTGCTTTTTTGCAAGTGGGTTGGAAGGTGGTCTCTTCGCTGACATTGACATTGATACTTGTCTGCCTACATCTTCGCTCGTCTGAGATCGAACATCTTGAGATGCGCACTTTGGGCGTTCCTTCCCAATTGGCATGAGGGATTTTTTGACCTTCTTCTAGAACCAGTTCATTTTGTCTAGCGACTCCTCTATTTTTTCCATACTGACTTTGATTTCCTTGCTAGCATTTTTTTGATCGCCGCATGTAAGTATCATCATCCTCAGCACGTCCCTACAGTTTAATATCGCTTGCGGGCTTATTTCTACCTTCGGTTCTTCGGCCCTTTTGCCGGGTGTTTCTACGTGTGAAGCTATAGACCTTTGACTACCTATGTGGATTACTGGCACTGAGTCCTTTGCCGCCTCTTTAAGACTCGTACTTGATGGTGGTATACGTGGTACTTCCGATCCTCGCTTGAATGGGTCAAAGATATCTGATGCTCTTG
The DNA here is from genome assembly GCA_910595825.1 of Philhelius pedissequus. NCBI lineage: Eukaryota > Metazoa > Arthropoda > Insecta > Diptera > Syrphidae > Philhelius > Philhelius pedissequus. Next base: position 142,111,117 of record OU343161.1, on the reverse strand, counting down.
CTTGTATCTGTATATTCATTGGGAGCCAAGCATGCCACTCCCTGTGATGGTCTTTCGACTTTCTTTTCATTTTCATTGCCGTCGCTGTATATCGACGTTTCGCAACCCGCTTGCTCACCCCTGCCAGGCGCCGGTACTGGGGATCCGACTCCCTGCATCGTAAAATTACTCCTTTTCTCTTTTCTATCCATAGTTAAAATGGCAGCTATATTACGTCTGGTTGCTTTAACGAATGAATTTAATCTATATATTCATTTCGATATTTATTTTATTTTATAATTAAACTTTGGTACGCTATAACTTCTAATAGATAATTTTATTGCCTATATGTTGTTCTTAAAAAATTTTGAGAAAAATAACGGTTTTGGGAGTTTTTGAACAAAATAAAATAAATTACTATTTTTAACGTTTAATGACGAACAATTAAAATTTGACACACTATAACTTCAGAACGAATAGACATACAGAAATCGTTAATATGTCATATTGAAGGTAATTTTACTGTGTTAAATCTGCTTTTAAGGTTTTTTTTTAATAAAGATTTTGGGAGTTATTAAGCAAAATAAAAAATTAAGATTTTTAGGACGGCAGCATTACCCATCCTGTTCCACACTTAAAATTTGTTTTTTTTTTTCATAGAACTTGTTTTTGCAAACATAAATAAAAACAAAAAAAATCCCCACTCAAAAGCATAAATTTATTACATTTTTTCGAATTAATGTACTACGCCCCAATGTTTTCGACTATTTTTCTCCAAATCTATCAATTGTACGATACAAAGTGTCTTCATCTTTATTATGCAGAATAACATTAGCTGCGTTTTATTATCTACGGGTCTGGGTCTAGGTTGTTTTTAACACATGTTACAAAAACTTTGTACATTAAAATGAAGCTCTCCACCCAAATTCAGCTTTGTCGACATTTTTTTCGAAGTGAATCTCTAATTTTCCTGGAATATACCTTGGTTTAAACCTACTTAATAATTAAAAGATTACCTAACTACTAATAATGTCAAAGTTTAGCTACATTAGAGTTGTGAGCGACAAGAGAAAGTTCTTACGATCCATTCGTGCACTATATAGGTATACATAAATATGTCACAATCATATATGAAGAAAATAAGTATTTATAAATAGGATATTTTTTAGTTTTTATTTAACCATATTATTTGTTTCTTTTGTTTTCATAAACTTATGGTTGGGCAAAGACTTGTAGGGAAGAACCCTTTGTCCAACCATTTTGAAGAATGAATTTTATATAATTATTACCAAATAAGTTTAAAGACGAATTTCCTATTACCGTGTGTTTTTCTATTTTTAATTAAAGCCCACAAAGCTCACAAAGAAGAACTGGAGGGGTCATTATGGCTTCTGAAGAAAATTCTAACCCTCTTGCCGGAACTATTAGCAAGAAGATGGCAGTGCTACTCCCTAAGCAGTGTAATGATGAAACTTTTGCATTTAAGAAACAGTCCGTGGCTTCGAAAAGAGGGTGTCAGGTTCGTTCTTATTTAAGGTGTTAAATAATTATCATAACAATTTTATTGCTTTAGATGTTTTATATTGTGGTATCAAGTATTAGCCGATAATGCCCCTAACTATGTACATGAGATGTTCGCCGATCTGTTCCCTGGTCTTACTGTGCCTCAAAAATGTTTATCCGTACTGGATGGGGAATTCGAGGGTTCTGATGTGTTTAGTCATCCCAATATGAAATTTGAAGTTGGAGCTTCAGTTTTTCATGATATGATGCTTCATCCTGTTCAAAATTTAGAAACAGTTGCTCTTTTTCCGCCTACTGCAAACGAAAGAGCATGCCCTTCTTATCCTGTAGAAGCCCTTGAGATTTTTCTTAATAATATTGTTCAAATGACTGCCTCTATAAAATGGCGAGACAATTGCACTCGGAAGAATTGCAAATCTTTTGTATATTTACTAGATCGTTTCAAAGAAGTATTTTTGCCTGTATTTTGTCCGGATTTTGATAGTACAAACACGATCTTTGAACCAAAATTATCACTTCCTACCATGCGTTCAACATCTAAAAAGGACGAAGTTATGTCATCATGTGTTGTTGTGCTTATCAATTGGATTTCAAGGTTCGCTCATGAAAAAATTATAAACAGCAAAATAGAAAATATTTATCATCAATATACGGAAGACTTACTCCTTATATCGGATCATAGAATTATAGCTTATATTCAGGACAAAATTGTACGGGATGCTTTATATTCAACACGAAGTAATATAAATTTCATACATGAAGTGTTAAGACAAGGATTTCTTTTGGGGTTTAAAACAAAAGCACAAATAGATGCGATGCGAACCTGTGTCGCGGTCTACCGAGACTGGATTACAAGTAAGAACCCACCTCTATTTATGATGGAGCCGAATGAAGGTGAAAGTAGCAGTACAAATTTTCACCCGACGGATTCATCATTACATAGTCAAACACTAACATCAAACCGTAATATTGGAATTATTACAAGGGAAGTAAATAACGATATTCAGGCAGGACTCCAAAATATTATACAAGTATTCGTTACAAATGCGGCTAATGTATTTCTGGTAAATACAAGTAATCTCAACGTAGTGTTTCCTTCGTCTAATAGAGAATTTCAAACAACACCACTTAACGAACAAACAGACATAAGTAAAAAAGTTCTTAATGTCTATCGAACTATGGTCATGAACACAAGAATGGAAACAAAAACATGGGAACAATTATTGTTAGTGTTATTGCAAGTAACTTCAATTGTTTTGAATCAGAACTCAAATGGATCAAAGCCAGCGTTAGGTAATCGCTTAGGCCAGGCTCTATTTCAAACGCTTATTGTTACTTGGATCAGGGCACACACCAATGTCCCTATTAATGTTCACCTTTGGGAGCGATTTTTAAATGTGCTTACATCGTTGACCTCTAAAGATGAACTTATCAATGAATGGGAGAAAACAATGCATACACTGACGCGCGTGTTGGGGCGATATGTTTATAACTTAAATTTACAAGATCTTCCACTCGATCGTTTGGCTGACAGTAAAATCAAAAGACGTCGAATATCTTGCGTATGGAAAAATGAATTTAAAGAGCGAAGTTCAAGATATTCATATGTATTAAATGTAAGAAACGAAGAGATTGCAGAAGAACAGCAAAAAAAAGGGGAATCCAATCCTGAATCTTCAAGCAGAGTTTTGACAACTACCTCGACTCTCAGCCGCTGTTATAGTGAAGGAAGTCTTTTGTCATCAAAGGCAACGCAAGTAAGATTTTACCGCAAAAAAACAACCACTATGGTTAAACCCCTAAGTTTTGATCACTCGCAAAGCTGGTTGCTTGACCAAAGAAATGTGCATATGAGCTTTGAGAAACTTAATTTTATGAATGAACCTTCAAATAATTTACTTAAAGGAGGTATGATAAGAAGAGCAATTTCCTTAAACTCATTTCTCATAAAAAGCTCATATTTTTCAACAAGAAACAGAGACTATAGTTTACAAAACTCACGTAGCCCATCAACGTCTGTATCGAGTGGTATAGAAGGCGGGTCTATAAAAGATTCTCCGATACAGATCGAAACTTTGACTGATACTCCGACCTTCGAAGATAGCTCTTGGGCGACATCGTCAGCACGAAGATCAATAATCCTTGGTGGATTTGCTAGTGGCTGGTCACCTTGTACTGCAGCGATTATGTGGAAGCGAATGCTTGGTTGCCTGGGAGACATAAATCTTATTTCACGACCGGAGTTACATGCTCAAATTTTTAGGCATTTGGTTGAAATGACAAAAAGTTTGTTAAGCATAATGCACAATCAAGGAGTTTCGGAAGATAACCTCAGCACACCAACTCCACCATCTCTTGTGCCACCAATTGGCATTTCCAGTAATTGGTGCTATGGTGCACAACTGCTCGGTCCAGAATATCAAAAAGGACAGCATTCGGCGATTAAAATACTTTGTATGCTAGCGATGAATGGTTCAATTAATGGAAGAACCAATATGTCTTTGTTTTATAATTTAGTACATAAAGTCCTTACTGGGAACGACCATCAAGGGATTTCTTGTTTATTTAAGTCTCTAGAAGGAACACGCTTTTTAAGTCTTCAGCTTGCAGGACATACGCTTCTTTTGCTAGATATTGTCCATGCATCAGCTATACTTCTTACATCTAATGACCCAAATTGTGGTTCCACCCGTGGGGCAGTAGTTACTTTGCTGGGATCATTGTTATGTTATCCGTCGTCAGCAACTCCCAAATCAGTTCTTCCACCATCGATGCAGCAAATAGAGTTTATTGAATTTCCAGACCTACATGATCATATCCTTAATATAATGCTAAGGTGTGCACGTTGGGAGCCATCATCCAAAGGAAGGTGTATAGCATTCGCTCAGCTCGGACAATGGATTTATATGGAACTTAATAGGACAAATATACTAAAATACAAAATCAAGGCATCGAAACATCATTCCCTTCAATCTGGCGACGTCGAGCTTTCCATAACCTTAAATCCCCGCATCAAGGAAGTAATGAAAGTGATTCTGCAAGCCTTGCATTTTAAACATCGAACTATAGCAGTAGCAGCGGCAGGATCGCTTAAAATTTGCAGTGAACAGAGTCACCAGCTCTCCGAAATCGATAATCTACCCCAACTCATCATTACTGCACTATGCAAAGCTCTAGAATTCCACTATGCTCTCAGTCCGCACGAAGCGGACAAAGTATATCTGTCTACGCTAATGTTGTGTCTTGCTGAATTTTGTATGTCTTTGTCGGCGAATTTTATGATTGATGCAATATTTAAAGGTAGCAGCTTAATACTTGCCGTTTTACGTATCTTGTTTCACATTCTATCAGGAGATCAACGTGATACCAGTTTTAAGGTCCTTAACTCCGATATTGACTTTGACGAAAATATAAGCATTGATGATGTTCTTGTTGGTAAATTGAATAACGAAGTCAACTATAAAAAAACAGGCAATGTACATAGGAACAAATTGTCACTACAGCTTTGTGCTAAATCTGTGATAATGCACCTAGTAGCACACTTAGGTCTCTTCCCATCTGCGATTGGAGCTTCACGCTTAGGTTCTCTGGTAGAGGAACAAGATGATATATTGTTAAACAAAATAACTGATAACGGCGATTATATAAGCGATACTGATAATTTTATAGTGTCTCAAAGACATCAATCTCAAAATATAGAAGTTTTTATTCTTAATCCAGGAATTATTGCCAGTTTTATTGAGCTTCCTGATCTTAAATATCATGTTGGTGGCGTTATTTCTTGCCTGGCAACAGCTGAAAAGCAAGTTCGTATATTACTCAGGGATCTTAATGGAAAGTCATGTTGGGAAGCTTCGATACTCTATGGCAACGCGCGTCAATTGCAACTGAATTTCATTTACTCCCAAAATTTTCTTCAATCGAATCCGAACAAAAATTCTCTGAATTATGAATTCAAAAAACTATTTTATTCGTTGACACCCAAAGAAGTTTTTAAAATTCCTCGGCATACAATACGACATCGCCCATATAATCAATTGCCTATTGCGTCGGACATTGCCTCAGACCTGGATCAATTGGGTGATGTAAGTATAGACAAAAATTCGTTTTTTATGATACATTTATTGATCAACTGATTATTTTTATGCTTGTGTATATCCACGTCTTGATTTAATCATTTTTTTTCATTTATGATTCATACGAACTAACTTTTGAAAGAGTGAACTCCCACTGGGTAAAATGAACTAAATACCACCAAATTTACTGGTAGTACTTAGTTCATAAATTTGCAAGTGATCTCTGTTTATTTATCTACGATTTTCATCTACAGATTTGATACTACATATTTATATATTTAATACAAATTTGAATTATTTTATGTCAAATCAATAATAAGCATCATTAAATAATTTACAGCAATGTCTTAAGGGCTCACGTAATCCATATTTAGTTCTATGTAAATTTCAGATAATAATGGCCTTGGTCTTTATACTCTTGTAGGGCCCTAGACATTTATATTATAAAGCAAGCTTGAGCTTTCAATTAAACTACCCAATAGATTCCGAATAAGCATTACACTATATAATATTTCTCTGCGAGATTCGAGAGACTGCATTCCTAGCAATCACCAGCGATAAGAAAAGTGTACAGTATTAATACTATCAAAAAATGGTCTCAATGCAAAACGTAAAAAGGTTTTCTGTACTATTTCAATTTTAACAATATCATTTTGAGTTGTTGGACTCCAAACAACACAAGCATACTTCAATGATGGTCTTACAACACTAAAATACAAGGATCTTAGCGTATATAGATGTGCCCTTAAATATATTTGCCACAATTATTTCTTCTGCGATATAGCTATATAGAAACTAACTACCAAAGTAATTAATAATTAAAACACTTGTATGCTTTTTGCCTTCATACAATTTGAACTTTTGTTAAATACTGCTTAATCAAATGCTAACCGCGGAGAGAAGTGCCACATTTCTTTATTTTATGCCACGAACAACTGACAGAAATGAAATGAATAATGGCTTGGGCGCCTGCGAATTAACGCTTGTATCCTAAGGTGGGCCTGCCCACACTGCCGGGGTCAAGAAAAGCGTTGACCACTGCCCCAGGGCCAAAAGTTGTGCCCCAGCTCAACTTCAATTGAAGGTTAAGGCCTATCGATCTCCCCTTACTAAGTGCGATGGATAGGATAAAGCTTCCGGTTGAGCTTCGCAACCGTGAAGGTCACTCCTGGGTGAGTCTCTCAAAACTCGAGGCCTGACAACCTCATTTTTGCGGTCGGGGCCGGAAGACACGGTCAGCAAATATTGCTAGATTATCAGCCATCACCCTTGAACGAAGGATACGGCTGGAATTCCAAACGTTACCCTCTCGAACTACACCCACCGCAGAGAGATCATTACGTGAGCATATTGCGGACACTCAACTAGCACATGCCTCCGGTCCACACTCGGAGCTCCACACGAATACTGGAGAACCAACCAAGGCCCTTTTGTGAACGAATGCATTCTGGGAACAATGGCTAGGCAACAGCAAGCCCGCGTAGAGTGAGAGGTCCAGGCATTCTCGTTAACACGCAGAAATGACACGGGAGAGGAATTAAAAAATATCCCTCCCCTTTTCACTATTTTCCCACCTGGTTTGCCATCCGGAGAACACACATTCCCTCATTAGAGCTTTTCGTTCCTGAATACTCAAGGTATGAGCATTCAGCACACGCTCCAGTCGAACGAAGAAAGTTGCCGTTGCCTCTTTATTTTGCCAGCAAAACCTTGCCGTATTACCTCGAGATCAATAGGAGGCACGTCCGCCAGTACCTGTAAAGCTTCTGTCCAAGGAGCATAATCCCCTAGCAGGAGAGGATTTTACTTCTTCCTGTCACCATTTTGACAGTGTCGTACCATATAGCCGAGCCAAATGCTGCAAAGGCAACGTGTATAACACGAACGGCCCTTTTTGACAGGCCCTTGTCACACTTCATCACTCTGCTTACTGCTCGAACTAGAGATATGACCTTCAATTTCACCTGCTTTAGATGATAAAGAAAGCTCTCACCGGTGGTAATACGAAGGTATTTGACCTTCGTCGCATACGTTATACCCACCCCACTAGCTCAAATCCATGGAGGGTGACTTAAAGAAAGCTTTCCCTTCAACAACATTATAGAAGTCTTTTTCAGAGCGACTTGAACCCCGACACCAGCACCCAAGGTATTCACCATGCCCATGACCTCAGTGCCCCGGCCTTTCAGCTCAGCATGAGACTGGCCTTCAACAAGGACAAGAAGGTCATCAGCATAAGCAGCGCACTTGCAGTATGGCTGCCAGGACGAAAGACGTTGCAGCAGTGGATCCATCATAAGGTTCCATATATATGAACCACCGATGGTCCCCTGTGGACAACGTCTTTCAACGCCCAATGCCATCGAATGAAATTGGCTGACAACCCAGGCGACTCTTTCTGAGAAATAACTCCTCTAGATAGCAGCCTCCCTACAGCCTAATCCCACCAACCTACGTTCGACACCACCCCAATCCAAATGATCAAACGCACCCTTAAAGTCAACAAATATGCATAAGACATATTTGTTGACCGATCCATCGACGGAATCTCTTACGTGCAGCCACGCATCTTCGACACTGCAACCTTGTTTGAAACCAAACTGAAATGGAGATTGCATTGGTAAGCATTCAATCAGTCTGTCGAGGAAGACACTTTCGCGACTAATGTTGCGATAGGATCTAGGACTAGTTCCTCGGCGAAGGATCTCCATTCCTCATCCTAACTGCGGGCAAGCATCCTCTTGTATTCAGCCAAACCATGCCGATTAGCAAGTCTTGACCGATCCAAGTCACCCAACTACGAAATCATTACGCAATCTCCTCACCTGTTGACGTTTCGCATTCAAATCAGGTGTCCACCACTTCAACCTTTTCCGATTTACCAAACGGCTCCTCAGAAAGAGTTGGTCTTTGACACCCCACATACATTCCCAACCACGCAACCTTCGAGTCAACCTCCAAGCGACATTGACCTAACATCTATTGCAAATTCCCACTGGTAATGCGACCAGTCAACGTCATGGAGACGACAACGCTTCTTGACCCAGCCCACACTAGCATCCGGGGTACCATCCGAGCGAGCTATCACAACCTGCATCAGGCTGTGGTCGCTCACCCTTTCAGCACGACGAATAGACCCGCTAAAGCTGAATCTAAGAAGCGCTAGAATATTCGCCAGGGTCACATTAATATCACTTTGCCCATTCGGTCCATTAAAGGTGTATAGGGCACTGGGCCAATTGAGAGCACCCATGCCATTTACAGTCATCCATTCACTGAGAAGTACACCCCTGCCGGCATTGTGAGACCCGCACGTGCGTACATGCATCTTACTATACCAAACAGATGAAACTGCATTAGCGTCCAGGCCGAAAATCGCAGGCTGGTTCCATATCAAATCAAGCAACACATCCAAGTATCCGAGGTATTGATTTATGTCAAGGGAAGGCTTAAAAAAGGACTGCATAAAATCAGTCTACCAAACCCACCCTCAACATTCACACACACCCCATTCACTGGAATCTATTAGCGAACACACACTGTTTACATCGTTCACTGCAACAGCGAAGTTACCTCCTCTGTCAGCGAATGATTGCGTACACGGCGGCAGCCCCTCACCTGTCCTTCGACATTGTAGTGTAGTAGCGCCAAGCTACACTGTGTGCTGTGCATAATCTGCCCGAACTCGTACGTGGCTACTCGAGCACCCTGGCAGTTAAATTGGATAAGTTTAACTGCCATCTTAATGTTGAGCACACGCCCTGGCAACCGCCGCGCTGTAGACTTGACAGTCTGCACTCAACATGAAGTGCCCAGCCGGGATACCTCTGAAATCGCAATCACTGCAACAAATTGCGTTGTCGCAATTCCGCTGCGAGTGATCTGACTGACCACATTTTAGGCACATTATGTTTTTGTATACACCTGTACGAAAAATGGTCCAGGCTGAGACACCGATCGCACCACTGAACTAGTGACTTCTCTTTAACCAAGAAGGAGAAGTGCTTCATATAGCACCGCCCCCACCGAGAAGCAGACCAGCTACCCTAGGGCTACAATCAAGAGAAACGCGAGTTATCCCATCACTGACCGCCCATGAGTTTCCAAGGAAGACCTCCTTTTGGAATTCCTCTTTGGCGAGCTTAGATAAGATTAGCTTATGCAGCTCTCCCAGGAAATCCTTCTCTACACCCTCTGTACAGTCAGTCTCTCCTGCGGGCTCATTAGCCTTCCCCCTAGCCACTACGGACCACGTTTCCGTCGGGCTGGCAGTCTCAGCAACAGGCGCACTCGGTTTTCACCGGCAGGGACGCTAGCCGCACTCAAAATTTACGCGAAAGAAGGGCGTTCAGCCACACTAGCACCTACCGGCACACCTTTGACTTGACGGCCAAAGGAGCCTCAATTACTTGCCGCTGCGAAGCTTTGGTGAAGGCAGCGCCCCCATCAAGCCTACCCCTCAACCTCTCATTCACACCGAAAACCCCATAACCAACTCCTCATACTTATCAGCTAACCCTGCAATACGCCCTTCAAACTGGGGGCAGTCAGCAATAAGCTTAACTAGCTTCCTCTTTATGTCTGTCGTTTTTGCCATAACACTTAGTCTGGCCATAAGGCTTTCACCAAAGTTGCCACCAGCGAAAAGGGGCAATGCGACATTTACCTGCCTATGTCCTCCTTTTGAGGAGCCTGACTTCACAGACTCCTTCTTCTGTACGACAACGACAGCGACCGTATCGGGCTAAGGCCTTCGTGAGCTGCTGTGCGGACGCAGACGCCTCCAACGGGGGCGACAACGCAATCGGAGGGCCCACACCTCAGAAGTGGCATCATCCATCAGCTCCCCACTAGCTACACCTGTACTTACTACCTCGTCGAACACAGGCACAACACACGAACTAGCCTCAATCGGAACAAATGTATCCTCACAAGCCTGTCCTACATGTCCGACCTCTATTACACCGTGCATCTCAAGAACCTGCTCAACTACCGCACCAATAATAACTTTACGGCCTCAGGGCTTGATAGGCTTTCGCTAAAATTTAATAATTAAAATGTTTAAATCACTTTACCTTCTAAATGAAACTTGAGGTTTAATTTTTTATCTTGTCATTATCATGCTTATTTTTTGTATTAATAAATCTTTGAATGAAGGATTAAGACTACTGTTTTTAATTTAATCGCCTATGAAAACAAAATTACATACTGTTAAACCTTTCGGCACATAGATGTTATTTTGAATTCTTTACCGACTTGAAGAAGGTCGGACTATTAAAATAGTATTTTTGATGTCTCGATCTATATATGATTTATAGATAGTGTCTCCCACTCCCACATTTGGGCAGGACCTCCCAAAACTCATTTGAGTCTTTTAGATAGAATTCAGAATAGAGCTTTAATAATGATATGCGATAGGACTATAATGGAAACACTTACATCTCGAGAACACCGCCGAAATGTTATATGTCTCTCATTATTTTATCGCAATTTTTATAAACAATGTTCAAAGCGAAATAGCCAGTTGCATTTCTTCCCTGAAAACATTCAACCGTAATACTCGCGCTTCTCGGAATGCTCATCAGTTTACCCTTGAGCCCAACTTCGGACATGGAATACTTTACCCGGCTCTGCTTCCCAACCCATTTTGATATGCAGAAATTCAAAGCCAATGTGCATCCGTATCTCCTCTTGCATCATTCCCTACTTTCCTAATGCTTGCACTGTGCTTGCTCATTTGAAGGGTAGTCAAAATTCACGCATCATTATAAAAAAAAGTCTCTTCATCCGTCCTCCCAGTGACTAGTTCCCCAGGCAATCGAAGTTCTTGTCCGAAGAGGACAAATTCCAATGTTGCTAATAAGGCCCAAGGAACGTTGTGGCACCAATTGACTTTGTCTTTTAACTTTCTGTGGAACCGTTCTACAAGAACGTTCGCTGGAGAATGTTAAGTGTTTGTTTGAATTCTTTTCGATCCAAGAATGTTTGCAATATTTTTTGAGAAGCGAGGACTAAAATTGTGAGCCCTGATCTGTTGTAATGGTTTCCGGAACTCAGAAACGTGAAATCCAATTATGTATAAAAGTTGAAATGACTGTTGAGGTTTCGATATTTCTTAAAGGAAAGGCTTCGAGCCATAACGGAAATCTGTCTTTTATTATTAGAATGTAAGTGTACCCATTACTAGGTAGTAGTGGTTCAACCAAATCTATGTGAATGTGACAAAATCTGCCGTATGGGGACATTTCTGTATATATCTATTAACTTTTGGTGTGGCTTGTTATCTTGCATTTTTGCCAAGGAATGCAACTGTGTGCCCATTTTGAAGTAATTATTTTTCTAGTTGCTCTTATACTTGGATCCTTGGATGAGACAAGTTGTGGAGATTATTGAAAACAGTGCGTCGAAAATTGGGAATGTATGGAAGTTCTACTTTCATGCTTACTTCACACCAAGGCTGAGTTCATAATTGTAAAATATTTTCGGTAACTCCACCGTAACGTTACTTTAAAACTTTTATGAACACAAAATATACAATATCATTCCATTATACAAACTTGGTATAAACTCCGTTCGTAAAATTATCAAGTATGTACCCATTGAAATTCATTGCGATTCTTTTTTGAATAGGTCTAACGTCGTCGTGAGTTTCGTTTGAAATGGAGGGGAAAACAAATATTTTATTTTGTGTTTTGTTTTATGTTTTAAATGGATCCAATTTACGAAATTTGCATGTCTTTTCAATGCTAAAAATGAAAACAAACTATGAATCGGAGAAATTCTAAAATATATTTGCAAACCAACGTTAAGGCAGATTCCGGAGAAGACAGATTTTTTAACAACAATACACGAATATCACGTTTTTACAAGTCATTTTCTTATGACTTCGTCGACATCTTTAAGTTGGTCCAATTTGTTTAATCAGGGTGTGTCCTGAAATATTTTAAATATATTTATTTATCATAATTTAATAAAAAAACATAAGTGTTAATCTCATGCTTACTGGTATACTTTTGTTTGTGTAACAGAAAATTTAGATTAGATTAGAATAGATTTTTATTGGATTACATATTAATTTAACCTAAAAGTTAATACATATTTAATACATATTTATACAAACAAAAATCATTATGACATGGCATTTGCCGTTTGCCAGATTGACAATTAAAACAAATTCAAATACTTTAATAAGATAACATAATTTTATGTAATTTGAAAAGAATTTAATACTACGATTTTGTTATTAAACAAGGGAAAAAAATCAGAAGTCATCATTCATAATTCTTGCTCTATATCTTAGCGCGATTTCGCAGTATTCATACAGCTTGGTTACATCCATCTCATTCAGGCTGGCAAGAACTTGTTCCTCTGACAAAAAGTCATTCCCGATAATACTTCTTCATGTTTCTCTGAGAGTTGGGCACCTTCCGACGAAATGAATAACGTCTTCTCTTTCCCTCAAGTTGCAAATACTACACTCCAAAGGTAAATCGGGTCTGTGCGGTATGAAGTTCAGGCTGAGTAATTCGCTCCGAAGTCTGACCATTGTAGCAATCACGTTTACCTTATTTGAATCGCGGAAGTAATTTCTTTCTGAGAGATTATGGTTCAACCTGCTTCAAATATTTTATATTTACTGCTATGAGCTATATTTACGTTCATAAAAATTCTTTTCCACGAGATATTAATAGCGGTTTTGGCTTTATGCAGTTTTTCATTTAGATGTTTCTCCATACTTAAGTTTCTCGAAAAAATTAAGCCTAGGTATTTGTATTCATTGACACATTCAATATATTTTCCGTTAAACTTCCATTTTTCATTCGATGAGTTTCGACCACCGCGTTTTTTAAAAATCATTACCTTAGACTTCTGAATATTGACGATTAAGTTCCACAGACAACAGTAATGGTATACTCTATTAATCATGAGCTGTAAAGTTTCTGGGGAATACGCAGACATGACTGTATCATCAGCGAATAACAATGCCTTAATACGGACCCCTGCGAAATCAACATCCCCAGGAAGGTAATCGATGAGATCATTAATGAAGAGCGAAAACAGGGTGGGACTCAATGTGCAACCTTGCCTCACTCCCGAAGTGGTTGCGAACCAAACCGAAAGATCATTTCCATTCCACACTGCAGCCTGGGTTCCTTTGTACAAATCTTCTAGCACACGTCCGAACTTCAGCGACAATCCAAGACCATACAGTTTGTAAAACAAAGCGCCTCGGTTGAATGTGTCGAAAGCTGCTTTGAAGTCTATAAAAAACACATACAATTTTCTACGTTGCATACTGAAGCTCTCCGCTAGACTCCTGAGAATGAATATGTTATCTATTGTAGAGTAGCCTGATCTAAAGCCACCTTAAAACTCTTTCAATACGTTCCGGGCTGCACTCCACGTTGTGCGTCGTTTATGTAACATTGTTGAAAATATCTTATATGTTGAATTAAGAAAGGAAATTTCTCGGTAGTTCGCTGCATCCGAGAAGGATCCTTTTTTATGTATCGGAAATATTATTGCATCCCGGAATTCAACTGCTGAAAGATTCCCCTCCATAGCTTTATTAAATAGAGTTAGCAGATTTTTTTAAGTGAGACTGATCCGTATTTGCAAAACTCGACTGGAATACCTTTAGCACCCGCCGCTTTCCCATCTTTAAGAGTCCATAACGTTCGTTCAATTTTCTGTAAAGTGAACTCACAGTCCAAAATTTCGTCGTTGAATCGAGGTATCGCATAATGCCAGTTTGTTAGTGTAGTTTCAGGATTCCTTGAAGTGAAAGTATGCTTGAACAAAGATTTTTGCCTATAGCGAATTGTTTCCCATTCAATTGCCATGCAAGTTTCCAGAAATCTGTTGCATTTTTACAGGTCGCTAGTCTGGATGCTTGCTGTTGCTCATATTTCTTCTTTTTGTTTTTGCATAGCTCTTTATATCTCGTATTGGCCTCCAGGTATTTCAATCTAGATGATCCTTGGGAAGAATTCCGAAAAATTCTAAGCCATGAAAAAGATGTCTTTCGCGTTTTTTGGCAATCTTCATCACACCACGGCTCATTTCCAGTTTTGCATCCTTTCCGGCTGGACTGTTGTTGCGTGTAAGATTCCTTTACGATCTGCTCTAACATAAGAAAGTCTGGGTTCGGTGCTTTAGAATTTTTCCAGTTGAGTCTTGGCAGTAAGTGCGTGTTTGCATTTTCCTCATTTGGTTGCATAAGAAGTAGGAAAGTAACAACAACTGGAAGATGATCTGAGTACTGAAGTTCTTTGGTCTCCAAATCAGTCACAAAAGGCGCCCGTTCTTCTCCTACAATTGCATAATCAATCATTGATGATCCTTGACCGCTAACGAATGTAAAATTTCCCGAGGCATCGCTCGAACTCGTTCCATTTAGAATTCGGAGTCCAAATGAATCACACAGTTCTATCAGTTTCTTTCCTCTTCCATTACACACCATATCTTTTGATTGTCTACCACTTCTAGCGTTTAGATCCCCAATCAGCATCGCGTTTGAAGATCCCTGTGGTTTAGTATTTCCGTTGTTCTTTCGAAGTCATATTCCCAATTATTACAATTCAGATATAGAGGTAGTATCCAAAGGCACTTATTGCTAATTTCCAAATAGACGTAGGTTACGTCGTTGTGAGTGCGTAAATCGCATTTCAAACATTTTAGCTTTTCCTTAAAACCAAAGTAACACCCTCCACTTGCTCTGCCTCGCGCATGAGTCCGCAGTGCCGAGATCCACTTTATTTAAAATCTATCAATTTATTTTCAATACAAATGCAAGTTATTTTCAGTTACAAAAGTTTCGTATAAGAATATTAAATCAAAGCTATTAACAAATTTATAGAAGTCGCTAAATAGACATTTACTAATCAGATCTGAAACATTGTAAGATAAAATCTTGAAATATTCGTTTATATAGCTTAAGTCATTTGGTAATAAGTTATTATTAATAGTATCGCAGACGGCTCATTGCTAAACAGTACTATTTACACCCCTACCGACACCACTGGACCCAGGCAGTTGTACTGCATTGCCGACGATGTTTGCTGGTTTTGCATTTTCTGTCAGTTGAGAGCTGTCAGTACAGATTGACATATTCATATTCTTAATTTTGTTTATTAAAAATATTCCTTCTTCATCGTCGCATTGCAAGATGTTGTTTTGGTCCAAATAGTATGTTTTGTTCTCGAATAAAAGCGTTTGTCCACGAATTATCACTTTGGCGTTTTTTCTGAATGCATTGATATTTGCTTTTTTTTGTAAAAGATTTTTTCGCTTTTCACGAGCAACTTTGGTGTAATCGCGGTGGATAGAGATTCCAGTGTCACGCAATTTTATTGCAGCCTTCAATATACGCGGTACATCGTCGCTGTGCCTCATTTCCACAATGAAGTTCGCTATTCTGTTGTTCCTGGCTCGAATTACTTTTGTTTTCACTATTCTTGCTGGATTATTCTGTTGTAAAAGATCCAAACAAACATTTCTAGCCCTCTCCATCACATGTCGATCATCCTCCTGAGACGGGATATGCAGAACCAAATTATTCTCATTAGATTTCTTTTCGAGATAATCTATTTGACGTTCCAGGATATGGCACTTATTCTAGGCTCTCCATTTTTAACTTGACTTCAAGCAAGTCAGATTTTGTGGCCAAGTTTTTCATGCGATCGTCAAGTATTGTTGCTAGTGATTTTTCGAGGGTTTTGATATCGACAACTTGCATATAACCGATTTGGGTGTCATTCTCGGTGTTGGAGCATTGGGGAGAAGAATGCAATTCGGGTGAAACAACAACAACGATTGTATGCCGTTATTGTTTCTACTGGTACTGGGTCATTGTTGTTATTTTTCCTTGTCGGTGTTCTTTGTAGGCCATTCATTTTTTATTGGGCTTAATCACTTAAATACGAATCAAAATCTTAGCTCACCTTTGACTAAATGATTTCCAAAGGGTTATTTTGAATTTTGATAAATGGTGTGACTTTAAAAAATTAAACTTATCAATAAATAGCCACAATTTTACCGGAGCTTATTCACAATATCAACCAAACTTTATCGAACCAGAGTTGCCAATCAACAACAGAAAATTGTAAGATACAAGTTTGCGATACTTTTACTGTAGTATTGTAGTATAACTACATTAAAGAATACAAGTGATACCAAATTTCTACACAATTATTACTGGTTTTATACATTAATGATTGCGATACTGGTAGTATTGCTGTATCTGTACAATTATGAACTCAGCCAAAATTTCAACATCATCAACTGGTATAACAACCTTTACAGAACGATTGAAGAGTTGTTCTGTACTCGTATTACAAGATCTTGTAATTCGTCATCATTTTCTTGCTCTGTAGCAAGAGTTTTTAAATCGAGTTGTTGAAAAGTTAATAGCTCTATATAAGCTCTTGAAAATGTGTCGGCAACAATATTTTGTATCTGCGGAATTCATCAAGTATGGAGGAGATGTCCTGGTAGGGCGCATGCGCCAGCTCATCAACCAAGTGCGGGAGGATGAAAGCATGCCCCACGACTGGTCAAATAGCTCAATATGCCCAATCTACATAAAATGCGATCCTATGTCCTGCAAAAACTACAGTCATATCCCTGCTCAATGTTGCCTACAAGATCCTATCCAACGTACTATGTGAGTGTCTAAAACCTTTCTGCAACACTATCATTGGCACGTACCAGTGTAGCTTCAGGCCAGGCAGATTAACGATAGACCAAATCTTCACATTGAGGCAAATCCTGGAAAAGACCGACGAATTTCAAGTCGAGACGCATTATCTTTTCATCGACTTCAAAGCTGCATATGATAGCATTAGTCGCCAAGAGCTTCTATTGGCGATGTCGGAACTCGGGATCCCGAAAAAACTGATCCAGCTATGCCGCATGACGTTAGAAAATACGCGGTGCAACGTGCAAATGGGAAATAGCTCATCTGAGTTTCTCCAGATGTGTACAGGTTTCAAACAAGGAGATGTTCTGTCATGTGACTTCTTCAACATAGTCCTGGAGCAGATTGTACGCAAGAGTGCTGTTAACCTTGAATGCACTATGGAGGAGAAGATTCAATCCAGAATTGTACGAGCTGTACCAAGATGCGGATGTAGTTCAAAGAGCCAAAGCGCGTCGACTACACTGGCTCGGCCACACCGAGCGAATAGACAACAACGCTGCAACCAAGAAAATCTTCGAATCCCAGCCCGCAGGTTCGAGACGACTAGGAAGACCGAGCCTCCGCTGCAGGGACCTACCGGTTACAGACGCAATAACGCTTTGTCTCGACGACTGGAGGGAGCGTGCGAGGGAACGCAGTCGATGGAAGACCGCAATATGTCAGGCAGCGACCCTCCATGGATTGGGAGCCGGATAAGTAAGTAAGTAGCAGTAAAGAGTTGGATAATTTTTTCGAGGTATGATTGAAACTTCTGCACCCGTGTCTACAGGGAAATTTTGTTTGTTTTTTTTATCTAAAATGAAAAGGCGGAGAGAAAGATTCTGCACTCTCGATACCGGCTGAATATATTAGTTTTTTTGGAACTGTTGGAGTAAAACCTCGGTTGCAAGTCGACAGCTTGTTTTGTTTGATTCCTTTATAGGTGATATCTCACGTGATCCACCAGCTGCAGTTTTTCATGGCAAATATAGTGGGTTACCTCGTTTTTTACACACATGTTTAGTTGTGCTTGACTCATTAGATTGTATGCGTCTAATTGGAAGTTGAATACAAGTATTTTGGTCAGTGACGTGCCGTGGTGCTTCAAGCAAGGCGTTCACTAACTGCTCCTTCAAGTTTTGTATATTCTTAGTTACGATTCAGGATTACGACGAGGGCGTTGTTTTTGTTGTTTTTATTTTGTTTTATTTTTTTTTGTATTTTTTATATTATTTTTTTTTTTTTTTTTGAGTTTTGGTTTTTATACTTTTTTTGTGTTTTTCTTTGCAAGGAAACTAATTTAGAAAGGAAATACTTCAATAAAAGTTCAATTCGTCGGGATTTCTTCAAACAACTTGCAAAACTTCATCATATAAACTGTTTTTTACTTTAATTTCCTTTAAAAATTATTTTTTATGGAGATAATTGCAAGTTGCGCAATCTTTGTTCCTTTTTTTATTTCTATGAAAAAGAAAGTTCGATAGATTCATTCCATGTGGCTATTTTTAAGATCAGTGAATTAAGTTTACAAGTATTCGAAAAGGTTTCTTTTAATTCAAGAACATCAACCGTTCTTGGAATGTCTTTAACGCAGATATTTTTAAGCTGAGGAAACTTAAAAACGCAATTCATTCTTCAGCCTTGCAAAATCAAAAAAATGCACCATTATAACACTTTAAGCATTCAAAAATATCAGTAGTGCATTTTTTCCGTACTCAACAATGCTTTTCGTAGAAAGTAAAACTAGTAACTTAAATTTTGTCAACGACTCGAACCGCATTTCAATTTGAAGATTATCTAACAAAATAATTGGCGATAGCAATAGCATTTCTAGATGCTTCAAAAATATGATGAAAACTAGTTCTCAAGTTATATATTTGAAATCTAGTACTGTCATTAAATGTTATCACAATCAGAAATAACATTTAATTAATGCAGTATTAATTAAATCATTTTGTATTTTGTTCGAACTTCGACGTCGCTTTATATGCACTTGTACGTGAACGTCGCTTATGAATATGTTTGTAACGCAATGAACAAAATAAGATCCAAACACTAAAAGTAAAAAGAAATTAAATTTCTCTTTTCTTTTTATATTGTTTTTCATGTGTCGCATGGCCTGGCATTGGCTGGCATTGGCATATCTGGTATCTCTTATGGTAGTATATATCTATTTATAACAAGGTACGTTTTCGTACGGGTACAGATAATGAATCCGCACCACAGCAGCAGGCTAGGCTCAATGAAAATGAATACCAATTCTCTTCGAAAACCTGAATGTTGTTGAACACCTATCCATAAAGGTTTGTACTGGCAATTATCTCTTCTCTTTCTGTTGGATACTTTTTTAATAATAGGATTTGATTCACTTGGGTGCGCTGATGTTGGGAGAACACACAAATATATGCATTTGCGTTTTTTGATTGAGAATGAATTCTCTTGCTGTCCCGAAAAGGAAAAGGAGAACCATGCGGTTGATGAAGGTGAACAGCAAGGGCTATAGAAAGACTTATAAGGGAGCATGAATTTCATGTCTTTTTTTAATTTTGAACGTGGAATCGCTGCGTTGAAGTTATGAGAAAATCTTTGATTAAGTTAAGTTGGAAAATAAATAAAAATTAAAACATTTAGAAATTCTGCTAGGGTGTGCGGTGAACACCTGCGCACCTACGAAAACGTCACTGATTTTGGTGTATATTTTCGGTGTCACAATAATATCTCCCTGTCGAATGGGCACGTCAATTATCCGAAAAACGTCCTAATCTTCTGAGTGAAGTAGTGGAATTTCCGCGTCTATTACTAAACACCGCACAATGGTCGGATTCACCAATCTAGCGGGACAAAATACAAAAATCAAAGTCATGCGAACCGGTTCAAAATGATGTGGCTTACTTGTCAATACAGTAGATAACTATTATTCATATTTTGTTTTATGATCTCTTTCACTGATAAGAAAATATTAAGCATTGAAGTAAGTAGTTGATGAAAGCAACTTAGAGTCAGAAGATAAAAGGTGTTTTTTTATGGAATTTCGGTTAGCTATACAAAGTGTAACGGTGCGTCTTTTGGAATATTTTTTGTTCTTGAATAGAATTATTTGTGGGTAATAAGAAAACGATTCCAGAAGGCAATTGGTTAATTAAATAATGTTTATAGTTTCTTAAGTTCAACGTGAAAAATAGGACTAGATTTTATTTATTGAATTTTCAACTCTAATAGAACTCCAAAATTGGTAAAAAGCGGTAGGCATGTTACCCGATTTTTAGCTGCAAGCTCAGCCCGGTTAGATGAAACTTAAACATTGTCCGACATATTCTAAAGACAAATTTCGAAAAAAAGGTTTCCTCCGACCATACTTTTGAAATTTGTCTAGAAAATCTTTTGAGGAATGTTGTGGAAAATCTAAACAAAACGCAAAGTTCAAAATTTAATTACATCAACTAGCCTCAGGGATATAATAAAAGTTAGTGAGGTTGTGAATTGGAAAATGGATTAACGGGATTCAGCAAATATCATAAAGGAAGCTTCATCCAGTAAAATTACTGAGGTAAAAACATTATTTAAAAATCGCATATACCTCTGTCTCTCGATGAAGCATTGGCTTTAATTATTTGATTGGCATAAATCTTTCCAAGCATACATATCAAGTCATATGCCAAAAAATCAACTTTAAACGCAAATATATTTTCTCTTATAAAAAAGTGCTAAACACAAAAAGAAATGTTATCCCACAGAAATTGAGGTCACTGAAGCATATGCTAATAGAGTAAGAGCCCAGGGCAGAGCAGACATACATCATTTTATCATAGCTGATTTTTTTTCTGCGAATAACAGATTTCATCTTAAAGGTGTCTGCCAGACGAAACACCCTACTGTAGGGGTTTGATAAGTGTCAAACAAAGTTTGAGACACTATTCCCTTAAACATATATAAAATCAGCTTTGATAAAATAACGTAGTTGAGAATGCACTGTTAAAACTGCATATCCCCGAAAAGCCCCAGCTTTGAAAATTCTTAATGTCCATTCGTTCTTATCTCCATTGGTATCTATACACAGAAAAAAAATCAGCTAAAATGACGTATGTCTGCCGGCCATGGGATCTTGTTCTATAAGCCTTAACTTCAATCCTTGGTTGATCGGAAGCAAGAGAACCTTAAGGTGGTGAAAAATATCTTGAAATTTTGATCAAATGGGGATGCGATGGAGTTCAGCAATATAAATGATGGCAATACTGCAAGACGTTTTTTCCGAGCTGCAGAAAAAAGTTCAGAAATAACTGGAGTAAATCGGGAACCTATAGAACTCGTTATTTGCGAAACATTAGGAACTTGACAATCTATAAATGTAAATGCATTTGAAAATTATGTATCTGAAACAAGAACTGATCTTGTCATATTAAGGGTACCCCTTTAGTGCGTGTTTATTATAAAAAAAAGAATCCTGTATTTACTGGGGTATTCATGGTACACTATTCCAGTGAGTATTCACAAAGTGCTTTTCCATGGAAAAGACATCATTGCATCTTGTATTCTTCCTGTAGGACAGCTCTCAGAAGAGGCTAGAAATAAGGACACAAGAAAATATAGAGAGATGTTTACAAGGAAGAATTCTAGATTGAACACAAACACATATCAATTAAATCGGCTGTTGATTTCTTCAGATCCATATATCACGTTCGACAACGAATACGTGGCATGGTACTGTAACACAATTCATATCAATCGATAACAACCAAGAGGAAGTTTTGGCTGATGAAGATGAAAGCAAATAATTGAACTACAATTGTATAATAAATTATTTAAGGAATATTAAGGAATATAATTAATTTTATTATTTAATTTTTTTTTTGTATCTAATTATTCTTATATATCATAAACCTGAATAATGGTATAAAAATAATGTCTGAAGGTATTATTTCAATAAACTTAAATTGAATTTTAAATCCAAAAACTTATTTTATAAAAAAAAACGAAAAAAATCATCTTTTTTGGTATTATCCAACCGATAATACGAGTAGTTTGGTTACTTTTCGTTAAAACAATATTATTTCTAGGACGGATCGTATAGATTATCTATTATTACATATAAAACATCAAATCATTAACTTAAAATATGATTCTTATATTCAAAATAATTTTGTTCCGCTAGATTTGTAAATCCGACCACTGTGCGCCGGCCAAGTATGAATCCCCTTGCTCTCATTTGGCGAAATATTTCTTTCAATTCTTTTTTTTACCATCGCCAGGTAAACGAAACTTTCCTGAGATTTTGTTTCGAATTTTGTGTATCTCCTCTTTTTTGTTGGTCAACGTAAAATTCTTCCTTTATTATTTCCTTTATTCTCATATCTTTCTCTTTGCATTGGTTCGCGACTTATTGTAATGTTCTGACTGCTAAGAATGGGGCTGCTGCTGTTCCATACGTAACCGTTGTCAGTTTATATTCTCTTACATTGTCTCTTGGTTGTTATCTCCAATAAATTCGATGATAATATTGATGCTCTTCGGCTATGTTGATCTGCCTGTACATTTTTTCGATGTCTGCCAACAGTACATATTTCCATCGCCAATAGAATGTTTTTGTGACCTTTAGTCGAAAATGCGTTTCGCCAAGGTACTACAGCTGAGCTCATCAGTTAGATGATGTAGTACCTTTCTAAGACGCATTATTTTTTTATCGATGTTTACCGACTTTAATAAAGTTTACAACGATTACTCACCCAGCTGTAGTACCTGAGCGAAACGCATTTTGGACTAAAGGTCACAAAAACATTCAATTGGCTTTAAATCCACACAGTCCACTAAAACAAAAACAAAAATAATATAAACATATTGTTTGTGTTTTCTTCAATTAATTTATTTCCATCGCATCCATTTGATAATTATGTCAAAGATATTGTTCTGAAGTCTAGCACCAATCATCATTGCGTCATTAAGACTGTATCCGTTGGAAGTCTTCGCTGAGTCATCGAATACAATCCTTGTTTTTGTTGTTAGGCTTGTATCTTTCACAATTGCATGGTGCACCAGATAGTATTTGCCCATTTCTTCATGTTGCTCTTTTACCTTAACCATGTGGCCCATGTTTTCGTAATCGCGCATAAACTGTATGTAGTAGGTTTTTGTTTTATTATTGGTTTTTTTTTCTCAAGCTGTAAGAATCTAGCTAATGCTTCTATTCTAGATTCTCTAGCTCTATATCTGTTCTTAGTGACACCTTAACTACATATCTGCTATTCTTATCTCTTATTGTTGTTTCTGCATGTGATTGCATGCAGATGTCGTTTTCTGACATGTCATTATCCATCGACGAAGTGACAAACATCATATTCTGTCCCACGATGCCATTGTGCTTCTTAACTCCTTCTTAAATTAACTTTGGATACAAGTCACTACCGATGATAATGTTAATACGGGCTTGGGTCTGCCAAAATATAATTTTCCCACTCATTTTTATTAAATTCAAGGGATTCGTAAGGTAGTGGTTTGGTAAGGGTAGGTAGTACCAAAAATTCTGCTTGCATTTTATTGTTGCTCATAAGTCTTGGTCTTATCTCTACATAGACTCTTGACATTGATATACCCACTACTGCATCTGAGAGTCCAGTGAATTCTGTACTTATTTTTTTCTTTGGCAAGGAGAGTATTTGCACTGCTTCCTCAGATATCATTGAAACTTGAGAACCTGGATCAATCAATGCCCGTTATAGACATGTTTCACCATTTGACGATTTGGATGATATCTGTTCTGTAGCTAATATCACCATTATACTGTTTATCTCATTTACCATAAGGAAAGATAAGGATTTCTCTTTTTTATTGTTGTTGTCTGAGGAAATCCATTTTTTGTGTTGATTTCCCTCGACCCTTCTCTTTGTCTGGTAGTTTTAGTTGTGTAGTAGAGTGTTGTGTGATTTCTTACACTTTTTACATATTGTTTGAGAGAAGCATTTGGTTTCCGCAAAGAAGAAGTTTCCACCTTGTTTTTTGAAATCTTTGCTTCGAGTCATTGTTTGTTGTTGAGACTCAAGGGTTTGAAATAACTGCTCAAGAAAGTCCACAACATCTTCTAGTTTTTGTATTTGGCTTGGCTTTTTGACTTGTTGCTCATACAATTGTAAGCCATCCTTGTCAAATTTGCGAAGGAGGAGGTGAGCAAATATTTCATCGTTTTCATTCTTTTCTTTGCCTATTGTCGTTTTGATGATGTAAATGCATTTATTTGCTGCATGAAGTGAAGTTTTTTCTTATACCAGAAGGCGAAGTAGCGTTCATCATTGGCATGTCCAGCAAGTTATTCAGTTGTGTGGAGAAATTAATTGTTTAATTTTCGTATCTTCTGATGAGAGTCTTCCATGCTTCTTTATAATTTGCCGAAGATCCTTGTATGGAGATAGCAATTCAAGTTCGAGCTTCGGGAGCGATACACGATCTCAAGTGATTTAATTTTATAGAATCTGGCACATCATTTTTATTGTGAACCAAATTTGTGAATAGGTCGGAGAATATCTTCCACTCTCCAATTTTTCCATCGACTCTAGGCAGTTCAATTTTAGGACTTCTTGTTGATACGTTTGCACATGGGTCAAATTCTATGCTCTTATGTTTTTCTTTCAATTTGTCCAGAATTAATTTCACATCACCTTCCAACTCGATTATATAGTTGTCTTCTCTGAATGTCTCTTCTTGTATTGGATTCATCTTAGACAGCTGTGTCTGCAATCGTTCATTCCATCGCTTCATTTCTCCAATCCATTTTATTTTTTTATTTTATTTCGCATCGTCTATTGTCTTCTTTAAGCTGTCCATTATTGTGTCTATTTTTGATAAATCTACAAAAGCTTCTTCTTGTATTTTGGCAGGAGTTTGTGCATTTTTTTCCATGTCTGCCAATATCGTTTTCATCATCATCTCATTCATTTGTTTTTGCTGCAAGTCTAGTCCAGTGGCTAACTGTTTTTTTACTGTTTTTATCTCTTCTAATTTGCTATATAACGTTGCTTCATCCATGCTTCCCAGATCTCCCTAATTTTTAAATTTTTGGCGGTAGTTCCTTTCATCCATTGTTCCTTAATATAGGGAATATCAATTATTCCAAGCTTATGTAGTAGCTTGTCATTTTCCTTGAATGCTAGAAGATTTTTCTCCACATAAACAAGAATTTCTTGATTTTTGCTCCGCGTTGTTACGCTTTCTGCTTCTTTTATTAATTTTTAGATGGTTTCTAAAATTTCAACCTGTTTTTCTTGCTTTTGTGTTTTCACTTATTTTAGATCTGACAACGCGTTTTTCACTGTATGATTTTTTTTTTCACTCTCTCAGTATTTTAGCTCTGCCAACGCTTTGTTCATTTAATTTTCACTTCGTCAGTATTTGTAGCTCTGAGACGCTATTTTTACTGAATGTGATTTTTTTTCCTTGACAGTATTTGTAGCTCTGACAACGCTCATTTCATTGAATGTGATTTTTTTAAGTAAAAGTTCTTTACCGGGGGTAAAAAATTTCTATCGATGCAACGGCGGCGGCGACGGCAACGGCAAATGTCATTACATTTAAAAACACACAAAAAACACAAACAATCAATTTCTTTACAATTTTTTTAATAAAATCACAAACACTGTTCCAAATATCACTTTTAAAATTTTCATTAAACGTTTTCATAATTTACTAAAATTATACCAAATGAATTCTACAAAAAATAAAACAATAAACTAAACTGTCATCATGACAACCGTAGACCAATATTGCCCTATACAAACAATCCTAAGTCCGCTGTCAAATTCTTAATTCTTTATTCTTTAAACACAATGGATGGGATACGAAAACGATATGTGGTTTAGGGAGATCTCATCGTTCTTATTTAAATTAGTGTCAAACCATGACGAGGATACACAACTCATGTCGTCACGTTTTGTTTATTTATTTATTTTAAAAATAATTTACAAATTAATTTACAAATTATTTTAGTAAGGCATCAGGGAAACAAATACATAAGCGATGTCACCTTTTGAACATATGGTTTATAAAGGAACAATTAGGTCAATTATTAATAAATATATAAGTTTTACGTAAAATTTACTATATTGGAAAAAATGTACGTTATGTTTAGATAATAGATAAAGTAATTGAAAATCAGTTAGCATGAATATTATTTTTTTAAATCTTGTCGTGAAAAGATTCATCCCATTGAGTTTTGAAATGGTAACACTGAATCTTGTCTTATTTTCTTGGCCATTGTGAATCATTTATTTTGTCAAATCTTCGATAAAAATGTCCGGTCAATTGTCATTTGTGTATCGATTATATAACGACTACATTTTTGTGGCAGGCCCACTTACAAAAGTGGTTCAAAGATTTGATCAGTGGTTCAGTAAATTTATTTGCCGATTTTGGTGGATGAGTTGTGGTTCACCGATGGGTTAAAATGTATGAGACTTCTATTACATACTTTCATCTTGAATTATCATTGAATTCCAATTAATCCGCCGAAATCATGAGTTAAAATTCCAGAATCACTGTTCAAATATTTAAACCATTTTTGTACAACTGGCCCTAAGAAAACTCATGGAATAGATGTGCAATAAGCATTTTTGAAGGAAAACTTCTTTGGCGGCGCGGCGTTGGGGGTAAACAAACCCTTCAAGCAGGCGACTCCGTATTTGTAGCTCTGGCACGCTATTTTCACTGAATGTGATTTTTTTTTCTTTGACAGTATTTGTAGCTCTGACAACGCTAATTTAACTCAATGTGA
Source organism: Philhelius pedissequus (assembly GCA_910595825.1). Taxonomy (NCBI): domain Eukaryota; kingdom Metazoa; phylum Arthropoda; class Insecta; order Diptera; family Syrphidae; genus Philhelius; species Philhelius pedissequus. The sequence continues at coordinate 142,084,107 of OU343161.1, read as the reverse complement.
TTTTTTTTAAGTAAAAGTTCTTTGCCGGGGGTAAAAAATTTCTATCGATGCAACGGCGGCGGCGACAGCAACGGCAAATGTCATCACATTTAAAAACACACAAAAAACACAAACAATCAATTTCTTATCAATTTTTTTTTAATAAAATCACAAACACTGTTCTAAATATCACTTTTAACTTTTTGAAATTAAACGTTTTCATAATTTGCTAAAATTAAATTTAAAAACCAAATGAATTCTACAAAAAATAAAAAAAAAAATTAACTAAACTGTCATCATGACAACCGTAGACCAGTATTGCCTTATACAAAGAATCCTAAGTTCGCTTTCAAATCCAAAATAGCATTGCCATGCATTTGTAAGAATTCTTTATTCTTTAAACACAATGGATGGGATACGAAAACGATATGTGGGTTAGGGAGATCTCATCGTTCTTATTTAAATTAGTGTCAAACCATGACGAGGATACACAATTCATGTCGTCACGTTTTGTTTATTTATTTATTTTCAAATAATTTACAAATAAAATTATTTTAGTAAGGCATCAGGGAAACAAATTCATAAGCGATGTCGTCTTTTGAACATATGGTTTTTATTGTTAAGTTATTAACCAATTGGTTGCATTATTATAGGTGTTCGAGATTTAAATATACCTCTTTTGGCTGTTTTGGTCGTAATGTATTTTAATGAAACAATTTCATTTCCTTTCCCGACGTTTCGACGGTGGTTGCCGTCTTCTTCAGGGGATCTTTTATTAACAAAAATAAAAAGAACATGTTGTACACATAAGAACATTTAGTGTAAAATTTGGCAAACTTACATTTAGTATGTATCACAGATAAACGAAAATAATACAATAAAAGACAAATATAAAGCAATGATAAAAAAAAAAAAAGAAACACTTCGATTGAAGATTAGTCGGCTTTAAATTGTCACGAATTCTGCTTAGTCACCAAAGAGCAGTAAACTGATGAAATGTTCTGGCTGTCTTGTTTACGATTCATATTGTTTTTGTTGTTAATAATATGAAGCGTTTCAAGAGTATACCGCTTGGAGACATGTTTCTCCCTTTCCAGGATTTCCACTCTTTCAAAATCTGGTTTGTGCCCATGCTCAATGGAGTGTAAGGCCAATGCTGTCTTCCCAGTACTTTTTAAATTAATGTCGGATTTGTGGTTGGAAATTCGTTGACGAAGAAGTTGTTTCGTTGTACCGATATAGGAAAGATTGCAATTTTCTTCCGCATTGCCAAGACAGTTAATTTTATAGACTACGTCTGTGCACTTATCCTTTTCCGTTTTTGTTTTCATGTTGGTGAAAAGAGGTGCCAGCGCTCTATTGGATTTATACGCTAAACTGACGTCATTAGTACTATTTTTTACCGTCTCTTTAAAGTTTTCTGACAGTTTGGGAACATAAACTATACTCTTATAAATACCTCTCTCTTTTTGCCGATTTTCAACAGGAGCTTTGTGTTTTTGGCGAAGTATCAAGCTCCGTATGATTTCCATTGGATAGCCATTATCTATGAGAATTTGTGTGACTATTTTCTCATTTGCTGCGTGAAATTCCCGGTCACTCAACGCAAAGACTTTTTGAACTAGATTAGAAGCTCTATTAATAAGAATATGCTTTGCTTGATTGGATCTAAAGTTGACAAGTCTTCCAGATGCTGTGTCTTTCTGATACCAATTGAAAGAGAGTCTATCATTATCGCGATGAATCTTGACGTGTAGGAACTTTGTCGCTCTGTTTTGTTTCCTCTCAACGGTAAATTGTATTTTTTCATGATATGAATTAAGGCATCGTAACTGCAAATATATCATCTACATATTTGACGATTATCTTTGGTTTGTTACTATCAGCAAATTTATTGTCCAAAAGGTTGTCCAAAACTAAATCGGCAATGGTAGGAGAAAGTGGATTTCCCATTGGCATTCCATGAATTTGTCTGTATAAGTTATCTTTATACGGAAGGTAATTGTTTTCTTTAAGACAAAAATCCAACAACTGTATGAATTTGGTTTGGCTCAACTGTGTATGTTTACTAATTGTTTTCCATTTTTCCTAATGATGGCTACTACCAGTTGAACAGGAACATTAGCAAATAATGATACAACATCATAAGATACTAAAACATCAGTTTGTTCTAGAACCAGATTATTTACCTTATCTTTAAATTCATAAGAACTTTTAATTGAGTAGACCGAATTTCTTGTCACGCACTGTAAAATTGTCCCCAAGTATTTTGCAAGTTCATAACAAGGAACTCTCATTGATGATGCTATAGGTCTAAGAGGCATGTTTGGTTTGTGAATTTTCGGTAATCCATAAATTGCAGGTATTTGTGCTGTATATGTCGTCATCACTGTCTTTTGCCTATCATCAATCAACTTGTTTCCATGTAGCCATTTTACCAGTTCATTGTTTTTAATCGAATTGGAAGTTTAATGGGAAAAAATCAAAACAACGACATCGTGAGATTATTGGAACAGGTGCAAGTTCTCTTAATGCTATAGTACCTAGAAAGTGGCTACATGTTTCGAAGTTCCATTCTAAAACCCTTCCTGACGATTTAGTTATAAATAAAACAAATATTCTTGCAAATGATTTTTGACATTAAAGTGCTACAAGCTTATTAAAAAAGACATTTCTGCTTCAGATATTAAATTTGTTAATTTCAAATTGAGTGTTCCTGCAGACTGATATGATCAATAACTGAGTGACGCAACTATTTGGCCTGGATCAGTTAAAGTTAAACAATTTTTAAACAAGCCAAAAAACGAATTTGTTCATCAATCGGACGATCTAACTTAAATTCAGTTGGCGTTATCACCAATCCAGAATATGATAATTCAACTATATATTCAAGATGTCCAGACTATATTGCTGATTCATCTTTAAATAGCATACAATCTCCAAGTAAAATTTCTTTTTATTATCAAAATGTAGGAGGTATAAGAACTAAATTAGACTATTTATATTTGATGTTGGCATCTTGTGAATATGATATGATACTGTTAAAAATTGTAAAATTATTTTGGAAAATCTTAATAACTTACAACATGTTTTATGTTTAGGAGATTTCAATCAGGGTAACATTAACTGGATTCTAGATTTAGATGATAAATATTTAATTCCATACAATGTTAATTCAGAAATTGAAGAAAACATCATTGATTTTTACAGTCAATATAATTTAATTCGAATCAATACTTTTTTTAACAATAATTTGAGATTACTTGACTTGATTTTTGGTGATAAAGAATTTGATATTTGCATTGAAAAATCTGACTTGCCACTTGTCAATAATTCTATGCACCATGTTGCGTTAGAAGCTAACTTTCATTTTTATGATTTTATTAAGAAAAATAATGTTAATAATACTGTTGTTCCAAACTTCAGTAAAGCTAACTTTGATGCAATGAATGTTAATTTTGTTAATTTTGTTTGTTAATTTTCCTTGGGCTTCTTGTTTCTTATACGAAAGCGATATACAATTAGAAATCGCTAATGAAAATCTAGTGAAAGCTATCAAAGAAGCAATACATCGATTTGTTCCAAGTAAGACCCTGAAAACGAGTTCAAATCCTGTATGGTTCAACAAAAGATTAATAAATCTCAAAAATAAAAAAGTAAGGCTTTTAAATTACATAAATGAAATTATAACAGCGCTGAACTAAGAGAAAATAATATTGTCGTCCAACGCGAATTTCATATCTTAAATAAATTTTTATATAACTCGTATATGTTCACGATCTTCTTCTTCTGGAATTTTATCAATTCTAAGCGAAAAACTACTGGTTATCCAAGCTGTATGAAATTCCAAGATTCAACTACCAGTGATATTCATTTAATATGCAACCTATTTGCTAGATATTTTCAATCTGTTTACTCGTTTACTCGACAGCTTTTCAAATCACGAATTACCAATTGTTTCGAAGGTTTTTGATATAGGCTCTATGGTCTTGGATGTCTCTGAAGTAGAGGAAGTACTTCTTGAACTTGATGCAAGTAAAAATGAAGGTCCTGATGGTATTCCACCTTTAATATTGTTTAAATGTGCTTCTTCACTGGCTAAACCACTTACTGACATCTTTAATGCATCACTATCTGGGGGCAAATTTCTAGATTGTTGGAAAATATCGTGTTAACCCCTATATTCAAATCTGGATCAAAAAAAGATATTAGAAATTACCGGCCTATTAGCAAACTTTCTGCAATGCCTAAATTATTTTAAAAACTTGTTTGCAATAGGTTATCTTTTCAACTAAGAAATTATATATCGGAATACCAACATGGTTTTGTGTCAGGTAAATCAACAGCTACTAATTTATCTTTGATGACTAATTACATCATAAATAATTTTGAAGATCACATACAAACAGATGTTATATTCACAGATTTTGCAAAAGCATTTGATCGTGTGAATCATAGGGTGCTTTTACAAAAATTGTCTTCGCTTGGATTTCATTCTAAGTTACTGAGTTGGTTAAAATCTTATATCTCAAAAAGGACTCAGATTGTAAAAATTGAAGATTGCTGTTCTGATAATATATTTGTCTCATCTGGCGTACCTCAAGGTAGTCATTTGGGTCCATTATTATTTCTATTATTTATTAATGACATACCTTCAATTTTTATATCTTCCCCATGTCTATTATTTGCAGATGATCTAAAGTTGTATCGTAAAATTAAGTGTTTATCAGATTGTCAATTACTTCTTGAAGATTTACTTAGATTATCTGAATGGTGTTAAAGTAATACTCGAGTATAGTTTGGAATCCTTTTTACAGAATCTCCTGTAATAGAATTGAGAAAGTTAAAAAAAAAGCTTTACTAGATATTTGTTCCATAAATTAAAATGTTCGAATTGACATGCCAACTTACAACACAAGGTACTTATTATTTGGTATAAAAACTCTGGAAAGTCGACGTTCTTGCTTCTCTGTTATGTTTATCAGAGATATTTCAACGTATCACATAAAATGCCCACATTTATTAAATCTTATTAAAATTCGAGTTCCTCAAAGAAATGTTCGGGATTCTAATATATTATATGAGTTTTTTCATCGGACTAACTATGGCCTGAATGAGCCAATTACTCGTTGTATCAGGGAAACTAATGCTGTTTGTTATAGAATAGACATTTTTAGAAACTGTTCAAGAGAAACTTTTAAATTACATGTTTTGAACGAAATAATTTTGCAATGAAGTAACGAATCAATTGTAATTGTTGCGTTTATTTAATTAAAAATTTGTTATTTATTTAATAATAAACTAATGTGTAATAATTATATCTAAGTCTATAAGAGAATATTATCTCTGATTGATGATAAATAAATAATAATAATAATAAACATATAAAAAATATATTACCTTAAAATACGAGTATGTGTTCATCACTACACTAGGTTATATACATTTTAAATGTGTTTATATTTTTATATATTGTGTAACGGGTGTGTGGCTTTCTAGAAGAAATAAAACGCATATAATTTAATGTTATGGCTAAGAATTTAGCTTTATTATAATGATAAGGTTTTGCCATTATGTTTGTAAAATGATTTCCGACAAATAGCTTTGCTCGAATAAATTCCAGGCGAGAGGCGCACTTTTCAGCAATAACGCAACTAATATTCTCTTCCCAGGCGTCAATCGTCTCGGTCTTATCTGCGTAGACAAGCGACTTCACATAACCCCCAAAAAAATAGTCCAGGTTGTTAAATCGCACGATCTTGGGGCCACGCCACAGGCCCACGCCGCCGCGGGATAATGCGCTCACTGAAATTTCCTTCAATAATTGTATTGTTTCGTTAGCTATAGGGCATTTAGCGCCGTTTGTTCGAACCAAAGGTCGTTCACATCAACATCCTCCAATTCAGGCACGAGTGTAACTTTATGGCCGGCCTCATTTTTGAAGAAATATGGACCAATGATTCCCTGTGTCCATAGAGCACACCAAGCAGTGACTTTTTGAGAATGTAACGGCGCGGGGTCTCAACAATCGCTGGTGGGTTATGATCACTCCAAATACGACAATTTTGCTTATTAACGTACCCATTTAACAAAAAGTGAGCTTCATAGCTGCACACAATTTTCTTGTGACAATCGCGATCGGTGGCCGTCTTGGCCGTCTTGGGCCCTTTCACCGGATCTGCGACGCGCTTGATGGTCGTTTGGGTTAAATTCTTCCACGAGTTAGATTTTGTAAGCCCGCAAAGCAAGATCCTTCCACAAAATGTTCCATAAAGTGAATGGGAAAAACTCCAATTGTTGTGCGCGATGGCGGATGCACTCATTCGTGTCTTCTTGATACTCTGCTCCACAACAGCAATAGCGTCTTCGGTGCGCACTGTACGGCATCTCTGAGGATGCGAATTATTTACTAGAGTAAACATGTCGAAAAACCGATCCATGGTTGCTCGAATTACCGACTCTGCAAGTCGATTATGTCGACCGAATATTGGACGCGGAACCCAACCATTATTTTGGTAATAAATTTGAACGATTTGAACCATTATTTTGGTAATAAATTTGCACGATTTGCAAACGTTTTTCAGTAATAAGTCTATTCATTATGGAATAGCAAACCAACCTGAGCATAAGTCAAGTGACAGTTGTCAAAAAGACCAACTCTAAAAAAAGTATTGCCAGATTGAAAACCACTCGTCTAAGAAAACACCCGCTATATAAATATATTTATTTATAAGTCAGCTATACACCAATTACCCTGAAGATTCTTAGTAGAAACGGCAAACATATATTTAAGTCTTTTTTACTTAATTTTGTATATACATATATATTTCTTAAATTTTTTTCCAAAAAAATGTATTTAAATTTTTTACTTTTTTACGAATATGAACAGGAGATTGAAAAAGCCTCAAACATACCTGTCAATTTCATTGACATTTTCTTGTATTCGCGTAAAAAAACGAGTTCGCCCACTTTCTGCAACTTGGTCATCATCATAAATTCTATTCTTTTCATTCTCATGAAAGTTCCTGTAATACATTACCTACATAATTTAATTAAGTATAGAGTATAATTAATAAAGATTCAATCTTATTGCGATAGTCGTTTCACTTCATCGACAATTGTTGTTTTTCTAGTCATGTTCGTGTCGCCTTCAAATCGGAATCGCATAACTTAAACGCCTCCTCGTCGCTTTTAGGTTCCACATGAGATCCACTACAACAGCTGATATTTTGGCAAATAAATTTTAATTGCAATAGAAATCAGTGAACAGCCGTTCGGTGTTTGTAAACATAGTTTTTAAATTCATTTTGTTTTGATCCAAAATATTAACATACATAAATAAAATTAAAAGTTTAAAATTTCCTTCTTTATTTAGAAATTGCATCAATTCGAAATTTAAAGCAAACTTCGATCTTTGTTTTGATTCTATAAAATTTGTGCTTAGATAAATTGTGAAAAATTTGTTTACCAAAATACAAGTGTTTGAAAAAATGTACATATATGTGGCCAACTATTTTTCATGGAAGTAACAACGATGAGCAAGAGGAAGAAAGAAGGAAAAAAGATTGTCATAGGCGATGGATTCGATCCAAAAAAAAAGTAATGGATTTGCCCGATTTAAATTAATTATTGTGCTCATAAACATCGTATCCCAACTTGCGTTAATCAAGACAGAAATTAAACAACCAATTAAACCAATTCTAAAAATAAATGTCATACAATGAGTTGCTGGTTTGCTCATTACATGCTGTTTAGGCATAGAACTAACAACATGTGATTGAGTAAAACTAGTATACCGATAAAATATGACAAAGAATAAAAAAATTAATGCGAATTATAAGGGACATAGATAAATAAGACACGGAAATTTCTCCGCATTAGTTCAGCCGCTATCCCTGGAGATAAAATCTGAGACAACAACCACCTACAGTCCGAATATCGCGTCACACATCTTTCCTATCATTCTTTCTCTTCCTTAACCTCACACACGCGCTGTGTTGAAACATTTAAAGGGTATTCATAATCCCTTGAGCGCGTGTAGATTATAACAAAAAAGCAACTGGTGGAGGAAGTTTTAAACAAAAATGTTTAAGTGATGTTGAGGAAGTTGTATCAACTTTATCACCTCCTCTAAAATGTTTATAAGTATTCATTTGCTTCCGTGAGCTCAACAAGTTATTCATTTGTTATTTTTACCCTAAGAAATTTTGTTGTTACCTATCTCTACTAATATATAAAAGTGTAATTTTGTGTCGATGTCAGTTTGTCTGTAATCATAAAATGATTGTATTTTCTTCTGTTGTCCTTTGGGCTTAATACACACATATTTGCACTTACCTCTTAGACTTTAAAATATAATTTCCAAATTTATATTCCGTTTTGTTTACGTTTTACTGTTTCCATGGATTTTATATCCAAATTGGTTTTTGTATTGTTTACTTCCGCGGTTGTTATGGATTTTATTCCCAAACTAGCAGAAAGTCCCCTGTGTTGCCCGGGCACCCGAGGCCAAAGTCTTTTAATGTAATATCTTCCAAAAAAAATTAAAAATTAAGAAACAAGATTTGTAAGGAAAATGATTTCTCATTTATTTTTTTGTTTATTTAACCAGGATTAGCTTTCCTATTAAATTTAAAAAAGAAGATGTATTACTTGTATTTTTGTTTACAAACGAACTATTCTTCATTTTGAGACTCTTTGCTTTCGTTTTTTTACATGCGATTATAGTTAGTACAATATAAGGCAAGTTATGTATTCTTTGAAAAAAAAATTGAGATAATAATCAAACATGACATTATGATGATAGCGAAGACGAGAAAGGCTGCTATTCAAGTGCGGCTTCAAAAAAAATTATGCAGTGTCGGAAAGTGTCGCATTAGTGCGGTCTTACTTTAAACCTTTAAGGACCCGACATTTTAACCTAACAGGGCCCCAGCATGAAAAATTCCCAAGATTTCGATTAAAGAAATTCGATTTCCTTTTCTGTAATTTATGCGGGGCTTATACACATACATGAATTGACCATCGCCAGGACTTTTTTCATAAAAGCAAAATGGTTGCTAAGGTTAAGGACTGAACTATACATTTTTTCAAGGTTGCAAGGAAAATTTATTTTCGTGTGTAAACACATCGCGAAATCATGTATTTTCACGGTCACAGGCAATGCTGAATTCATGCAATATTCCTTGCATTTCAGCGTAAGCTCGCGTGTGTTTGGCACCATGTTAAAAATGGATAGTTTGTGGAAAATATTGAAATTAGCCTATTAACCGAGCTTACATCTGCAAGGATTCCCCAGCGCCAGTGGCTACTTTTGCAAACGTAAAAACTAACTTGTAAGTGTAAGCTCATGCTTTCGCGTTTATATATGCATGAAAGTAAAACAAAATTTGGTGGGTCCCAACTTTTCATGTGCCAGCTATAAGAGTTGATGGGATTTTACAATTAACTGCCATCTTTTTCATTGGCACTTATTATGTTTACAAAGAAAATCAAGTTTGCTGTGTAAACTTTCACAGTCCTGAAATGTTTACTATCACAAGTACTGTTTTTTGCGTTTAACCCATTTCACCCTACAAACAGCTAAGTTTTGCAAAAAAATATTTAACCCTAAAGCCACTTGAAAACTACAACATCTCAAAACCAAACTAGTTTTTTTAAATTGTAGGTGTGGTTCCCGAGCTTAGCCTTAGCAAACAAACTGATAAAGATGAATTTTACATTATGAGAATAAAATTATTAATATCGGTGGAGCGGTTTCTAGGAATAAAGCATATTGTGTATACTTGTCATTTAAAACAAAAAATAATGAGCTGTTTTGGAAATATTAAATTATTTAAAAAAGTTTTAAAATATGCTTTTAAAAATACAAACAAATATCTATTAGGTAATTAAAAAATATTGGTATGCATCACAAGTTGACGTTCCTAAACCTATATAATATGTGTAAGATTTCGAAAGAACGAAAGAATCACCTAAGCCGTTTTCCACATGGTAGAAAGCAAAAAAATCGGTACCGTTCTTAGCTTTTATTGGTAATTTATTTTCCAACCATATAGTAGTTCATATCGAAAAAATACTTTGATTTTTTTAAATCAAAATCGTTAGAACCATTTTCGAGAAAAATGAGCTTTAACATAATGGTGTTTCACAAAAAAAAAACTATACCAAGTTTGAAGGAATCCGGCCCACCCATTTGGTCTGTATGTGGCTATACTAAAATACAGACGAACAGAATTTTTAGACCATGTTTTTTCGTCTTCGCTATCATCGTAATGTCATGTTTGATTGTTATCGCAAAACTTTTTTTTTCGACAACTGCATAACTTGCCTTAAATTGTATTTACCTATCGCAAGTAAAAAGACAACCTCCGGAAAGCGAAGAGTCCCAAAATGGAGAATAGTTCGTTTGTTAAAAAAATAAGAAAACTAATCCTGCACCCATCTTCTATAAACTTAAAACCAAAACAAACAATTTTTTTTGTTTCTCGACTATTATTATTATTGATTCGAAAGTTACAGAACCTGGGTATTGAACGACAAAATCTTTTTTTTTTACAAATTTGTTTTCTTTATTTTTCATTTCAGTTAGAAGATATTGCATGAAAAGACTTTTGCCTCGGGTCCCGCGCAACGCCGGGGACTTTCTGCTACTAATTAATAAAACAAAAGAAAAAAACTTACATTGTTGGACTGTTTTTGGCTCTGTGGTTTGTAATTTTGTGAAGGACAAAATGTTGGCGTTTTAACAGACGTTTTTGTTTTCAAAACGACTAACGCAATTCGAAAAGTAATTAAATGACGACAATCATTAAATCAATGCATTCCAGTTGGGAGTTGGCGTTCAATAATGATGTGCTGTGTTCTGGTATGGCGTTCAACGTTCAAAATATTGAATTTAAAACAAAAAACAATTTGTTTTTCAAAAACCCATATTTTTCCAAAATTTTATTTTAAATTTGAATGACCTCCTATAAAAAAATAAGAACCTATACAAGCAAGTAAAAATAACATATTTTATTTTTTTATACGTATTTCGTCGAAGGTTCAATCTAATTGTTGGTTTGTTAGACACACATGTCTCTGCCAACAATAGTTAACTTCTCCAAAAACAGTCAGATAATATAGTTGGCTTTCGGAAAATAGCTATGCATATAACCTTACTTCCTTAGTTGGTAATAGGTAAAATGTTGTTTTATTCAAATTTAAATGTTTATTTATTAAATCAATATTTATTTATAGGCTATTTGACTTAGATATACATATTTCTTATAATTACTATATCTCTAAATTAGAAAGAAATTTAATTTTTATATTAAATTATTGATTTTTTGTATTTGTTTTTTTTTTTTTTATCTAGCTACTTCAGTACGTTGGGTACATAAGTTCAGAGTGCTTAATTAGTTCTTCTCCTCAAATAAATATGCCTGGAACTACCCCATTAGGTTTCCAACTTGAAGTTCACACAATATCAATATTACTTCATCAGCGATCAATTGAGCAAGAATATGAAGAAAATTTACATCACCTAGATAACGAAATAGAACAGAATGTACTTCCATTTTCAAATATAACATCTGAACCGTATTTTGAGTTTTATAACACAGCTAACATCTATAAATCGAAATATCCATTCCAGTTATGTAGTTTGTTATTTAGTCATTTTGGCTTATTTGGTTGGGAGCGAAGAAGTCGTACACACTTACTACAGCAAAGTGAAAAATTAAAACGAGAATTACGAAATGTAGACAAACAAAAGTGTAGAGACACTCATAAAGTAGCTGTCGTATATGTCGCCAGTGGACAGGAAGATAAGAACAGTATACTTAAAAACACGTACGGTAGTAGTGCTTACGAACGTTTCGTATCTGCACTTGGCTGGGAAATAGACTTGGACACACACAACGGTTTTTTGGGGGGCTTACCGCGACAAGGCTGCGGAGCTACTTCACCATATTATGCAACTCCTTTTGTGGAAGTCATATACCATGCTGCAACTCGAATGCCCAGCAATACTCCTGAAGCTTTGCTTACAAAAACAAGACATTTAGGAAACGATGAGGTTCATATAGTTTGGAGTGAACACCATCGGGAATATCGTCGTAACATACTTCCGACAGAGTTTTGTGATGTACTAATTGTTGTGTACCCTTTGAAAAATTGTTTGTTTCGGGTAACAGTAAATTGGAAGCCGGACGTGCCTTGGTTTGGTCCTTTAGCAAACGAGAGTATTGTAAATGGTTCCTGTTTACCTATATTAGTTCGAGAAACTGCAATAAATGCCAGTCGTTCTAAGAGGTCAGCATTATCACTATATCAGCAATAGTAAGACAAATCAATTTTAGTTCCTTATTTTTGCTTTGATTTTTATATTTGGTAGCTATGAGGAAAGAAATCGTTCTCTCGAAAATGTATCAACCGTATACAAAGAAAATTCAACCTTTGAAGATTTTGCCAACAGAATTTATAGTAAGAATCCTGTCACATTATTGGGGGAAAGTGCCATAACTACAGGCCCTGAAAAACTTCCAGAATCCCTAAATATTCGTGAAAAAGGTAATTTTAAATATTTTGTTGTTTACAAAAGTACTCATTTTATATTATGTCAGGAACAAAACCCAGAAGGGTAACGAATCGAAAAAGTGTTTAAACTAAGAACATATCGTAATTTTTGTTAAGTGTATAAATGTATATTCCAATTTGTAAACAGTAGTGACCCAGGTAAAAATAACAAAAACTCGATTTTATTTTTTTTATTTTAAGGACTGGTAATCTTGTATTATAACTAAAGTAAGTGTCACCATCTTACAAATCAGTTGGCTCAGAAAAAAAAAACTATTTAACTCCTTCCAAAATAAAACACATATAAAATTTCGTTTTTATTATAAAGTTTGAACGTTGACATTATGTGTGAAACACTACATTATTTAAATGACCACCACGGGAATTGTTGCAAGCATCGATTCTTTTGAGGTAATTTTTGACCACTTTTGACACATATTGTGCGGTATCTCAGCCATAACTTGACGAATGTTGGTTTTCAAGTGCTCAAAAGTTAAAGGTTTATCTGCATAAACACAGACTTTCGCGTAGCCCCACAAAAAAAAGACCAGCGGTGTCAAACCCCATGATCTTGGTGGCCAGTTGATATCGCCACGGCGAGAAATTACGCGGCCACGAAATGTCTCTTTCAATAAAGCCATATTCACTCGAGTTGTGTGGCATGTGGCACCGTCTTGTTGAAACCACATACTCTCCAAGTCATATTCTTCAATAGCAGTAAAAGAAAGTCGGTTATCATATGACCATAACGCGTCGAATTGACGGTGACAGTCGTTCCATCGTCGTTTTCGAAGAGGTAAGGTCCAATCACACCTCCGGACCAAAGAGCGCCCCAAACAGTGACATTTTGTGGATGTAATGGCCTCTCTTCAATTACTTGAGTATTCTCAGAACCCCAAATACGACTATTTTGTTTATTAACATACCCACCGAGTGAGAAATGTGCTTCGTTTCTGAAGAAAATTTTGTTCGAAAAATCGCTGTCCACCGCCTGTTGTTCAAGCACACATTCGACGTATCTACGACGATGTGAATGGTCAGCTGGCTTCAGTTGTTGTGTGAGCTGGACTTTATACAGATGTAGGTGTAGATCCAAATGCAAAATACGCCATAATGTGCCGTAAGACAGTCCTATTGCCTGAGAACGACGAGGAATCGACACATTCGGGTCTTCGGCAACACTTTCACTTACAGCAGCTATATTTTGAGTGGTACGAGCGAAACGATGATGCACAGGCCTTACAGTATCTGTAACCAATCCAGTCTCTTCAAATTTCTTCACAATTTTGCCAATTGCTTGCGTAGTTGGACGATTATGTAAACCATAATCTCCTCTTAAAGCACGATATGTGGCTGTGGCAGAATCACCATTTTGTAGTAGGTTTTAACAATTTGTATGCATTGTCCGATAGTTAAAAGATCCATTTTCGTAAATGTCAGGCTTTTAACTGAAAAAAAATTGGTTTGACAACTTAGTTTGACAGATGTCGAATTTCAGCGCAATACTTTTGAAACCGCGAAATGGATAACCCTTTCCAATACAAATCAAATTAAAAAAAAATATCTGAAGAAGTGACCGTCGGATCATTTAGCTCCTTTCAATGTTCCCTATTCCACTAAATCAATAGGGTTACTCGAGTGAAAGCCGGGCGTACTCATCGGATTATATTTCACTAAAATGTCTGTTGACTCGCGTCAATTAAACTTCAAAAGACAGATTAGGTGTGTACACTTTATTATATACGTTATTAAAAAAAAATACATTTGCCTTAACATAATATACAAGAGTTATTCTATAACCTTATTTAGTTGTTTAACGTTAAATGATGCTTTATTATAAAGAAGCAAGGTAACCTTAACTCTATTTTAATCATTCATTTAATATCGAATACACTTCTTCTTTTCTATTATTTTCATTGAAATTGCTTTTTTAGTTTAGATGTCTTTTTTCCTGATTTTTTTCTTCTTCTTCTGATAACCATCTCTTTTTCAATTTCTTGAATAATTGTTTCCAATTATTTCGTGTGTATATCGTGTTGTATTTAAATCTCTTAACGCAAAAATATTACTAATAGCTCAAACATAGCACTGATCTTTTCGTTTAAATTATTTTTTACCATCGAAAGTAAATCACTTTCTGTAGGCCTGACTTTCAATTGCAAAGTCAGACCTCTAGTATCTGCATAAAATTCGCCGAACGTTTCCTGGGATTGACATTTTCGATCCATTATCGCTCTTAGGATTTCATTGTTTGTTATGCTTGAACTGTCGAAGTATTTTAATCTCCAAATCATCAAACCATTAAAAATTTAAAAAAGTATGTAAAAATACAATATATAAAAAATAAGTACAGGGTGGCCCACGAATCGTGGTACATTAAGCAATTTAAATAACTTATTTTAATCGATGTATTTCGTTTGTACACTTCCTGCTTGACATAACCCCATAAAAAAAAGTCTGGTGCAGTTAGGTCAGGTGACCTTGGGGGGGCAGAGGAAAGTGCAGTTTCTAGATATCTATTTGTTTGTGAATTTTCGTTGGAGCTCCGCCATAATTTGTGTGGCTACGTGTGCACTTTCTCCATCTTTTTGAAACCAAATCCTGCTGAAACGGATACGTCTTCGGCGAAGTTCTTGGTAAAAAAACTCTTTCAACATCTTTAAATAACGATCCCCATAGACAGTTTGTGTTTCACCGTTTTCTTCAAAGAAGTATTGGCCGACAATACACCTTGCTGGAACTGCGCACCACACAGTGACTCGTTCTGGGTGCAGTTCCGTCTCATGGAGCATTGCTGGATTAGATCAGTTGAGTTGCCAGGCCAATCCAAAACATCAAATTTGTGGTTCGAAAAATGCTGCATATTTTTGCATGTGTGGCATGCAGAAAGATCCTGTTGAAAAATTTAGTTTTGGACTAAAAGTCTGCTCCGAATGGTTGGAAGCAGCGTGTACATTAAAACTTCTTCATATTTTAAACTGTCCATAACACCCTCTATTTGCTGCAGACTTCCAGGGCCTTCAAAGGTAAAACATCTCCAATACCTGACTTTAAGGGAGTGTTTTGGTGCTTGAACAATATGGCCAGGGGCCTGTAACACAAAACTAAAAGTACTTGAAATACAAGTGATTTATTACAAGTGTAAAAAATCTCTGTAACATAAAGCTACAAGTTTGCTGGATCTTCTACAAGTGTAATGGGCGAACATTCCAAGCGGAGAATTATATGATTTCCCTCTTTCTGTAACACAAAACTACAAGTGTAGAAGAAAATTAAATCTTACTTGTAGCAAAATCCACTAAATCTTACAGGTGATTCAAAGCTTGTAGGATGTAGAAGATGTTAATTGCACTTACTTTTTGAAAATTTTACTATTTTATGTTTTACATTACATTATTAAACATATTAACCTAAACAAAATTTAATTACAATTTTACAGACTTTAACAATACTTTAATAAATTAACAATGAAATAGATTAACATTAAGCACAACAAAAATCTAAAAATAATATCACAGCTTATCACAGGTTATTTGCTAATGGCAACACTATATAAGGAGTTCATGTTGTCAAAGTCTTCTTGGTGGTTCATCGTCAAGCTCATTTCTTGCTGGATTCGAAGACTTTTCAACGTTTAGCGGGTGGACGTGCGGTTCTCCTTGTCTAGTATTCTTACATTTTCAAAGTCAACCATATGATCGTTGTCATTCGTGTGTTGTGAGAGTGCTGTAGCTGCTCTGTTTTTCCTAATGTCAGCTTCATGTTCTGACATTCTTACTCCAAGTTTTCTTTTTGTTGTGCCTATGTAGATCATTTTGCATTGTTCGTCATGTTTCCCTTTACATTTGATTTCATACACCACATTGTGTTGTTCTGTTTTCTCTATTTTTGGTTTTGTATTTGTAAGTAATGTGTTCAGTGAGAAGTTGGATCTGTGTGCGAAAATAGTTTTTTTCTTTGTCTATTGGAAATGTGTTGACTATCCGTGAGGTGTGGGACGTAGGTTACTGGGTAATATTTAGGGTTGCCAGCTTTTAGTTTTTATGATTGTTGATTGTTTTTATTGAGTGTTGTTTGAAGCTTAGTATTTATTAGATCATTTATTATTGCATTTGGGAAATTGTTACTTTGTAGAATCGTCCTTATTTTTGTGATGTTTTTGTTGTGATAAACTGAGTCGCTTATGTCAAATACTTTGTTTATTAAGTTTGTTGCTGTGTTTATTTTGCACCTTGTCGGTTGAGACGACATGAAGTTGATCATTCTGCCTGATCCAATTGGCTTGCTATGCCAGTCAAATGATATTTTATTATTTATTCTTATAAGTTTTACGTCTAGAAAGGGTAGCGAATTCTGGTATTCAACTTCAATGTTAATTTTAACTTTGTGTGGAAGTCATTAAATGTTTTTAGTATTTCTTCTTTGTCATTTTTGTTTATAATCGCAACAATGTCATCAACATTTTTGGCGATGAATTTTATTTTGGTGTTTGATTTTTGAAGTTTATCAATCGTTTCGTCAAGGAGATGATCCAATACGATGTCTGCAACCGTAGCCGACAATGGATCATCTCCTTGACGAAACGATTGATAAACTTCGAAAATCAAACACCAAAATAAAATTCATCGCCAAATATTTTGATGACATTGTTGCGATTATAAACAAAAATGAGATTGACATTTGTCATCTGTCAGAAGTGGTAGCAAAAATTAAGAGCTCTAATTAAAAAACAAAATTAAATTAGAAAAAAGAAAATTCCTAAGTGCTTAAAAAAAATCATTTAGCCAACAAAGCCATAAAATCAAGCGTTTGCTGAGTAAGTTTTAGTCGTAAGAACCCCTGATATAAGTAACTAGGTACCTGAAAAAAGATAGCCTCAACAAATTCTAAAAAGAGGACTAGTAGACACACATAGAAGATCTACAAATCGAAAAGCAACAGTTGGAAACTCTGGTGTAGCTTAAAAGTTAAAATTGTTTAACTCTTGAAAAAAAGGTTATTTAAATTAATCCAAACAAACAAAATAAATATTTTTTTTACAAAGTGCACAGTTTAAGGAGCTACTAATCAAGTGAGATTGAAAAATCATTCAATTTTTTTGTAATTTAAGTTGCAAAAGTTAGATACCTACCTACCTTAACAAAAAAATCGCTCATTGTAAATAAGTATGTATGAAACCAACACACAATATTAAAGGCTTGATGAACAATTCAAAAAGAAAAGTTCCAGAAACATCACCCGAAATACATCTTCAATCAAGTTCAAAAAAAGATAAAAGCATGTCGTTGGTTGGTTCTATGACTGTCGAAGAATTAAATAATCTGTTTGCCACTAATCTCACAAATGTTGCTACGAAGGATGACATTTCAGACTTGCGTGGTGAACTAAGTGAGGTTAGAAGGGTGAATGTGCAATTGAAGGGGGCGGTCGGTGCACTCTTCCAAAGATGCAATGTCCTTCAAACCGAGATTGATCAGTAAAAGATACCTGCAAATGACAGCAACTTAATAATTCGAGTTAAGAATGGACAATCGAATCCCATAGAACAAGGTCTAAACATTTGCAAAAATATATCCGACTCAAATACAATCATCACTGCGAAAGAACTGAGACAAATCGCTTCGAATGAAGAAGTAGTTACTATTTTGGCAGAATTCAAATCTAAACAAAACGCACAAAATGTTCTGAAAAATGTTAAAAAGCTGAGAGGAACCGGCATCTCCATAAGTCGAGATTACCCATTGAAGATTCGGCAAAAGCGCATCAAACTCCTTCAGCTCCGGAAACACATTTACGCCAAACAACCACGATTGAGATTGTCTCTACGTGATGATAAATTGCGTATTGATGATTTGGTGGTGGAATGGAATCATGACCAGCAAGTTTTTGTTACAAATAAAGAGCATGGACTGCAAAAATTGGAAGAAAAACAAACTTGGGGAGAATTTCTTTCAAAATGTTTGTTTACAACTTTTACAAAATGAGTCAATTGCCAGAAACGTCAATGTCATCCATCGGCGAGAAATGTCAAATGAATTTGGTGGCGGTTCATCAACATCAATTTCGGCTACAAACAAAACGAATTCTGCTCCTTCGGATCTAGGTGTTCACAAAATAGCACATTCTAATTATAACCACTGTAATTAGGTAAAAGCCGTCTGTCAAATTTTTAAATTAAGTAAAATTAGAATTATAAGTTATAATATAGGAGGTTTAAAAAATAAGATTGCAGTTTTAGATTTTATTCAATTTATAAATGAGTATCATATTATTATATTAATTGAAACACATGTTACTGAACATCATACACAAAATTTTGAATCAAGTTTCGCGAATACAAACTAAAATGGATACCAGCACTTAAAAATCACCGAAAAGGACGGGCTAGTGGAGGAATTCTCATGGGTTTTAAACATAATCTTAAAGGCGTCAGTTGCAAATACAAGCAAATAGGAGACACACATTTCATTGAAATTAAAACTGATCGATCCTTACTTAATCTCATCCCTATATACTTAAATTAAAAAAAACTGGGAAAGTGACTTCACTAAGCTTGGAAAAATTGTATTTGATATGGACATTAACAATTTAATGCTTATTGGAGATTTCAATGCCCGAACCGGAGCGCTAGAAAGTGAAAGTAAGATTATAGAAAATAGGAATCGTAGTTCAGAAGATACAACAATTAAAAGAGAAGGTAAAAAAGTTATCGAACTATGTAATTCCTTTGGATTGAGTGTTTGCAATGGTACTGCGGAAGGAGACAAAGTAGGTGCCTTCGCTTTTATAAGACCACAAGGAAACTCAGTAATCGACTAGGCAATGGTGTCAGGAGACTGGAGTGCTATGATGGACGATTTTGAAGTCATAACAGAAATACATTCCGATCACCTCCCAATCCATCTAACCAACCTAAACAGAAACCAGAGGCAACCAGAAGACTCAGTAACTCCGGGAAAATTCAGGTGGACAAATGTTTTTGCCGAAAGGAATATGTTTGAATAATAGTCTTCTCCTTCAAGCGACATCATCTTACATATTTTGTCTTAGCTTATCGGAGCTGGACAATATTGTCCTTAAGCCTATTCCGGTGCAATGTCAGGTAAACAACAATTTTATCCACTACCACGAAAAATGGTTTGATAATGATTGTATGGTAGCTCGTGGAAAATCTTTTGCTTGGCTAGGATTACTAAGAAGTTTTCCAGAGAATATCTTTTTTAAAGCGCAATATCTTGCAGCTAACAAACAATACAAAGAACTACTAAGCTATAAACGTCAAACCTACTCAAGAAAACTTGCTCAGGACCTTGCAGACTGCAGAAATGCAGTAGTTAGAAAAATTTGTGAAAAGCGTAACAATCAAGTTATTTCACCCATTGAAATCGAAGACCTTGCAAAACACTTCAAAACGTTAACAAAAGACAATTTCTCTTCCACATTCCAATTTGCCAAACCTTTTTTTGAGAACGAAGAGTTGGATGCACCATTTTCCTGTGCAGAGGTTCAACTTGTATTGAAAGAGCTCCAAAACAACAAGTCTCCAGGATCGAATGGCATACCTCAAGAGTTCTATAAAATAGACACTTCTATTTTTATAGTGACTCTAACAAAAGCTTTAAACCAGGCATACGATTCAGCTTATTTACCGTTCTATTACAAATAAGCCATCATTTGCCCAGTTTCTAAAAAAGGTGACAAGGAAGATGCTGCCAATATCATTGCTGAATTCATCTATGAAAATTTTTACGAAACTTTTCTGCAAACGGCTTTATGATTGGGTTCATAACAAGAACTTACTAAGCGAGTCGCAAGCTGGGTTTCGAAAGAATTATTCAACCATAGATCAAATCTATTCGCTTACCTATATATCTGAAATCTTTATAAAATCTAAAAAAAAACTGTACGGTTTTTTCATCGACTTCAAGGCGGCATTCGATACCATAGACAGGAAAGCACTTATGCTGAAGCTGTGTACCAAAGGAGTATCGTCAAAGTTTGTGAACGTTTTGGAAAACCTCTATAACTCAACAACTTCTGCAGTCGCTTTTGGATCCAAACAATTCGAAGCGGAAATAGGAATGAAGTAAGGCTGTAATCTGAGTCCTTTATTATTTACTCTATTTATAGATGACTTAGAAGATGTATTGCAGGGTGGAGCACGTGTTTCAGCGGATCTTTTAATCAAGGTACTAGTGTTCGCCGATGATATTGTGATGCTAGCGGAGTCGCCTGGTAGTCTCCAATTGATGACCAATAGATTGTTCGAGTACTGCAAATGGAGGCTCCAGGTGAACCTAGAGAGGAAGAAGAAGTAATAATTTTTCGTAGAGGAGGCCGCCGAAACGGCCGCAGTGAAACCTGGAAATTTGGAGCTCAAAACATCGAAGTCGTAAATGAATACAACTATCTTGGTATGCGCATATCTAGAAAACTGAACTGGCAAAATCATATGACTGATAAGTTGGCCAAATCGAAGCATGCATTAAACGCAACATGGAGGACTGTGGTTCAATGTAAAGATGTTCACTACGAGTCCAAATATCGTATTTTTGAAACCACAGCGAAAGCAATCATGTGTTATGCAGCTCAAGTTTGGGGCCATAAGGAGTTCGATGAAGTTGAGCAGCTTCTGCGCTACTTCTTAAAAAGAAGCTTGAAACTACCTAATAGTACTGCGAATCACATACTAATGCTAGAGACAGGTCTACCATCTTTATTTATTTCAACTCTGAAAATACAGATAGACTATATTTTAAAGACTATAGCAATGGATGATAGGAGACTACCAAAGAAAATTACGATGCTTGTGATTCAAAAACAATTATCGTGGTTCGAGTCATGGAGAGATCTAGCAGAGTACTGTGGACATCCACTATTACTCCAAAGCGATAGGATGGAAACGTGAAAAAGCGAACTCTATAGCCTCATATCGTTAGTGGACGAAAGAAAGAGAGAGGATTATACTATGAAAGCCAGAAGTTCATTACACAGGGACATATATGCAAGGCTAAACTATAACCTGTTACGAAATAACTACTTCAGGGCGGAGTGTCCAACCGATCTCATGTCACTGGCTTTAAAAGCCAGAGGGGAGATACTTCCCCTGAACTACGTTCCTCATAGTAGTGATTTGGAAGAAATGTGTGGATTATGTAACACTAGAGAACGCGAAAACGTGTTCCATTTCGTGGGAATATGTCCTGTTTTGGTGGAAACCAGAAGGAGTACACTTGGAAAAAACTACCTCAGTGAAGAGGAAGTCATAGATGTTATAAACGGAGTTTTAGACTGGGAATCCCTTTACAACTACACCAAGCTAGCACTTAACTACAGAAAACGGATCTTAGAAGAACTTTTTTAATTTTATGTTTCAATTTTGTATATTAAACAAAATTAATTAATTAATTATTAATAATTGTCAACTGCCAGACGGCGTAAGCCATGTTTAAAAAATGAATGATACACTAAACTTTTGTAATTTGTATGAAATAAAATCATTTGGAACCTGCACTCCACCTTCACTGACCTTAATATGGGAACTGCTTCTGGAATAAACCTAGAAAACACAATGAGACAGCTCAAACAAAATAATGATGAGCTCCTCAAGCACCTCGCAACTAAATCTGACTTGCAGTTCCTTTATTCTGAATTAGCGATTCTACAAATACGGCATGAGGAGACATCAAATCAAAGAGTATTGCAGCTGGAAAAACGCAACAAGGTCGTAAAGGAACAGATTGACAAAATATTACAAAGAAACACTGAGTCAAACCTGGTCGTGCACTTACCTTTTGATGGCAGCTCTGATGTTTGCGTAACTGCTAAGTCCGTGTGTTTGGGGGTCATAAAAGAGAACAACCCAAACACTATTGTTGAGTCTGCATATAGTATATGAGGCCGCAACGCTCAAAATGCTACTGTCATAGTAAAGATGAGATCTCTGGAAGCGGCATGGAATGTGCTTCGAAGTTCAAGCAATTTGAGAGGAAAACCAATCAGCATTCACAAAGATTTGCCTTAGAATGTGCGCCAAAGACGAACTAAACTCATACGCATAAGAAAGGTCCTTCTTCAAAGAGACCCCCAGAAGAAAGTTTTTGTTCGAGATGATAAATTGCTTGTGGAAGGGAAAATTTTCTCCTGGGACTCCGATCTGGGGTTAAGGTGTGGTGAAAACGACGGCGTAGATGCACTGAAATCTTTTTATAGCAACACTTCGTTCCTAAACAATTTAATGAATGAAATTTTAACTAAAAACAATGCGTACAATAAATCAAACGTGACATCAAATGTCAGTAATGTCAACTCAAACCCTACTGACAAATCAGCGTACAGGGTGTCGACTAATAATTCAGCAGTAAATTCAGGTGCAAGCACAAGCATTGCTGGTTTACACGAAGCATGAAATGTAGCAGTCTACCAGAATGAAACGCTAATTAAAAATATTAATATTCTAAGTTTTAATGTATCAGGAATGAAAAATAAAAGAATGCTTGTGAATTTTTTAAATTATATACAAAATTTTAATATATTTGTTCTATTTGAAACACATTTATTAGCAAACGAGGCAGATAGATTAAGGAAAATACTTTTTAAATATGAATTAATATCGAATCACGCAATAAAGGCAACTAACTTTGATGTGGCAGTATATGCGAACATTTTGGATATCGAAAAATGATAACTGGAGTTGACATAAGTTTTAAAAGAGCAGGTGATCTCTATGTGCTAGATGTTGATGTTGGCAATAACAATATGTATTTAGTTCCAATCTATTTCAACTGCAGACATTGGGATGCTGACTTTGAAAAACTATGCGACACTCTGCAGGACATCGACGCAAATAATTTAACGCTGGTGGGAGATTTCAATGCTCGGATATTAGCCACACAAGTTTGTTGTTGTTTATTCGGGTTCTTTCTTATTTTTTCCTTACTCGCTTATAAGCCAACATTTTTTTTTGTTCATATAAGGAGGGAGATTTTTTATGTGAAAGATTTTGGCACTGGTCATTTTTTATTTGTATTATATTCAGTTTTGTATGATTTCATACTTACTTTTAAAGCACTTTTTCTTATCATTTAAAGACTTTGAATGCCAAACAACAACTTGAGTGTGCTACCACCAAGTTTTTTCTCAATTATTTTTGGCTGTAATTATAGCTATTTCACGACTTGCCAAGGTCGATCATCAGATTCCTTTGCACTAATTGTGCTGGTCTACTTTTTCATTTTAATTGAAAAACTTCTTGTGCCTTCATCGTGACAAGGTTGAGTAACACTTTATCTGAAATTTATATGAGCCGAAAACTTTATTTTATTTTACCAGGCAATGATACGCGTGTTAAGAAGTGTGTTTTATTCTTATGTACAAGCTACTATGAATGTATTTATAACATTCAAATTTCAATTGAAAACTCTTTTTTTTTTGAAAATTTTAGTATTCAATTTTTTTAACACTTAGGGGGGCATTTGCATAAAAAATAGTTTTAACTGGCTTATCCCATAACGAGAAAGTCGAAAATATGAAAAGTTGTTCTGTGGGAACTGTTCTTCTTAATAATTACGCAAAATAAAATATTTGTATACTTAAAAGTGGATTAGACTAATTCAACAACGCAAAATTATTTTTATAAAAATGCTTGGAGTCGTTTTCGAGAAATAATTTTGTTAGCGGATTTTTAAACATTTCTATGGGAGTATCGTCGTTTTTTTATTTTAGAAATATATTTTTTTAACTATTCTATATGATGTCAAAAAATACCGAATGGGAAGGTTAAACTTTCTATCAGCGTCGACATAAAAAAATCAAATGAACTGTTTTCCATAAAATTGAAAACCAAAAAAACGTTACTACTAGAGTTACCAAAAATAACCAATTTTTGAAAAAAAAACAAATGTTGTTTTTCCCTTCATTAATTAGAATTGATTTTTTTTTATAAAAATCGTTGGATCCGTTTTTGAGCAAAAGAAGATTTACCTTTTTGGTAAAAATAATGTATGGCAGATACCGTTATTTTCCATCTTAAGAAAAATAGTTTAAATTATTTGAATAAGTGAGTAAATTTATTTTTATCTGAATTTCTTTTGAATTTGTAAAAATCTGTAACATTAATATTATATTATTGAAATTTCTTTGAAGCTTCCACTATTAAACAAGATATTGTATCTTACTGTATAAGTTTATTATAATAAAGATTTGAATTTAAAAAAAAAACAAATTTGAAAACTTCATTACCGGGTAAACATTTTCCATACAACGGTAACGGCAAACGTCATTATATTTTAAAACACACAAAAAGAATACACAAACAATCTACTTCTTTATAATTTTTTTTAATAAAACAACAAACACTGTTCCAAATATCACTTAGAACTTTTTAAATTAAACTTTTTGATTATTAACTAATATTAAATTGAAAAAACAAATTAAATCTTTCAAAAGTACAAAACAAACAAAAAACAAATAAATAAAACTGTCATGTTGACAAAGAATCCTAAGTCCGCTGTCAAATCCGAAAACATGCATTTGTAAGAATTGTATATTCTTTAAACACAATGAATGTGATACGAAAACGATACGTGGGTTAAGGAGTTCTTATTTAAATAAGTGTCAAACTATGAGGAGGGTACATAATTCATGTCGTTACGTTGTTTAAATAATAGATAAAGTAATTGAAAATCAGTTAGCATCAATATTATTTTGTTAAATCTCGTCGTGAAAAGATTCATCCCATTGAATTGCAATAGTTACAGTGAATCTTTTCTAATTTTTTTGAGAATTGTGAATAATTTCTTTTGCCAAATCTCCGACAAAATTTTCGGTCCATTGTCACTTGTGTCACAATTATATACTCAAAATAGCTTTTTAAGGACCTTTAGTCCAACAAAAATTTGCGTTTCGTCCCGGCGATCTCACATGGACTCATCAGTTGACTAGTGAGGACCTTTGTCAATACGCAATTTTTGCCAAGTTCAGTTCATCTTAAATAGATTTTGTTGAAGAACATCTAGTGTGAACTATATCCAACAAGACTAGAATTCCTAATCATTAAATTGGAGTTTTTTTGTTTTTTGCCCGTGGCCTGGCATTATTTGTATAAGAAGTTTTTTTTTTTTTTTATAATACAAATTCTATATACTACTGAAATACATCAGCCAAGTAGAAGACTTAACACTATAATATTTGGACTTGTTGAATTATTGATTCAAAATAGCTTTTAACGGCCTTTAGTCCAACAAAAATTGGCGTTTCGTCCCGGCGATCTCACATGGACTCATCAGTTGACTAGTGAGGACCTTTGTCAATACGCAATTTTTGCCAAGTTCAGTTCATCTTAAATAGATTTCGTGAAGAACATCTAGTGTGAACTATATCCAACAAGACTAGAATTCCTAATCATTAAATTGGAAATTTTTGCTTTTTGCCCGTGGCCTGGCATTATTTATATAAGAAGTTTTTTTTTTAATAATACAAATTCTATATACTACTGAAATACATCAGCCAAGTAGAAGACTTAACACTATAATATTTGGACTTGTTGAATTATTGATTCAAAATAGCTTTTAACGGCCTTTAGTCCAACAAAAATTGGCGTTTCGTCCCGGCGATCTCACATGGACTCATCAGTTGACTAGTGAGGACCTTTGTCAATACGCAATTTTTGCCAAGTTCAGTTCATCTTACATAGATTTCGTGAAGAACATCTAGTGTGAACTATATCCAACAAGACTAAAATTCCTAATCATAAATTGGAAATTTTTGTTTTTTGACCGTGGCCTGGCATTATTTATATAAGAAGTTTTTTTTTAATAATACAAATTCTATATACTACTGAAATACATCAGCCAAGTAGAAGACTTAGCACTATAATATTTGGACTTGTTGAATTATTGATTCAAAATAGCTTTTAACGGCCTTTAGTCCAACAAAAATTGGCGTTGCGTCCCGGCGATCTCACATGGACTCGTCATGTAGGATGGCATGACACGCATGTAGGACTGCTCACAAATTTTTTGATACTGCCCTTCAGTCAACGTTCTTTATCGATGATGAGTATGCAAATCATTCATCGAACAACATTCAACAAGTATTTTTGTTGTTAGTTCAGTTTTGAATCTTTGTCAGTTTGGAATAAGAAAATTAATATTTTGATGTGTTTATTGAGCTAGCAATCTTGGATTGAAAATGACAATTTTGTTTGGGGGACGGACAACAAAACTGATAAATGTGTACCCGAAACTTTTCACGCATGTTCGATAGCCTACAAGAATGTCACGCAGGTTCGATAATGTATACCCTAATTTTGACAGTATGTTTGACGAATGTGAGCCAATATAGACATACAGAGTTTGTTTCTTTATTTATTTCAAATATGGAATTGAATAAATGGAAAAGACCAAATGTTTATCCAGAATATCTAGAATGGAATGAATAAAAACAAAAATACTATCCGGAATAGAAAAGAAAAAGATGATATCAGCCGTTTGAAAGTGTTGTATTGACAAAAAAATAGGTACCTCTATGAGAAATAGTAAAAATAAAATATTATTAAAAACTCGCATTTAATTATTATTTATATATTTATTTCAAAAATAAAAATAAAAAAAATGTTTGCGCATCCATTTTGTTTACTTACTTGGTTTTCGTCTTTGTCTGCTGTCATTTATTGCTTTCATATGAAAGTGTTATTCGGAGAATATTCTTTTCATACCGCGTTTGACATGGAATAAAAAGAATGCATTCCAAACGTTCCGGAATGAATAAAGGAACAACAAAATAGTTTATTCGGAATATTACACAGAATAAAGAAACGCAAAACTGGTTTTTTCGAATATTCTGGACATACCAGAATGAATAAAGAAACAAACTAACAGTAAATCCTCCATCCCAACCACATTGCAATCTACAAACATTCCATTTTTACTCATTGGCAGATACCTCTGCAATTTTTCAACTTGATAAATTTTGTCTACCCCGCCACCGCATATGAGTTAAAAATCGCAAACTAAAATTGTATGATGTAAACGCAGTCAACCGAGGCGAAATCTCGATTACGATTTTTCACTCTAACGATAAGGAGATAATAAGAGGGAGTATGAATTTTTATTTGAAAACGTGGCTTGGGTTGATGGATTAAATAAGGAAAAATGGTTTTTGATGTGCTTTTGAGAGACGAAAACGTGGATTTGTTGGTGTGAACACCAATTTGTAATCTTGATAGTTTACTACGTACGTTGCCGGTAAAACAATTTCTATGTACTGCCATCTGACGTAATATTATGACACTTCTTTTTTTGTCTTATTTCATTGACGTCAGAGATCAAAAATTTGGAAATTTTTGTTGTTTGTCCGATGTGGATTAATGGATTTCGATGTACGGTGACGTCAATAAAATAAGACAAAAAAGAAGTGTCGTAAGCTTGTTTTTTTTTATTCATGATATGTATGTATGTCAGGTATTACACAGCGCGTGACTGTAAAGCGCAAGCCGTGGTTATTTTCTTTTGAACTTCTATTCGGTAACGCGCATATTACACGAAGCTTTTTTTCTAGTTTTCAGTACTGCGCGTTTATTTGACAGCTATCTTTCATTTTATCTTTTTTGCCCAGTGCAGATATTGAACAAAAAATAAATTTTAAAAGAAAAATGGAAGGCAAAATTATTTATATAGGTATTCCGAATGACAAAGACAAGGATTGTAGAGAATGATGTTCATTTGGTAATTTAAAATAAGTGTTTAAGTCGGAACTATTTTGCTCCGACTGTCTGGACAGGGTACATAAACCTTGACCAGAATGAAGATTATACAAAAAGGTTCTTGTACCTTTTGTATACTGCGGAAGAAGGAATAGTTGTGATTATATTAATGCCCCTTACCACTGGTGGGGGGAAGCAATAATAATAAGGAGACCAAACAACCTTTTGATCATAAATGATAAATTTTATTAGCTTACAATACTATTTATACAAAAATTTTGCTTAGTTAGCTAAATTTATAAACAACTAAAATATACAAAAAATAATATGATACAAAAAATAAAAGGAAATATAATACATTTCTGTCAGGTATGTTCTGAGCATGAATGAAGAAAAAAAAGAAAACTGCTGACTACTGTGAGAAAATTATTATTTGCATTTGAATTGAAGCGTACAGAGAAGCTGTCGCATTTGAATTGAAGTATATAAATAAATCATACAGAGAAGCTGTTGCTGTTGCTGTTAATTAAACAGAGAAGCTGTTGTAGGGTAATAAATATTGTAAATTGTTGGTATATGATAATCGGATGGATTAACATATACATTCTCCGCCCGTTGAACTATGTTCAAAACTATAGAACCATTTCGAATGTTATGTTGTTGGGATTCTTGTCGTTGAGGTCTTCTTTTTTGCAGTCGAGGTTGCCCCGGATGTCTGCTGAGGTTCTGCTGGGCTTTCGTTCGTCTTTGGAGATTACCGTCTTGTGTTTGCAGTAATAGTAGTATGACCATCGTAACAAGCAGATCAGTATTATGATGGATAAGATTAATGCGAAATAGCTCACTGTAAATTGGTGCACATTGTTTTGATATGTTATTGAAGGCAATGCCTTCGTAATATTTATGAGTTCTTGCTTGAGTGCATCCAATTCCTCTAGATGTTTTCTGTACGGCAAGGTTTCATAACTTGTTGTAGTCAAATGGTCGGGTGAGGCATAATTGGATAGATTTGCAGCTGGAGAGTGACATCCTAGAGACCGTGCTTTGTATGAAGTGGCCACGCAAGGTTATGAATTCATCTTTAATAACGCAGCCAGGTTGAATTTGCAATTCCAGAACCTTCCAACACGGTATTTTGCAGGGTTGGAAGATCATCTCCTAGGCTTATTTGTCCAACAACCAAAGTCGAATAAAAGATTTCAGCACCAATTAGCAAATCTATTGGTCCTGGCCGATTGAATTGTGAATCAGCCAAAACAAGATTATTTGGAATATTCCAGGTAGATGTACTGATAGGCCTTGATGGCTGTGGTGAAATTATTTTTGGAAGAATGTGTGCTGCCACTCGGGTAGAGAATCCGTTGATTTTTGAGCTTATTTCAACGCTAATTCTTCGAAGAGATGCCTGCTTGCTTTGGCCGATACCTTCAACACATAACGCCTCATAAGTCTCCTTCAGACCTAATGATTTTGCTAGTTTGTCTGTTATTAGATTGATATGTGATCCCGAATCCAACAAGGCTCGGCATGCTACTTGGTTTCCGGTTTGGCACCTTAGATGGACAATGGCTGTCCCCAGTATCACGCTTGAAGATTTGTGTGGTTTGCTTTCAACACTGGGATTAGTTCCCGAGTTCCTGGTACCAGAATCCAACAACAGATGGATATTAACGATATTAACAAGGTTCTGAGTTCCAGAAGTTTTTTTTTGCTCCATTTAAATTTGTCAGCTATTTGGATTGCTGTTCATTCATCTAGAGCAAAATTAAATGAAGCAAATCCGAAAAAGAAAGAAAAATTAGAAAGAGAAACGACAAAAACACGCAAGGAAAATCCTACCCGCGCGTGTTTTTAAATATATTTATTTCTGTTTCATCGTTTCTTTCTTTCTCTTTCCCACTTCATTCGCGCAGGGGTAAACACGCGCTGTGTAATACCGCACTATTAGTGTATGTAATGTAAAATTACTGAACCATGAATCAAAGTTCGAACGATGCGACGGTGACGTTTGCATAATTGTAATATAGGGTCGTTATCGGCGATGTATTAATGCAGGAAAAAATGTCAACTACATTGTTCTTTGACCGGTTTCCATGAAATTGAAATATGTTTTAGCTGGCATAGAATTATGAAAGAAAAAATTGTTTCAAATTAATGAAGTTTTACTTCTAGCGCCTGTACATAAGTACACACTCTTTTTTGTGTTGTTTCTTTATGATCGTAATGTAATGTTTGGTTGTTAAATTTTTTTTTCTTATAGTAGGTACCTAAATCGCAAACAAAAAAGTGAATTGAAGATACAAAAATAAATAGAGACAATCGAATTTCATATTTTGAGTGTGTTGGTGTATCTACACATGTGTTATGTATGAAAAATGTACATACATACATATGTATTGATTAAAATAGCAATTTGTTTATTTTCACACATGCATCTTTAATTCCGTTTAATTTCAGGTTGGGGTCAAACAGCTTTCGATTCAACTGTAAGAGACCTTACTCATTACTTGTCACCAGACAAGTCTTCACCAAGAGTTCCTACAAAACCTCACGCACTTAAAACAGCATCGAAGGAACCTCCTCTTCATGAAGCGAATACACCAGCACAACCCGAAAATTCAACATTTTTTGGAGAATATTAAAATGACATCAGTATTAAATCATCAGTCCACAATTTTAGAATTGTAGCATACAAAATTTCAACCCAACTACAAAATATACATCGCCTTCTCCAATTGGCAGCATTTAAACGAAATAATAAAATATTTTTTTCTGAAGTTACAATTTACTTGGTTTAATAGTCCTTTCTATTTGTAATTGTCTTATTATTAATTGCTCAAAAAAATTTAGGAAGAAGAATTTATGGCTACAACCAAAGAGAAAATTCATATATTTTGACTAGTATTGGGCAAAAGCAAACAACCGAATACTGATTTTTTAATCTTATCTTCTGGGTAAATTAAACCACAAAAATAGATTTTTTACGCCGAAAAAAAGGTAAAGGTTATGTTTTTCGCTTACAATTTCCAAGCTCATATTGAAAAATATCAAATCAATTTTTAAATTTCAATATCAAAGGCATTTGATAGAGTTTGGCATCAACCTCTCGTATCGAAAATGCGTGCATTTGGTATGGATGAATCTCTTCTTGGTTTATTAGAAATTACCTGTTGGACCGCTCAATACAAGTTTGAACTGGACGGTTTCAAGTCTGATATTCACCAAATAAATGCTGGTCTGCTTCAGGGCTCCGTTCTGTCTCCGACCTTCCTTCTTATTACCATTTGTTATCTCTTGTCTGACACTTCTAATCCATTATATTGTTTTGCTGACAAGAGTACCCTCAGCTTTTCATATTCGTTTTAAGATTCGTTGTCTATAAGCGGCGTTTGCTTCGAGGAAACCGAACAACTTTGAGTTCTCGGTATGTGCATCACCGACCACCTATTGTGGAATGACCTAATATTCGATGTCTCAAAAAATGCTGCAGGGGTTTGGGTTTTCTGAGACGGTGCAAAAAATATTTCTCCCCTTCTGATCTGGCTACATTCGTTCTACCGAAAACAACTAGCGAATACACAATTTTAAAATCACCAATAATACTTGACTTTTTCTTCTAAAGAACTGCCAATCTCCTCCAAAGTCCTCAACTATCAATCCTTTGTCTAGATATCTCGCCAAATTTTTCTCGGCAAGTTTTTCCCTTTCCCCAAAAACCTTTTCCTCCTTTATAAAAACTTTTCCGTATAAAATGTCCACCTTTTTAAAACTTTTCCTCTTCGAATTTCTTTTTATCTTTTTAAAAACTTTTCTTCTCGTTAGCAAAATTTTCTCAACAATCTCCTTTATTCTCTATTCAATCTAGAAGTGTCCTCCCAAGTCTGTCTGGACGAACCCTTCTTTTTGCAGCTCCCCAGTGTTTTCGGCCAATCAGTGGGCGCGGGTTTTCGGTTGCATTCTCATCGGGCTACTGTCCGCACTTTGGCGGTGAGAGAGCGAACCTTATTGAAAACCGGCGGTCCTGCTTACTCACACATTCTCCCATGTTTCTGCTTCGTCGTCTAAAATTCGCCGACCGCTGGTTTCACCTTCAGGAGCGGCGAATTAGATGAATGCATTCAGCCAGAAACCCAGGATTTCGAAGACGATAAGAAAAGTTTTCGAAAACCAAAAATAAACTCGAGATAATCATGCTTAGTTGTCCCCTCCACCGTTTCCTCCTTGGAAATAAGTTTATTTTAAAAGAAAAATAAACCATTTCCTGCGGATAAATAGGTACCCATCAGACCAAATATGGTATAGTCTATTTTGAAAAATAACCTGAAGCAAAATACGACCAAAAAAACAAAAACAAAAAATGTACACTTTACTCTAATTTGGACTTATAGGCTTAATTATTTTCAGAAAGTGAAGTGTAAGGCTTCAGATCTTTTATGTGCCAAGTGCCACGATCTTTACCAGTTTCATCTCCAAGGACATAAGTCCAAGGAGATGATCTTTTTCGGATTTTAAAAGGGCCCACACACTTTGGTGCCAACTTCGCTGCATAGTAGTTTGCAGTGTCCGATAGTAAAAAATCTTTTCGCCATATCATTTAGGAGATATTGAACACCTCTCCACCTCCGATTTCAGGCACCTGCTAATTTCGTCGTTGCTACTTTGATCAGCAATATCAGTTATAAGCTTCCTAAATCTTTCTCATATGTCTCCTACTGATTAAACACCGTATTCCCTATCCAAAACCTCACTGCTATTCCATACTGTAACCTGACCACTCGTAGACATCTCCTTTCCAAAATGTACGTAACTCCTAAAACTTCATGCTGTGATGTGTACTATTGTAATGCGGTGCTAAGTAGACTTGTGTGATTTATCGGCATTATTAAATCAGGTTTTTAGCAGTTTTATTACATGCCAAGTTCTCTATTCTTGTGAAAAATAGTAAACAATTGTGAAATTAAATTTTGGTCTCACTTGATAAGTCCAATCTTTCGCTAACTTTGAAAATTTTGGAATAAAATTGCGACAATTTTCTTACCATAAACTTTTACTTTAATTTGCCTTTGTTTTTTGCATTACATATCAACACATTGTGCCTTTGTTTTTTTTGTTTGCATTATATAACACATAAGTACCCAGCAAACATTTATCTGAAGGTTCAGATTCTACTCACCAAAAATGAAGAATAATATTCAGGAAACCTTCTGTTTTTTGAATGAATTATGAATATATACAAAGATCCTACAAATTCTTACCAGAGAGACACAAAGAGATATGTATTCTGTGTCAAAAAAAAACAACACTCAGATTTTGTTGTTGGATCCTTCATATGGAGATCCTTTTTTTTCATCCTTTTATTTTTCTTTTTACCAAGGGGTAATGATTACGGGTCATTGTAAGGACAAAAGTTTCGTTTGCATAGTCGATTATCAGTTCGGAAAAGTTTTTCGAAATATCGGTTTAGATAGGTATATAACCATCAGCTTGTGTTTTAATAGTAAATGGGTACCTACTTACTTAACAAAAAATATATATAAAAAAGCAAATGATAAAACATAAAGATAAAAAACATAAATGTAAAAAATTGTGTTAAATTTTCTTAGAAACATCAAAATCATTTCTTTAATTATAGCATCGTGTAACAATTAAGAAGTCCTGGAAGCTATAAAAGCCAAACAAGAGGCAAATCAAAAAATGTTCCAGAGGCTCACCGATGAAATATTCAATCATAAATGAATCATAAGTAATGAATTCACTTATGATGCAATTTGTATCCTTTTACCTGGGCTATTACACCGATTTGAATCATTTTAATGGTTCATTCATGATTTGAAAATTCTGAAAATAAATGAACGTATATAACCGTTCCATATATTCCTTTAAATGATTAATCCCTGAACCTTTTCTGAATCGCAAAAATGATTCCTGTACGATTAATTAAAGTGAAGGTATATACTTAGAAATCCTTCACTTAATTGAATTTTATTGGAATTATTTTTATGATTTAGAAAAGATTCAGGCATTAATCATTTAAATGAATATATGGAGCTCTTATATACGTTCATTAAAATGACGAATTTTCAGATCATAAATGAATCATTAAAATGATTCAAATCGGTGTCTAAGAGCCCAGGTAAAAGGATTCAAATTGCATAAAAAGTGAATTCTTTTTCGGCCGGTTTCTTCACTTTTATGAATTAATTATCGTTCATTTCTGAACTAAAATGTTTGCTGGGTAACCACCAATTCACTTATACCTTGCATACGAACACTATATTGCACGTCACGCTCACAAAAAATATGTCTAAGAATCTTGAATGGGAGATGTGGAAGAGCATCGAATATACTATAACAAAACAAACATCTCTTTTAACACTTAAAATTGCTGAGTCCGAAGAGAGGATAACAAACAAAATTGGAACTGATATTAAAGCATTTAAGT
This sequence comes from Philhelius pedissequus, assembly GCA_910595825.1. Taxonomy (NCBI): domain Eukaryota; kingdom Metazoa; phylum Arthropoda; class Insecta; order Diptera; family Syrphidae; genus Philhelius; species Philhelius pedissequus. Next base: position 142,049,422 of record OU343161.1, on the reverse strand, counting down.
GCACAATCGATGACGTCAAAAACCTATTGTCTGCACTTGAATCGAAATTTTCCGATATTGAACTAATAAAAAATGTAAACATTGCGCTTAAGGAAAAGCTACAACAACATGAGAGTGCACTTATGGAAATAACCACTCGCGTTGAATTGCACGAAGAAAGGCAGTACTTATTGAAAAAAATGAATGATGCGCTCCTCCACGGCGTTCCTCTGTTGCAAACCGAAAACCTACAATTGCTTGGTTTTAGTTCTGACAGCTATCATCTATTTTCATTATGCGTGGTCTTGTTTATGTTAGAACCCACAACAACAAGAATAATATGGTTATAACAAATACTGAAGACCTGAATAATTGCATTGCCGATATCACCGATGACAACAACACCAATTACTTCATTCGACTGATGATTCTCTTTGAAAACAAATATTAGTTGCTATATATGTATGTACATATTTGCCTATACACTATACTTGCATACTCCTTATATAACTTTATCTTTAATTTTCTTTCCTCCTCATTTATTTGTTTTAATTTATATTATATAATCTCATTTATACTTTTTTCCTTATATATTCTCATTTTTCTTTATAAATTTTGAATTTTAATATTTTATCAAATAATGCCCAATATATTAAATCTAAATTATCTTCAATTTAATTATTCAATTATCTTCATCTTTGAATAATATATTAATATATATCTAAAGTTTGCGCAACATGCGATCAAAGTATAAAACGGTTTAAAGAAGTAAAATACGTTAAGTGCTATTATTTTTGCGGTCGTTTTTTCCAAAAAAATTTTGTCGAGATTAGTGATAATAATTTTGATATAATTTCTGATAAAAGATTATTCTGGAAATGTAACTCTTGTCTGAGTTTTAATCTTTCTCAGTTTATGAACAGTTTCAATGAGCTTGCTATTAGTGTAAATGATCTTAGAAAAGAGTACCCTTCATTTAAAGTGTCTCAGTTGAATTCCCCACCCCGCAAATTACCAAAAAAAAATCAAGTCGAACACTTTGCCTAGTCAAAACGATAAAAAACAATAACTTAATCTGCGAAAATTGTGACCTGCCTGGTGAAAATATCAATTTAAATGATAAGCTAGAAGTTGAATTTAATAATTTTCCCAGTTATTCAGTTCAAAATAATTCTAACAATTCCGAGTTTGTTATTGTTGCCAACAAAAAAAAACTCAAACAAAAAAGGGAAGCGAAAATAATAATTTTCCTGGACCTTGGATTCAAAATAGTTTAAATAATTCCAAGTTTGTTGTTTTTGAGAGTAAAACAAAAAACAAAAATGTTCAACTTCTGCATCTATACCTGGCCACCAAACATACCAACGTGCCAACATTTTGGTCTTAACTTTACCTAAATGTGAGCCGTGAAGCTCATCAAGTATATGTCTTTGTAGGTGCAATTGTTCGATAACCCCATAATATGAACTCGTATTCTTCGGAAAACTCATCCGATTTACTACGAAACGGAGTAAATTCGTTGCCTTTTAGATTACTAACCGAACCATTTAATTCAATTCACTTTTATTTCAATTTGGTGTACAAGTAAGACTTAGTCTTTTATAGTACCTTACTATGGTTAAATTCAATAATATAATAGTATTCTTAAATATAATTTCCTACTATTACAAATATTAATTACTAAATATTTATAAATCAAAATAAAGAAAGAAGAAAGAAGCCTGTGTTATCCTAACAATTTACATATATTACAATTTGTGTTTTCGATGTTGCTATTTGTATGTCAACCATTTTCTCACTTTCATAACCTGTCCTTAACCCCCTCCCCCTCCAATAAGTTGTAGGTTTAAGTTTATGAAAAGTGAAGTTTTATTGCCTTCTCAAAATTAGTAGTTACAATAATTTTTTTAATTGTTTTCTGAATAGCTTGAGTACGTTTCGATAATACTGAGTCTCGTCTAGTTCCACGTGCTATATCCTTAAAATTCAAATTAAAATTGTTTTCTGACTCAACAAAGTTTAAATAGTTGATCTCTTTATAGTCATTCGTAAAGAACGTTTGTGGCATTCGTGAAAGTCCCTCTGCATTCGAGAGTATAATCAAAACCTGACAATATAAGCGCTCACCTCTGCATGCGTACAGAAGCCATGAGCGGTAAACCTTTATTTTCTCCGAATATACATAGAAGAGGCTTATGGTCGGTTCGCAAAGTGAATTTATTACCCAAGAGGTACTGTTTCAATTTTAAAACACAAAAAATTATAGCTACAGCTTCTTTTTCGAGAGTACTATAATTACTCTCACTCTTGGTCAATGCTCTTGAAACAAAAGCAATCGGCCTAGATCCATCAGCAAATTTGTGAGAAAGAACCCCAGCTACAGCATTGCTACTGGCATCTGTGGTTAAAATGATGGGCAAATCGGGATTTAAATGCACGAGGACATGATCTGATGTGATTTCGGACTTTATCAATTCATATGACTTTTGACATTCATCTGACCAATAAAATTTTACATCATTACGTAGAAGTTCATACAAAGGAAACATTTTACTAGAGAAGTTGTTAATGAATTTCGAATAGTAGTTTACCAAACCGATGAAAACTCTGAGTTCCGATACATCTTTCGGGATAGGTGCTAATGAGACACTTGAAATCCGATCATTATTTTTTCTCAGTCCATTTTTACCGATAGTAAATCCTAGGAAACAAATTTTGGATTTAAAGAATTCACATTTCTCTGCATTCAACCTGAGTCCCGCTAATTTTAATTTATTCAAAACTAATTTTAAAGTTGTAATGTATTTTTGAATATCTTTTCCTGTAATCGTAATATCATCTTGATATACAACAACAAATTGAATTTCTCGTAATAACGTTTCCATTGTTTTTCCAAAAATTGCTGCTGCTGTCTTAACATTTAACTTTTAATAAACCGATGTGTGTATTCCAGGTACAAAAAAGCTGTGACTTTTCATCTAAGACCAATTGATTATATGCGTTAGACAAATCAAGTTTGGTGAAAAGTTCACCTCCGTTGAAGGAAGCAAAGATTTCGTCAATGCGAGGCAGAGTATATTTAAAATCTACCAATGATTTGTTAATAGTGAATTTGTAATGACCACATATTCGTAGTTCGCCACATGGTTTTAAGATTGGAACCAAAGGCGTTGCCCACTCCAAATTATCAACATGCTCAACCATAGAGAAAATAATTAAATAGAGGCGCGACTCGTACCCCCTTGCCTTAAACACCCGCAAATTTTTTTTTAGGTGAGTAAGAGAAAACTCTCTTAATTTACTCATTTTTTACTATCCGCTCAAACTGACAGATAATTTTTTTTTGTTTTTGGTTTGTCAAAAGTCTGTCTGACATTTCTAATTACCAAAACATAAATAATAGTTTTTTTTCACATTTGGTAAGTTTTTTTTCATATTTATTTAATTATTCTTTATTTCAATAAAAGAAATATATATATAAAAAAAAAATTGTTTTTTTATGTTTGTTTGATAAAGATTTGGCCACAATGACGGAGATCCGATGGAAAGCGTACATCCAAAGGTATATCTTAGATTGAAAACTCAGAAACCAAACTCAATTGTTTCTTGTTTTCTATAATTGTTTTGTTGTTTTTTTTTAGATTGGGAGTGAAGACGTACTTAGTTCATCTGGGAGTGATACCACCAACAACTCCACTTTACACAAAAACCAATCCATCAACAAAAAGTGAAGATCGAAGTGAAAATCGGAAACAATTTCCCCAGCAAAATGACAGAGTAAGTAAACCTTTATTTTGCTAGTGCAAATTCATATCTAATCGATGTTTTTCTTATAAACTTTCAGAGATCTCGATAAACTGAAAGAAGGAATCGCTGAGAAAGTAGCCATATTATCTTTTTGGAAGAAGTATATCGTCAGTGGCAATCTCATGAACGAGATCGATATGCACATGTTGACCGAAACACCTCGGTCTGTATCTTCTAAACAGATTGTTGGTCTGTCTGTGGATCAGCATTCAGTCAAGCAGAAATAAGGTACGTTAAATACAAAAAAACCTAATTTCATGTATTTTTAAGTATTTGTTTTTCTTTTAATTTTGTAGGATAAGCAGCGCCTGCCATTCATCTCAAAATCATGACGAACAACAAGGTCAGACCACACAAACAATGAAGCCCAACAGGAAGTCATTATTGCCAGATAATATAATTAAATACATTGGGCTCAATATTTTAAAGTGTTCTCCTTATGTATATATATATGTATATAGCTTAAGAATTGTGATTCAATTAATTTTTTTCGATTACATTTTCTTTATGGGTGTTCAAAAAAATTCTTTTCTTTTTAAGGGAAATGTAATGTTGTGTGTCTCAATGACACATAGGTAAGTATTATAGCCCTATGCTGAGGTAAATTAACACTCAGAACAGTTACAATCATCGAGATCAAGCAAGTACTTTGGAAATGACAGCTTGTCCAAAGTAGCAAATCCAAGAAATTTCTACTGATATCAAGAAAAATCTTGAAATCAGTACATACGCCAAGCTCTAATTTCCAAACTACTTGCTTGATTTCGATGATTGTAACGGTTCTGAGTGTAAATTAACCTTAGCTTCTAAATCCCTGCAATCATTTTAAATTCAAAAAATTATTTCGAAAAATTGCTATCTAAAAGTAGTTTCTTCGTGTTTTAAAAAAAATGAAAAATTACAAAATTACTTTCAGATGAAAATTTTTTGAAATATTTGCTCGAATTGAAAATGGTTTCAAGAATTTACAAGCTGACATAAATTAAAACTCACAACAGTTTCAATCATCGAGATCAAGCAAGTACTTTGGAAATTACAGCTTGTCCAAAGTAGCAAATCCAAGAAATTTCTACTGATATCAAGAAAAATCTTGAAATCAGTACATACGCCAAGGTCTAATTTCCAAACTACTTGCTTGATTTCGATGACTGTAACTGTTCTGATTGTAAATTAACCTCAGCTTCTAAATCCTTTCAATCATTTTATAATCAAACAATTATTTAGAAAAATTGCTATCTAAAAGTAGTTTCTTCGTGTTTAAAAAAAAAATGAAAAATTACAAAATTACTTTCAGATGCAAATTTTTTGAAATATTTGCTCGAATTCAAAACGGTTTCAAGAATTTGCAAGCTGACATAAATTAAAACTCACAACAGTTTAAATAATCGAGATCAAGCAAGTACTTTGGAAATGACAGCTTGTCCAAAGTAGCAAATCCAAGAAATTTCTACTTATATCAAGAAAAATCTTGAAATCAGTACTTACGCAAAGCTCTAATTTCCAAATTACTTGCTTGATTTCGATGATTGTAACTGTTCTGAGTGTAAATTAACCTCAGCTTCTAAATCCTTGCAATCATTTTATAATCAAACAATTATTTCGAAAAATTGCTAGCTAAAAGTAGTTCTTTCGTGTTTTTAATATTAGACCGTTTTTTTTTAAGGGGAAGTTGAACAAACATTCCCGAAAATAAACAAAGAATCATATACATGTATATATATATAAATATTGTATTAATGACAACACAAAATAATTAAAATTATTATTATTATTCATTACAAATAAGTTTGCTGCTCACAGAGATATATAGAACATTATGAAGAATAGAATAAGATCACATTTTTGCCAAGAACACAATCAATGTTAATTATTATGATCCTTTTTTATTTCAATATTGGATGAGGTGGATGATGTGGTGTCTTGCAGTATGGGAGGCAGAATCATCTGGAACAGTTGTCGCCTGTGCTTCGCGTCGTCGGTGTTGGCGTGTGTGTCGTCATCGGTCTCATTGACTGCAGCAGATATTTCTCCATTGAACTGAATCAAGACACAAGGTTCCATGGCATAGGCAAGCAGTTTCATAGAAATTGGATACACACGTAGCAAATTTCCCACAAAAACTATCTGTAAAATAAAAATTAAACAATCTGTAAATATTTAGAGATTACGAAATCCGATTTTATGATTTTCGACTACTAATGGATGCTATGATAGATTTTTCAGGATTCGCAGTAGATTTTCGATTGCGATGGATTCTGTGATCGATTTATTAGTTTTAAATTTCGAGTTTTCTTTAATGTAACTTAACTTTGACGCTGTTAGTATGTAGGTCCAATTATCATTAGGTACGTTTAAAACCGATGTAGGTAAGTTCTTAGTATAATGAATAGAATTATTGTATGTTTCAGGAAATAGTTACTAGGTACCTACCTAAAAATGTATATTTAAATCTATGTTATGGATTTTAATTCTGTAAATTGGGATGGTAAAATGTACCTACATTACATACATATGTATGTATATGGACCCTAGGTATGTAAATATGTAGGTACATAATGATGTATAATGAAAGTGTTGGATGTTATGGTTAGGTAGATCCATATATGCATATAAAACTTTATATGATAGTTTTAATATACATAATATTCATTTGATTGTTAAAGATATATATTTATATAAATGTCAGAGAGTCCACCTAGAACATAATGTATGTAGGTTGGTACCTATTCAGTGACCTAGATATCAGAAACTACTAACTCGATTTGCGTTTTGTATGTAATTTATTATTTTTGAAATGGAAATTAAAAGAATAGTCAAATTTATAAGTAAGTAAGTAGGTAGGTATTCAGTGACGTAGATAGCAAAAACATGTGTATGTATGTAATTTAGTCATTATTATGCGTAAAATGAAATATAATTAGGTAGAAGAAATGGATATACATATTTATATCGACCGATAGAGAGACAGACGGAATATCAAGTTAGATTAATATTTCGGGTTCGATTTTTTTAAAGTGTAAAATTTGCAAAAAGGTAATCCGTAATTAATTCTAGATCACAAAAAATTGATTTTATTGATTTTTAGTAAATTTGTTATAGTAATTAATTTTTTTATAACATAACTTATTATAATAAAATATACTAGCAATCCATTAAACAAAAAAAAACTTAACTTATTATACTTACTATGAATTCTTTTCATTTTTCGTCGTTGAGTAGTTCTACCTCTTTGTTGGTTGATAAATATTTGCTTTGTTCCTGATATGGAATTATGGTGGGGGTTGCTTTGAAGCACGGAAAATGCTAGACAATCCATGCATATATTTCTTTTACTGGAAATGCTTTCTCTTTGGAGAATTCGATTGCCATGAAGATGAAGGAACTGTTGGGAGTTAGAAGTTAAATATAACATTTTATTTTTGTGTAAAGTTTCAATTAACTTACCTACAGCTATATGGCGGTTTATTGTGTGTATGCACCAATGGATTATATGGCACATTGGAAAATTTTGCTTTGGTGGAGTGGGAGTTTTTCCAGTTCCTGCAGCGCATGGACAAATGTCTCCATTGCAAATGTCTCCATTCGTCTTCCCAAGTAAAGCAAGCCCAGTATCGATGAAGGTGGAATGATTCGATCCAGCGTAAAGAAATTCTTAGTCACATAATTGTACCAAAACGCATGGAGCAATTGTTGTTCAATTTAATCAGAAAGCAATGAATGAGCTGTTGCTGTACAGTCATTTGTTGCCATTTTCGCTCAAAAGCTTGTCCAGTCCAAATCCGGCGTTGGCGAAGCCATTTACAAAACTTGCAGCCAGATTCTGCATTCCTGAGTCCACTTGAATCAATGGGAAATTATTTCTTAATTAAACTTTTTTATGTGTACAACAATTCCCAGAACAAATTTCAATCGAAACGAAGAACTAAAACTGGAAAAGAAAAACAGATAACATTCATCCAATTGTATAAGACATTCTGATAAGAACAGACTTATAAAAAAATATTTACGTACTGATTACTAGAATAATTTAATATATATTATGTATGGTCGTTAATGTTTCATAAGTTAAATAAATATGTATATATATACCGAAGAGAATGTTTTGAATAAAAAAAGGTAACGGAAACCCTCACTGTATTATTTACAATTTAAGTGCAATATGCATATGTTTAAGATCCATGTGATTTTTAAAGATACATAAATATGTATATATAAATGTATGACGACCTACATCGTATGAAGTATTCAGTTCAGTTATTTTGGAAATATATATATTTTTTTAAAACTCGAAATTTCAAAAACGAATCAATAGATTTTTTCGAAACTTCGTAATTGGTATTTTTTGACTTTATTTTAATAGTTAAAAAAAAACTTCTTTTAGTTATATGCATATAGCTACCTACCCACCTACATCCTTCGTGTTCATTATTATATGTATATGTTTACATAACTAGGTTCCATCTATGTATGTACCTACATATTACTCTCCTATATTACATAATTAAAATCCATACTATAAATTTAAATATGCTTTTGTAGGTAGGTACATGTGTAACTATTCCTTGAATCATCCACTCGACAAGTCATTGTACTAAGAATCAAGGTAATCATACTTACATCGGCTTCAAACCTGCATAGGATAACTAGACTACATACCTACTAAACAGCTTTAATGGTTAGATACATTAAAGTTGTTAGCTACAACAGCAAGTTCGTGTGATCCAGTCTTGCATATTTATGGAGTTATTTTTTTTAATACAAGTTCTTTGTAAAAAAAATGTTGATGCTACCTTTGAAAGTATGAAGTGCTGATCCTAAAAAGATATCGCTCACCTTTATTGGACAACCCGTTGCAAAGATATAGTTCAAAAACTATTCACTGTTCACCTTGAAATACATAATCTGAAAATACTTTGAAGTATATCTTTGGAACGGGTTATCCTAAAAACTTGGTTGATACCTTTTTGTAATCTACTCTTGATACTCTCAAAATCAGCATCAACAGTTTTTATGTAGAAGCCTTATTGCAAAAAATCACTCTTGAAATACGCATATTTAGAATGATGTATGCAGAATCAACAAAAAGCTTTTATATTGATTAAGGCCTTTAAAAATACAATTTAACTAAAAAGCAATTCATTTTTCAATTTTTGAATTTAACGGATTTCATTTTAAATATATAAGGTCACCATATCTACCAAAATTGGGAATGCGCACTCCTCCGTTTCGATAAGCCTGTGTTGGTGTCTGCCCCATTTAAAATGCACGGGCAACTAACACATGCTTGTCGAAACGGAGGAAATCCTCTCAATTTAGCTTGTAGGGTGAAAGAGAATAAACCCCCGAAGTCGTGCCTCTATATTAGTTTCTCTATGCTGACCAATATGAAGGATAGCAATATCCAAACTAAAAAACAACAAAGCTGCTGGCCCCGACGGACTACTCACCGAAGTGTTTAAAGCAGCCGGAGATGACCTGGTACAGTGAATACATCATGCCTGATGAATGGAACCTCAACATCGTTTGCCCGATCCACAAAAAGAAGACCCTCTGAACTGCGCCAACTATAGAGGAATCGAAAAGTTATGTATAACAGCTACTGAGTAGACGTGTTACTTCTGGCGGTAGTTTCAACTAAGTTTTACGTAGCACTCAGGTTCCTACATATAATAAGTTGGTGTTAAAAGTTGCTCTGCTTTTTTTTTTGTTATTTTTTAATAAAGAAACAAGTGAGGGTTTTTTATATAACTCATAAAAAAGGAAAAGCAAATTGTATATAAAATTTCATCCTCAAGTGAAATTTAAATAAAATACGCTCTTTTTAAATTTGTGGTTTGTGTTCAGAAAAACGTTACTTACTCAAATTATAGCAACGATGACTGGCAGGGGTAATTCGAGCAAGACGAACACATCTGTTGATGCTGCAAAAAGCTCACCTCAAATGTCAGCTTTAAAATATCGAAACACTGCCTCTGCTTCGAATGACAATGCAATGTGGGATAAAATGGACGAACGATTGAAGAAACAGAGTGAGTTTATTATCTCATTATTATCAACACAAATTCAAAACTCAGAGCAAAAAATAACCAAAAGCATTGAAGCACAAATAAACGAAATTAAAACTAGCATGACAAATATAAGCAAACGAGTCGACGAGATCGCAAACTTATACCAAACAAATAAGGAAGACATAAACAAACTCAAATCGGATGTCAATTATCTAACAACAACAATGAAGACAGAACTCACAACAATAAAAATCGAATTACAAAGTACCAGCACGCAACTAAATGATGTCACAAATAAACTTCACGAAATAGAACTAGCTCAAGAAACACAAAACAATAAAAATATAGCATCGGATGCTGTTCTCTACGGTATCCCGCCAACAAAAGATGAGAATTTAAAATCTTTCTTTAATCACCTGTGCCATACACTGGAAATAAAACCACCATCCCTCAATGGCATCTTCCGTTCCCGCCCGGTTAACAACACTCCACAGAGGTCTGCGATCTTAATAAAGTTCTAGTCACCGTTTGATAAAAACTTTGTTTTAAAATCGATTGCTAAGCGTAACAGCGATCCTACTAAAAAACAACTTTGTTTACGCGACGTTGGACTGAACCAAGATAGGGAAACTCCCATCTTTCTTCGGGAGTGTTTAACAAACAAAAAACTATCACCTACTGCAGATGGCACTGCGTCAAAAAAAACTAAAAAAGCTGTCATCTGTGTATACCATGCGTGGGTTTGTTTACGCCAAACGACATGTTGGAGATGATGTCCAGCTGATTGAAAATATCGAAAACTTAGAAGGAGTTGCCATGCCAGCAAACTATTTTATTCGTAATTATTTTTCTTATTTTAATTTTCAATATTAAATTATTTTGCTTTTCGAATATTATTACTTATTATTTTATTTTTTGTATTCCTAATTATTTTCTTATTTTTGCATTTCAATATTTTTAATTTTCTATTATTCTTTATTTGGTATTTTTTTCTCTTTTTTTTTCTTCTCGTTATTATTTATATTTATATTTTATCTTCTTTTCTTTTTCTTTTAATATTTTTTCTGATTTTTACTTTGAGTGCCATAAAATTACTGAACTACAATGGCTTATGATGAAATTAACGGTCGTTCCACATACGAGGCCAATCATAATGTTCTGCGATCAATGGTTAATGTTTTTACTACACAAAAAAAAAACGGTTTTAAGATATGTCATTTAAATGCTCAAAGCTTGTTGCCTAAAATTGATGAGTTCAGGGATATTTTCGCGTGTAGTAAGGTTGATGTAATTTGCGTTTCCGAAACATGTACATATGTACGAGAGGGTATAACAAGTAAAATCAAATACCAATCAGATGCTAGTAGTCGAATCGAATATTTGTTTGTGGAGGTAGTAAGTGGTGTAGATAAGCTACTTATTGGAAAAGTGTACAGACCCAATAAACACATAAGTATGTTCCCTTTTTTCTATTTGATGGAAGATATATCTGTACAAACTTCTAACATTATTGTGTGTGGTGATTTTAACAGCAATTTATTATTAGAAGAAGAATTAATTGATGGCATGAGAACTTTCAACATGTTTCCAGTAAATACTACTGTTGCAACGCACTTTTCTGAAAGTTCACAGAGTCTATTAGATGTTTTTTTTGTGAGCGAAATTAATAAAGTACTTTTTCAAGATCAACTCTCGGCAGCTGGTTTTTCTAAGCATGATCTTATATATATGACCTTTGACTTTGAGGTGCAAAAATCTGATTTTCAGTACAAATACAGGGATTTTAATGCAATCGATTATGCCAGACTTGAAGGAGATGCTCGAAGTATAGATTGGAATAACGTTTATCATTTACCTAATCCGAATGATCAAGTATCATATATTAATTCTAAAATAATTGATCTTTTTAACAATTTCGTTCCGCTACGCACAAAAACACGAAAACCTGGTCAAAGATCATGGTTTACACCTGAAATTCGTTTGCTCATAATGCGAAGAAACGAAGCGTTAATACCTGGAAACGTTATAGACTTGAGGAATTTCAGCAAAACTATAGAATCCTTCGTAATCTTGTTGTAAGCAAAATACAATCTGCTAAAGGGTTATTTTATAGTGCGAAAATCAATTCATCTGTGAATGGGCGAACACTTTGGAAAAACTTGAAAGAGCTAGGAATTGGAAGTAAAAAGAGTTTTGTTTTTTCGGATGACCTTTACGGTAATATTTTAAACCAAAAGTTTGTTGCACTACCTTTCCCGTCAATTACTGTTTCATCATCTTCTCAAGATGAAAATTTGCCGTTAAATAAAAATTTTTTGCTTGATTTATTTGAATTCTCAAGAATAGAAAGTACAGATGTCGTTGAATGCTTTTTGTCGATTAAATCAAATGCCACCGGTATAGATGATATATCTCCAAAGTTTTTGAAAGTTATTTTACCGATCTTATTGCCACACATTACGCACATATTCAACACAATTTTAGCAACAGGGTCTTATCCTAATGAGTGGAAATTGGTTAAGATTCTACCTATTCCAAAAAATGAGCATGATTTTAGACCAATTTCAATACTTCCCTTCCTATCAAAAGTTTTCGAAAAAGTTATACAAATCCAAATTAATTGTTATCTCCGGAGGAAAAATGTCTTATCAACAAAACAATCTGGATTTCGACAAAAACACAGCTGCTCTACAGCACTTATAAATGTTATAGAAGACATAAGAGGGGCATTAGATGAAGGTAACGTAACATTTTTAATACTTCTTGATTTTTCAAAGGCATTTGATACAGTTGATCATTTGAATCTTTGCCAAAAGTTAGTGCGATTGTACAACTTTTCAAATTCTGCTGTTCGTCTGATGTATTCCTTTCTAACTGAAAGAAAGCAGGCTGTTATGGTGAATGGTAGGTTATCGATTTTTTTTTCAACATCAAGAGGTGTACCCCAGGGATCGATTCTTGGTCCCCTTTTGTTCTCCATATACATAAATGAACTGCCTCAAATCATTTCACAAACTAAAATACAAATATACGCTGATGACGTTCAATTATATAAAAGCTACCCTCTTGGATTGATTGAAGATTCTGCCTCAGTCTTGAACGAAGAATTACAAGGTATCTCATCTTTCGGTAAGAAAAATGGCTCGTCCTTAAATCCAAGCAAATCTAAATGTATTATCATTTCCAAGAAACCGATAGACTTGTCATACTTTCCACAAATCCTTCTTGATGGTCTTCCTATAGAGTATGTAGAAACCGTGAAAAACCTAGGAATGATATTTAATCGAAAGTTAACTTCGGACACACATATCAATAGAACTGTAGGTAAGGTATATGGAGTGCTTCGTACTTTATGGACCACCCAATACTTTACTCCACTTAAAACTAGAATAATGCTCTCCAAAACGTTAATTATTCCTATACTGATTTACGGATGTGAAATATACGGAAATTGTGACTCCATAAGCAGAAGAAAGTTAAACGTTGCATATAATAGCATTGCTAGATATATCCTTGGCTTAAGAAGGTATGATAGAATATCTTTATTTTCAAAAGCAATATATAATCTCACATTCGATAATCTCGTTCGCTATAGGACATTAATCTTGCTGTTTAGGATAATGCAATCTCATCAACCGTGCTATATTTATAACAGATTGCATATGTCTTCATCAAATACACATCTTCTAATATCTCGATTTACTTGCTTAAACTCTGAGCGCCATTTCTTTATTTTTGCGACTCGGTTATGGAACGCACTTCCTCGAAATTTAAAAAGAATTAGTGACATTAATACGAGTATCTTTAAGAAAGAGTTAGGGGTACATTTATCCCAACATTAATTAATTAATTTTCTCATTTTTTATATTTTGCTCAAGGTAGAAAGGAAAAGGAAATGTTGATTGAGGCAAAGAAATATGAAAAAAAAATGTTTAAAGAATTAATATTAATGAAAATTTCATAAATTTAATTTAAGTAATAATTTATTAGAATAAGTAATTTGAAAGGCTGTATAACATATTTAAATTTAAGTTAGCTTATAATAAATATTCATTACAAGCTTGTATTAGTTTATAAGATAATGTATCTTAAAATACAAGTATACAAATAAATAAATAAATAAATAAGTCTCCTGAATATCGCGTACAAGATGCTTTCTGCTGTATTATGTGAACGTCTGAAACCATTTGTGGGCAACCTGATTGGACCCATTCAGTGCGGTTTCAGGCCAGGAAAGTCCACAATCGATCAAATGTTCACGCTACGGCAGATCCTGAAAACTACCCAAGAACTCTAAATCGATAGCCACCATCTCTTTATCGACTTTAAGTTTGCGTACGATAGCATTTATAGAAACGACCTGTACACAGCCATGTCTAGTTTTGGCATCCCCACAAAGCTCATCCGACTGTGTAGGATGACGATGGAGAACTCTCGCTGCTCAGTCAAGGTTGGTACTAACCTCACAGAAGCTTTTGATGTCAAAAAAAGATTCCGACAAGGTGATGCGCTATCGTGCGATTTGAAAAAATTGTAAGAAATTCCCAACTTAAATTAACTGGCACAATTTTTGTCAAGTCTGTGCAATTGCTAGCATACGCTGATGACATAAACATCATTGGCAGAACCCAGCGCGCTGTCACTGAAGCGTTTCCTAACATTGAAGCTGAAGCGGCTAAGGTGGGAATAGTAGCCAATGCGGCCAAAACGAAATACCTGCTCCACAAAAAGGGACAAACAACACCGGAAGATTGGACAACACGTCACAATACACAGGTACAACTTTGAGGTAGTTAGGGACTTTGTCTATCTCGGATCCGCTATAACATCTAACAACAACATCTCGTTAGAAATAAAGCGAAGAATAACTGTTGCCAATGGCTGTTCCTATGGGCTAGGCAGGCAATTGACTAGTAAAGCCCTCTCGAAAAACAAAGGAGATTCTTTTCGGATGAAGATATCCTTAGTCGTTTCGAGCGTAAGATTCTTCGCAAGATTTTCGGCCCTATCTGCGTTAACGGGCTTTGGAGGAGAAGGTTCAACCACGAACTGTAGTGACGCTACTTCGGTAGGTCATGGTCATGGAAAATAATTTCAGAAAATAATTAGATAGTAAAAATATTTAAAAATTATTTTTCCAGAGGTGAAATAAAATTATTTTTGAAAAATAATTATAATTTCGTGTTTTCTTTAACTACACTCCGAAGATGATTCTTTTTTAAAATGAAAAAAGAATAATTGCATTAATTTATTATCTCGTTGCCATTTTTATTGTCAGTCAAGACGTTTCTTCCAATTAACCTGCAAACCTATTCTGGAGCTGCACTATTAATTACTGGTCACTGACGTGAAGTACCGGACACGTCAATCGCTGTCTCAAGGAGATGTCAACATTATACCATTTATTTGTATTGCTGGTATTTGTTAACTTTGAAGAAAAAGCCCAAAGTTATATGGAGGTCAATAAAATACTTACTGTTTTTTTGGATAACACGGGGTGCGTTTCATTTTCCCTTTTTCTCTTTTTTCGACAGCCATTAATATTGTTTTGAATAAAATACAAAACTCACCCAGCTTACTTAGTTTATTTTTTGAACAAACATTTTGCTCCTTCGAGCAATTAAGCGAACTAAGTGCCAAAACAATTAAAGTGCCAATAAACAATTTAATTTGAATTGTACCCAAATTCAAAAATTAAAGACATAGTGCCGACATTTTTTCGTTCGTCAATTTTATTTTAAATCTTTGGTTTAAATACATTTGATTGAGTTAAATTACAAATTACAATTCATTTAACATAAAGTATACAAACATTTATAATTAATAATTTCTAATATATATATAATCAATAAATTAAAATACAAGTTCATCATTGGAGACAACACTCAGCCGCCAGCCGCATCGCCAACCGCCACCCATCACCAATTGCTTGAAATCCATCTTCACTCAGGCAGTTCATCTGCAAATATAAAAACTATAATTTCAAGGTGAGTACAATTTTGTTCTCTTTATATTATATATTATGAACATACATATATTATATTATATTATACATATAACACAAAATCGATATGAGTGCTACGGCGAAATTAGTAAAAACCATTTCAACCCAAATTTCAAAAGATTTTGAGAATTTTAAGGAAACAGTTTCTCCAAGTCGTAGAACAAAAAACTAGATTCATACTCGTCTAGAAACTCTCGAGGACAATTGGAAAAAGCTTGAAGATCGTCATTTTTGCCAACGAAATCATAATTAGCTTCTTCATCTTGGAAACACCAATAAATTAAATCGCCAATTTTCGCAATACACCCCATCCCCACAAAATCCATTCAATCAAATAATAGCTCATAACAGTCAAATGCCACACAACACAAACAATAATAATTAAAGTAACGCACAGCATTTCAATCACACTCAAATACAGTCAAACCTACTCACCCACGCTCAACAAAATAACGCATTCAATCAATCAAATTCAACCAATCTAAATCGCACTCAAACTCATCATCACGTTACTACAGAAATCAACCCAAACGCTCCAGCCTTTCAACTGTATGATATGCAACCTTCAACATCTTCTAATTGCTGTCATCTAAGTGAAATTAGATTCACCCAAATTTTACTCGCAACAGCAATTATTAAAGTGAAATCAGCTCATGGAACTTTCTTCAAATTAAAGGCATTAATTGACCCTGGATCTTCGAGTGGTTTTTAACGATGCGTTCAAAACTTCGGACGGAAGTTCACTCAACGATCAGCTGATGACTGGTCCTAAAGCACAAACTGAAGTGGAGAACTTATAAAATTACCTACACAGCAGACATCGAAAATATGTAAAGGTCCACCCAGAAGATGCCTACTACCAACTTATTTATTGGCGTGAGGATCCATCCACACTCGTTAAATTATATAAAATTAACGTTTTAATGTTTGGTACTGCCCCAGCACCATATTTGGCAAACCGAACACTCCAGAAGTTGGCATCCGATGAAGAGACCACACATTCATTAGCAGCAAAAATGGTTGGTGAAGAGATGTACATCGACGACCTGGTTTCAGGTGCAGATACGCTGCCAAAGAAAAGTATAAGCAGATTTCAAAATTATTATCTTCTGCAGGTTTTCATCTTCGGAAATGGATGAGCAATGAAGAAGAATTTCTCAAATTCAAGAGCAAGACACCAAATTATCACTCACCTTTGGAACTTTGGATCATACGAAGACTCTCGAGATAAGTTGGCATCCTTCTACCGATTCGGTTTCATTTCAAAGAATCCCCGTTGAGGATTCCGTTACAAAACGCTCAATACGTTCGACCATTGCACGTATTGTTGATCCTCTTGGATGGATTCCGCCCTGTGTTATCAAGGCGAAGATCATTATGTAGCAATTATGGTTGAATAGTCTTTCTTGGGATGAAACCATTCCAGTCGAACTTCATCAAGAATGGTGTTCCTTTAGAAACGAATAAACTAATCTCGAATCCTTCCGCTTTTCACGCTGGGTAAACACCCAAACAGATGTTAAACACGTTGAATTACATGGTTTTAGTGACGCTTCTACCAAGACATATGGAGCTGTGGTTTACATTCGACTTTTTGATTGTGAAAACCGCATACACACTCATCTGTTGATCTCAAAGACTAAAGTTGCTCCGGTAAGCACAGTATCATTGCCCAAGTTAGAGCTCTGTGGGGCTGTTCTTCTGACAGAGCTTCTCAGATAAACCCAAAATGTTCTCCCGTTTCAGAATGTAAGAGGTTTTGCTTGGACAGATTCAACTATCACTGTTTGCTGGATAAGTGCGTTGCCGTCGAAATGGAAAACTTTTATCGCCAACAGAGTCACTGAAGTTCAACGACTGAAGAATGTGAGCAGCTGGAAGCATATCAAAACGAAGCTTAACCCAGCAGATCTAGCTTCAAGAGGAGTAATGCCATTCAAATTAATAAGCAACGACTTATGGTGGAGGGAACCACCTTTTCTTCAAGAGAAATGGGATTTTTCAAGTCCACAATAACCCACCCAATATGAAAATAATGAAGAAAAACGAGAAATAAAAATTAATGTCGCCATCGAAGATACTGACGTCATTTTAGAAATTGTCAGTAAACAATCCAAACTCACTAAAGCTCTGCGAATTATAGCGTTTGTTAACAGATTTCTCTATAATGTTAGACGGGAGGAATCTTGTAGAAGAAAATCAGTTCTGACACCCGTAGAACTCGATATGGCTATAAGAACAGTTATCAAAAGTGTGCAAAAACGTATGTTATATGACACCATAAATGAACTTCACAAAACTAAGAGAAGTTAACTCAACAAGACACTTAATCTTTTCTTCG
Organism: Philhelius pedissequus; assembly: GCA_910595825.1. Taxonomy (NCBI): domain Eukaryota; kingdom Metazoa; phylum Arthropoda; class Insecta; order Diptera; family Syrphidae; genus Philhelius; species Philhelius pedissequus. Next base: position 142,031,283 of record OU343161.1, on the reverse strand, counting down.
ATGGTTGTGGAATACTTAGATTAGAAGGGAGACTCCAAACTGCGACACTAACATATGACCAAAACACCCGATCGTATTAAGACCACAGCATAATTTCTCGAGACTTATAATTGAAGACGCCCATGAGAAAACTTTGCATGGCGGTATTCATCAAGTAGCTGCCTATATTAGATTTTGGATATTCAACATTAAGAGAACGGTCAAGAAATACCTGAACAGATGCATAATATATTTTAAAAACAAGCCAAAACCCTTACACCAACTGATGGGAAGCTTTCCAGAACCAAGAGTCAGTATTTCTCTACCTTTTACACACACTTGTGTTGACAACGCCGGACCTATTGAAAAATTTATGTAATTAGGTATATGATTGACCAAGGTCAACAACAACAAAACTACCGGCGATCAAAATACACTACGAAATGTAGACCTAAAACAAACATTTAATCAAAGTAATACAAATTAAATTAGAAGGAATAAAATACTACACATTTTAATAAAATACTACACATTTAATAACTAATTAATAAATCTGAAAACAAATACACTGCACCAATTCACCAAAATAAATGAAACATCGCGATGTAAGCTACTACGAATACACAATAAAAGACTAAACGCTACATTAATCTATTGAAAAACGTTTAATTTAATTCAACAAAAACTATTTTACTCATCAAAATCACAGCACGAATTACTAAACAAAAAAAAATCACGCGATTAAAACAAATTTAATTGAAGCTGGCCGAGGTAAAATACACGAATGCAATGATGGACGTTTCTGTTTCGGTTGCATTGGTTCGAGTATCGAACTCCATAAATCTAAAGCTGCCGTCACATTTGACATGGAGTTGCATTTAAAATGTAGATGGCGTTTTTAAAATTAATTAATGATAAAACCATTTATTTTTCGTTTATTAATCAATTTTTCTTTTCATGTGAGTTATATGAAAATGGAAGAGGCATTTCGATATCGAACAATTAATGGACATAAAGGCACACTTCAAACGGTTTACTTCCTACACTGGGGCGTGGCATTTTTTTTCGACATCCATTAATATTGTTTTGAATAAAATACAAAACTTTGTGAGTTTACTTTACTTAGTTTACTTAGTTTATTACTCAGCCAAGAAGAAGAATTAGCTTTATATTTAATTGGACTTAATGTGTTACCACATCTATCTTCTGCAAGGGAATTAAAGTCGGAATTTTTTTTTGTGCGTACACGATTAGAATTAAAGCCCTGAAAAAAAGTTTTTTTTTAATTACGATGAAAAACCCATGCAAAACGACAAATTATCAGCATTTATAGTTGCAATCTGAACATGGTTAACTTACACTAAAAATTGAGTAACATACATTCATTTATTTTTTATTTAAGATAATAATTTTTTTTCTTGATAAAATAAATATCTTGTATATATTTTGGGTAACACCCTATTATAAAATGGGTTCCTGAGGAGAATGCGTCAAGATATTAACTCTCAGCTCTACAACCGATTTGTAGTTTGTCTTCTAATACTATATTTTGACATTTTGAAATGCGAATTCCTTAGTATTTTACTTCTAAAGCTAAAGCTTCTGTTTAGAGCTCTTATCGCGTCTGTTATTGCATTTGTGTAGTTGAAAGCTGTACAAAGGCCCCTCAGATGAGGGAAGTTCAAGAAGCTCGTTCATAGATCGCATTAAAGGTATTATGCAGCTAGATTGAATAACTAAACGTTGAATGAGCTGACAGTGCTGTTAAACTTTACTATAGAGCATGATTTAAAACAAAAATACTTTGAGCTGTGAAATTATACCATATAAAGCCATAGCTTCCGATTTCACTTGTTTGGAGCTGCAGGAGAACAGTTTTGCATCTAATAGCTGTGACGATGTTACTTGGGTTGAACTGAACTTAACAAAAATTGTGTATTGGCAAGGAAGTGAGATTGCCGGGACGAAACGAAAATTTTGTGGACTAAAGGCCGTTAAATGCTATTTTGAATTAATCATTCGACTAGTCCAATTATATATAATGCTAAGTCATCTAATTGGCTGAGTAATTTCAGTAGTATATAGAATTGTATTATATAAAAAAAACACCTTCCTATGAAAAGCATAATCATTATCAACATAAATAATGTCTCTTTTATTATAATAATAATGAATTATCTCAGAGACTTTGTTTTTATCTTTGGGCCAACATTTTTTGCAGTAATTTATAGCTAGCTAACGATATATTTGGATCATTTAATGAATACACCCGTTTATAGCTAAAATAAGCTTTCTTTAAAAACAGGTGAATAAGCACTCTCAAATTATATCTTCGCAAACAAATCAATTTAAAAAATCTCTTCAAAATAAAACACAGCCAAAACCTTTATTTTAATAATTTCCAGTAATTTTATTATATTGGCCTCCATATAACCTTCGGGTTGTTTGACAATTTATTTGGTATAATGTTCCTGGTTAGTACATATGTATGAGTGGGTGGATGAATTCAACCACTCGAACTTTCGGCAGTACCCAACATTCTCCCCCGCCAGTGAGCATAGTGAACATCATGTATATTATATTCATCCTTGGCGACCAAGTGCTTCAATCGCATTTGAGCTGAATCCCCTTCTTTGGATAAGCATTTATTACATCACACGTAAATAAAGGTTATTACAATACATTTAAGACTCATTCATCCCGTAATTTGCTAAAAGCAAAAGCGCTGCTGGCGCCATCTAGTCGAATTGTATATATCTATTAATATACAAATTGTAATTAGTTCCTATTACAACCATTACTGACCTTCTGCAGAAGAAACCTGAGTCTAACGTAAGCACAACAACATTACTAGATTCAACTGCTTCTTCAACTATTTTTCCTTCATCGTCTGTCGCAATTAACGATAAAAACTCTAATTCACCCGACTCTAAGATCCCAATCATCTATAACAACCCTACTTTACCAAACAGCACTAACTCACTACAGCTTGAACTTAATGTTGCTGTAAAGCGTCTAACGCCAACTCATCCAGATCCTCGACTCAACAAAATCAAGCACTATCATCTTCTACCACTCCACAATCTTCTCGTTGCATAAACAAATTTGGTATAACCTGGACACAAACTGAATGGAACAACCGTGTCGAAAAATTAAAAACTAACCAACTTGCTGCTTTTATTGTTAAAGGTGTACCTAGATATGTTAAAGAGTTTTGGCTTCGAAACTTTTTGAGAAAAAAAACTGTAATAGCCTTAGTTTTGGAACTTTAAAAATTAGCATTCCCTTAACCTGCGAATGGCTGTTCTCGCAAAGTCCTATGCTTTCTAATAGCTGTAAGATGAAAATTGATCCTTGGGTCCAAAAACCAACTTTAAAAAACAAGTATTTATTTAAGTTTTGTTTAGGTCTAATAATAAGTTAATCCCCAAAATAAATAAAACTCCTCTTCCCAAAATGCCACCAATTATATCTGATTTTAAATATAATAATCTCAATTTCGCACACGTTCCTAAACCCCATATATCTCACCCACCACAATATATTTTTCCTTAACAACTAAATCTCATAAATGTCCCATCCTGTTCAAACACCACATCAGCTAACACATCCTGTTAACAACAAAATAACAATCGTATTAATACCAACAAAAAATCCTTTTCGTTCCTAACCCTCACATTTCAAACGTTTCAAACCCCCAATTTATATCTGCATATTATCAAAACGATAGGGGCTTATGCACAAAAAGTTCTGAAGTATACTTGAACTCCCAAAAATTTCCCTATGATGTATTTACTCTTACTGAAACCAACCTAACACCTGAATTTCTCTATAACGAAGTCTTTACTTCAGACTTTAATGTATTTAGAAAAGATATCGCAGGTGTGAATACTAATGCTGACTCCTCAAGTAATTTATCCTCCGGCCGTGGTGTCCTTCTGGCACTTCATTCCAACCTGATTCCTCCTTGTTAAATATTCCCAATACATCAAACCTGGAACTTGTTTGCGTAAAAATCTCAGTTTCGATCCACTTCCTTTACATATTGTGTTTTTATATTCCACCCACTCAACCAACTAGTGAATATCAATTTCTAGTAGATGCTGTTCATTATGTAGTCGATCTAACTAACCCTGAAGACAATTTTATAGTCGTCGGTGACTTCAACCTTCCACGGTTAATTAGACAAATATGAGACGATGAGCTTTGTTTCTTTTCATCTAATACAAGCTCCGAAAAAGAAATCCTTTTTACTGACCGGCTTCTCTCTTCAAATCTAGCCCAGATGAGTGGTGTTAAAAATTCTTTAGATGACAATTGACTGATTTTTTCATCTGATGCCCATAATACTGAAGTAATGGAAAGTACCCATAATTTTTCTAGGCTCGACAATTATCACCCTCATATTTCTCTCACTTTTGCTTTTGAGCCTGATAACATAAAAGTCTATCCCCTTACATCACGAACATTTAATTTTCGTAAAGCTAACTTCGAATAACTTAATGATGTAATTGCTAATAGTAACTTTGGCGCAAAATTTTAAACAACCTATCATTAAGGCCTTAACAAGACACTAGTAAGCAATTTACTATATACATAGTAGTCTACTAACTTTTCATTAATTTAAAGTAGCTGTTCGATGATCTTAACTTTAGTAAGATAATACGATACTTAACTCGTTTAAAATTACTAAAAACCTCTTTCTAACCTAGTATCATACTAAAAATGATTTAACATATTACTAACTCGTTTAAAATTTTGCGCATCTGATCTTATCTCCGATGATTCTAATATCGACATTAAGATATCTACCTTCTATGCTCAGATACAAAATTGTTTTTCTCAAACTATTCCACTTATGCCCCACAACAAGTTCATGTCGTCCCTTTCTTGGTACAACAAAGAACTTCGCTCTCAGGAATAAAAGAAATATCTGAGTTCGAAGTCTAATCAAGGCCTTTTCAAGTATGTCTCTGTACATAATAGCTTCTCCAACTTGTGTGAATCTCTCTACTCCAGTCACTTGATTTTAGCCCAAGCCGATCTTGCGAATCAGTCACAGCTTTTTCTCTTATCGTGTTTCCAATATAATGGAAGGACTCATTCACCTGTACACAAAAAAGGATGTAAGAATGATATAGCTAATTATAGACCCATTGCAAAACTTTCCTGTATAACAAAACTTTTTGAGAGTATAATTCATGATACTATGCTTCTCCATTGTGAACAACTATTCTCCCAAAACAACAGCTTTCTTAAAAGTAAATCATTGATCACAAATCTTACAGAATTTGTTTCCAAAACTTTGTGTGCTCTGGAATCTGGTCATGAAGTAGATGCAATTGCAACGGATATTAGTTAGGCATTCCATAAAATCTCCCATAAAATTATTGGCGCAAGATTTTAATCGATTTAGTAATATGTTAAATCATTTTTGGTTTGGTACTAGGCTACAAAGCTAATTTTGAACCAGTTTAGTATCGTTAGTTATTTTCTTAACATTTATCTAAATTTAAAGTCACAAAATGGCAAATTTATTTTTTTAGTATCGTACTAAATCCATATGCCACTTTGACATTTACAAACGTCAAAATGTTATGTTTGCTTACTTTTGTGCACTAGTTTAGGCGTGTTTAGTTGTATTTTATTAAGAAAATAAATTTAGTATGGTGCTAGTTAAAAAGTTTTCAAAATTAGGAAAATATTAGTAAAGTGTTGTAGTATCATGCTAAGCCCTTAAAATCAGGCTGTTTAAAATTGTTTCGCCTTGTCTTGAAACTAAAACAATACGGTTTTTCTCCCCTCTTTGTATCCTAGATACAGTCCTATCTCTACAATCGTAAATATAGAATTATTTTTAGGTCCCGCAAGGAAGTCACCTAGGGTCATTGATTTTCCTGTTGAACATTATTGATGTTGAACATATTCTTAAAGAATCTGACCTTGAGGTGATATGCGCATCTCAAAACAAATTTTGTCTATTTCTGGTACTCAATCGGTTCAAGTAGACATACATGATTCCTTTATCTGGTGTCAACATAACTTTTTCGAGTTTAATTTTAGCAAATGCCTAGTCATTACCTACTCTCGCAAACGCACGCCCTTGCCACAACGTCAATACCTTATCAGCAATCATCCAATCTCTATTGTCAGTTCCATTTGTGGCAGTACTATCAATAGAGCTAATACTACACTTGGGTTCGTTAAACGCTGGTCCAAAGAATTTTCTAAACCCTACGCCACAAAGTCCCTTTACATAATCTTTATAAGACCCCTACTTGAATATGCCTATCATGTCGGGTCACCATTCTATCAGGTTCATATTCAACGTATTAAGGTGGTTCAACGTAGATTTTTACGATTTGCGTTACGTGGCCTTGGTTGGGAGGACCATCCCTATGAAAACCGTCTAAGACTTATTAATCTGCAAACCTTATCCCGACGTCGTGATAATGCTGAAATTGTTTTTATACACCAGCTCTTGACTGGTGGCATCGATTGTCCAGCCCTCTATGATAAAATAAATTAAATATAAGCCAACGTTATTTAAGGACAATAATACTATTGAGTATTCCCTTCCATCGAACCGACTACGGTCAGAATGAGCCGATGACTAGAATGCTTCGGAAAGTTAACAGCTCAACCATTTTCGGTCCCAAACTCTCCAAATCATCTCTTCAACATGCTTTCCTTATTTAATCCTTATACCTATAATGTGTCCTCATCTCCCGGCTCTTTTATTTTAATTTAGTCTTAAGATTTTCTTAATTGTTACCCTAGTTTTTAAGTTAGTTACTTGCTGTATTAAGCGTATGATAAATAATTATTATTTCGAGTGCATGTGCTGAATCGGTGCTATTTGTTTCGATTGTTTTTAGTTAGGTTTCCATTGAATGTCGGTAGTGAATCGGGAGACGATGTTTTGTGTTAAATGTTGTACTCTGAAATAATATTGCTACGTTGTCAATAAATTGTGGAGTGTGTCGTTAAATTATACGCAAGCCCAGAAAACAAAGAATAAAAAACTACTCGAGCCAAGACACCAACAACAACAACAAAAACAACAACAAAATAACTTTGAGAGAGGATGACCGGTTGAAATTCTTTTGTAAAAAATTCTCTTCCTAACCACGCGGCGCTGATATTGCAGTGGAATTCTTGGGATCTGCAAGCTCCTTAGTGTGCGTTTGCCAAGAAATTTGTTGTTAAAAAACGCGAAAAAGACCTCTATTCTAAAATTAAAGTTATGAAACCCATTGTTCCAATTTATTTTCAGTAAATTGAATCTGACTTAGAAAATAACAAACAAAAATAAAAAAATAAATAAATATTTAATAGGCTTTTCCGCTTTCAAAATGCGAGTGCTAATTTGGTTATTTTAAATTAATATTTCAAGTTATAAAAAAAAATAAAATAATAGGACACAAGGTAATGAGTAAACTATATATAAAATATAAAAAATATATAAGAATGAAAACTATGTAGTAGCTATGGCTTTGTAAAAAGATGAAATATGCGACATTTTGACGTTCTTTCCTTTCTAAAACTTTCAATTTAAAAAAAAAGTGATCGTTCTTTTGGAACTTGCGGCTTTGTAAATATAAGATCTATAAATCTTTATAAATTGTTAAATTATGTTAAACATTTAAGGATCTACAATTGTTTCAATACGTCCGAAAACGATAAATAACCTCAGAATGAACTATTTTTTTTGCATGAATAAGAAATGAAAAAGAATTCAAAAATAACCGCGCTCTTTATTTGTTCACTCTTGTTTAGAAATAAAAATAAAAAAGTAAAAAGTTGCGTGGTTTAGCAGTCTCCCAATGACAGTCATTCTAGGTTTACGAAAATTTAGTCCGTATTTTTACTTTCATGGCTAACAAATCAAATCAAATAAGATGTAAAAAATGTCATGTTTGAGATGTATGCATTATCTAAATAATTAATTTTATTTCAATCAATTATACCTTGAACCGTAGGAGTTATGTAACAATTTGTAAGCGCCCGACCATTATTTGCATAGGCAACCCAGCCTTAAAATTCATAATCTAGATTTAAATTCACATTTGTAGGAAGTTAGCTATGAACTATTCCTTGTATCATCTATTCGACAATTCATTATACTTAAAAATAAGGTAATCGTAACTACATCGGCTTTAAAATTGCATAGGATAACTAGGTAGTCTAGTACTACTAGCAGCGTTAATGTTTACCTACATTAAAGTTATAAGCTATAAGAGGAAGTTCGTACAATCAAGTCGTGCATTTTATTCTTATCTCGATCTTGACTGTGCGTTCTAGCTTTTTGTCACACTTGAAAATCATTCTGTATAAACAGTTTAATGAAAGCTTACCCGACAACTGACTGAATTCAATAATAAAACATGTTCTTTTTCTGGCTTTATATTTGCTCTTTTATCAGAAGTATTTTTCATTTTGTGTTTGATTTTATTTCTTATAAATTTTATTGGTAGTAATAGACTACTTTTAAAAGTAGAATTCAAGATTTAACTAGATTTGTAAATGCATTTTACTTTTATGCAGTTAAAATTACAAATTTCTTAATATAGAAAATCGATTTTTTACAGTTTGTATTTAAAATTAAATTTTCCTTTGTTTATTATTTAAAATATTTTATAGTTATCTACTTACATTTAAGTTTATAGTATTGCCATCATCCTACAATGCCGGTTAAAGTTAACCGCAATTGAATGACATATTATTGTCTCTCAAGTTGCATTCAAATGTTAGCCTATTTTCTATTTTTTTTGTTTAAAATCGTAATGCGAATAATTTAAATTTATTAAATGACAATTTGGTTCATTAATTTCATTAAATGTGTTTGGCTTAAATAATACCAAAATAATATTTAAAGTAAAAACAGTTCTTAATTTTAAACTAAAGATTCAAAATGTGTTTTTTTAAATCATGTTTTAATCATTCAAATTATAATTTATTTAAGACGTTTTATAATTTGCACCATTCTGGTTTATTAGCTTAATATATTTTAAAATATTAATCCGTTACAATATTGTGATCTTTATTTATATCATTGATATCATTTTCTGTGACAATTTCGTGATCCTCATGTGGTAATATCTGTGAAAGTGAAATATTTAAATTGTTGCTGTTGTTGTTTGCCTGGAAGTGATGATGCAAATGGTGTTGGTTTAAAAATGCCCCAAGGGCGTTTTCTCAGACTACATCTGTAATACCCGTATATTGGCAAGCAGATAAACCAGAAGAGTTAGATCTTGAAACTGCAGATGAGACAGTGTACGCACTTGAAAAGCCGGACGCATGCTGTTTTGCTTTTAATCGAAGTGTTGCAATGCTGGAACTCATAGCGGCGCATGGCTCTGTAGTTGCTCTAGGGTGATACATATAAGGATTAGCGGGGGCTGTGTAGTGACATGTGGGACCTGCAACTGCCGACGCAGAGCTTGACGTTAATGAAGACCCCATTCCATTTGGAATCATAGTACCCGTGTTCATACTCACAGAAACACTCGATGCAGATGCATTAAAACAATTCATAGAATTTTGGTGATGATTAGTTGAAACCACTGATCCCAATGGGTTGACTGGCCATGGAAATGGTTTCGTTCCAAGAGGCGAAGGAACTTTTGTCCAGTTGTTGTAAGGAGAATATGAAGAATACAACGAGTCATCTGCAAAAGGCTGTATAAATTGCGTTCCAAATCCACTTTTGAAGTCAGCTGCGGCTACTGCAGCATTCATCGCGTTTCGTTCACGTTTGCGCCATTTAGCTCGTCGGTTTTTGAACCAAACCTGTTAAACAAAAAATCAGCAGATATTAGTACTATAATTTGTTTTCTTTATTAAAACAAAATATTTTAATGTAATGCTATTTAATAAACTATATTGATGAGACTAATTATTTTTTTTTAAATTTTGAAATGGTTTGACAGTACCCACATAAATGCATATTATCCTAAACAAAAGTGGTTTTAAATTCAATTCGCTATTACATTTATTTTGGGGATTTTTTTTTGAGTTGGTTTGCATAGGTTTTTTCATGGACGTATTATAGATTGCTAGTTGACTACGTCGACTTGGTTCCGTTTTAGTCTCAGTCGTTTTAGGCTACACTAGTCCTGTTGACTGCAACTAGCGACTAAAACTAAATGAAGTGCGCGGTGCCTGAATGTAACGCGAAACCCTTGGTTATTTTCTTTTGAACTTCTATTCTGTAATTTATATATGTCGGATGACAAGGATAATAGGGAATAGGGTGCACTTCGTAATTAAAAATTAGCTTAGAAGTTAATTCGTTGCTCCATTTTAATTTGTCAGCCATTGGTGTTAATTCATTAACATCTAAAATTAAATAAAGAAAGTCCGAAAAAGAGAAAAACAGTAGGAAGAGAAATGTCAAAAATACGCAGGGAAAATCATACCCGTACGTGCTCAGATAGAATTTATTCTGTTTTTTTTTTATAATCCTACGCGCACTCAAGGGATTGTGATTACCCTTTATATGTTTTTAACACAGCGCGGGCGTCATTGAAAGAAGAGAAAAAGGGATAGGAAAGATGTGTGGCGCGAGGTGGTTGTTGTCTCAGATTTATCTCCGTTTCATCTTTTCGTTCTTTCTTTCTTTCTCTCTTGCATTTCATTCACGCAAGGCTAAACAAGCACCGTGTAATATCGTGTAATCTCTGTGGGTGCCGGGTATAAGAAAGATATAAAAATGTACAATTGTGGCATGTATAAAGTTTTCTGTCAAAATGGACAAAAATAATCCTACTAATATTATTAATGTGAAAGTTTGAATAGATGTATGGATGTTTGTTGCTCAATAACTGCTGAACGGCTGAACGGTTCTGGATGAAATTTGGCACAGAGATAGACGGATAATTGTGATATACACTGTGACGTTTTGCGTGCATTTGGGTGGAGAAGTCAACGAGAAATATAATAGATTACGCTGTGTTCAGCATTGTGCATGTAAACTATAAATGTTGACTACTTGATTGTCTACATTTAGACAATTCGATGTAGACAATCCGCAATTGGCGACATAAATTTGTCGACAGTGTAGACATTGTAGATAATTCGTAAAACCATCATAATTCATAATTTTGTCTACTAAAATTTATGAAACCACAAAACATTTTATGTTAAAAAAACAAGTTCTTCTATAATAGAAAAACATGTGCGTAAGAACAAGATAGTCGTGAAAAAATCCTTTGATCTAAATTAAAGCGTATACCTAGTTCTATGTTTACATGACTGCTAAATTGGCAGTATTACTGTCAAAATCTTGGCATTTTTTTATGTTTTTTTATGTCGTTTTAATGGTCCAAAATGTGGCAGTATATTAGTCATTTAAAAGCTGCCAGCCAGAATTTTCATTATGAAGTGGCATTATTTTGTCAACGTGTAAATTCAGTACTGACAACAATTTTCAAATAATGACAATTTGCAATAAAGAACTAACTTGTTCATTCTTTACTGCACGTTGTTGGCAGTATTTTTATCTGTCATTATCTTGGTTTCGTGTAAATGAATGTCGTCAATTAAATTAAAACTAAGTAGTCTTGTAAGTCCGGCATAACTTTAACTTTTACTGAAAATAGAAGAGCGCCCCTTCCTATGCTCATTAATATGATTTATAAAGCAACACAAATAAATAAAAGGTATTTTTAGCCTATTTCGTTGCGTTAGTAATTTTTATTTCCTTTGGTAAATCTATCGGCGACAAGGCAGGATTTTCCAAAAAACGATCCTCAGCAGCCTAATTTTTTGTATTCTTAAATTGGTATTACCGACTTTGTGTTGAATAACTAAATGCAAAAAATGAACAATTGATTTGTTTATATTTCTTCAGATTAAAGGCATTTAAGAATACTAAAACTTAAATTAAAAGATGCAAATAAAATGGAATATGTATGAAGCAGTAAGAAGTAACAAAAAGTTGAATTTTCCAAACGTGGGTGTTCCAAAATGTTCATTATAAAATAATTTTATGTGTTTGACGTTTTTTTTACTAAATCAGATCCTGTGCCAATGATAGCGAATGTTCGCACTGTGTTTCCTTGCAAAAATGATCTCAGTCATTATTTAACTATTAAGTATTTTTAAACCTCGTTTACATGTGGCTCAAAAATCGAGTTGGAGTAGAGAGGTTAAATACAATTGAGTTATATAAAATATGGACAGAAATTCCCTTTTAGAATCTTATTATTGGGGTTAATAGTCGTGTTTTGGTAAAAATTATTAACGTCGTACAAATAAACACTGAAAATAGATGATTATGTCCACTTTTATATTCACTGTTTGGTCAAGGTCAACTCGACTCTGAATTTAATATGATGTAAGATCGTGAAAATCTGGTTTGAATTTTAAGGTCAAGTTGATTATCTACGACGTCCATGAATAAAATTTGACATTTTCTTATTAGGCAATAAACTATTTTTTGAAATATTTATAATGTATTTCTTGCCAAATGTCGACAAAAAGCTCTAAAATATCCCCCTTTTCCGAGATGAAATTAAATCTGATGATTTACAATTGTTGGTATAGTTAACAAAATTTTTTAGAAGAAATCTTAATAATCTTCACAATCGAATCTGACAGTTTATGTCTTGCACGTGTTATAAGTGCTCTATCGATAACATACACCTACGTGTTGCTAATGAATGCTTATTTATTATTAAATAAAAGATATGCACTGACTTGTTCCTGAAATGCTTGTTGATAATCCAATTTTAGAGCTTTGGTAAGGTGCGCTGCTTAGTCTTACTTAGTTAATTTTTTAGGCAATTTGACTGCAGCTGACACACAGCCACTTAAACATTTTTTAATTAAGTATCTTTGATCTGCCAGTTTCGCACGAATAAGCTAACTTTAACTTTTATTTAAAGTGGAAGAGCGACCCCTACATATGATTATTAAGATGAATTATAATACAACAAAAATAAACTAAACTCGTTTTTGACCCAGTTTGTTGCGTTAGTTATTTTTATTTCCTGTACGTGAATAGGTGTGAAACAATCTTCTTTTTAAGACGGTGTGTCTCCACGTTCTATATTTTATAGTAAACTATCTGTAATTTTGATAAAAAGAAAGAAAAATAAAATGCTAGCAAATTTGACATTGGGCATTTCCTAGCATATTATTTCAATGCTCGAATGTCGAGAAGGAAGAAGTATCGGTGTGTTCTTGCTTTATTTGCATTACAAGAATTAAATAAAGTTCAACAAAAGGAATTAAACAAAAAAACAAGGAATTATAACAAAAAACACACCACAAACGTTCACTATCCACAAACACGAAACGTCAAAGTGAAAATGGCAACCAAATTGTATACTATCGACAGAATGCTGTGAGCTGTGCAATATCTAGTATAACATTTTGTATAGAATGCTATTTGTGGTCTTCACGATCAATTTTCATAGAATGCTATCTAGCTAACTGACAAATCTTGCTCGTGGAGACCCCATGTAAGGAAACAACACCTAAGTAAAGAAAAAAGTATTGAATTTTGACTGTTTTCAGGTAACCTATCAGGGATGGCTGCCAGAAATCATAATTTATCATGATTTTCATGTTTTTTAGACCAAAATCATGTTTTCATGTTTTTGAGTATAAAATCATGTTTTTTTTTCTGACACAAAATTTGTCCCTATAATCGCAAAACCCTACATGTCCAAACCCACACTACACAAACGCAAACACGAAACTAAATGCAAAGAGCAGAATGAACACTTCATTGTAAGTATACCTATTTTTTTTAAGTATACCTACTCTTTTTTTTAATTTTATTTTCATATACTGTCTGTGAGTGTGAATATTATATAGTTATGTGAAATGCACCAAAAAAATAATTGGGTCTATTCGGCGAGATCTTTTATTCTGTTATGAATTTTCATTCAAAAGTTTAAGCTGTTCTATGTTTACATGACTGCTAAATTGGCAGTATTATTATTATTATTATTATTACAAAATTCTTTATTTAGATTTAAGAATACATATATGAATGACAAAGAAATATTCCAAAGGAAAAAGAACATGGCAACAAGTGCCGTCTGTCGAAAATAATTTGACATATATTCATTAATTTGTAAATGAAAAAAAAAAAACTGAAATAGAACTATTGATACATTTTTTTTTTGATAGTTTAAATTTTTGTACTAAATTTTTATTTGTATAACAATTTTCATTTAATATTTTGTTAAATAAATTCAAATTTACTATAAATTATATGTATTAAAGTTATAATTAAGGATGGCTAACATAAAATTTAAAAGAGAGATTACAGGTCAAAACTATTTCGATATTTAAGTGCATGATCGCAAAAACTAAAAATTACTCTCCAACCATTTTTACCGTTTAAAATATCTTTGGTTTCAGAAAAAGATAAAAAGCTCTTTTGAAAGTAAAGCCTTCTCAATTCTTGCAGAATCGGACAGATAGCTACGAAGTGATAAATGTCTTCATTTTCATTTCTATTACATAGATTACAACTTGGTGAAATTTCTGGTCTGTGCGGTTTGAAGTTAAGTCCTACGACTTCAACTCTTGCTTTGAATATGGTACTAATTTGGTAGGTGGACAGATAGTTATTAAAGTAATTTCTATTACCTAAGGAGTGGTTCAGTTCTCTGTAAATCAGCCGACTTGAAGAGGATTGTGCGCTATGAATGCATTGTAGATAAAAATGCTCATCTACTTTTGCAATGCAGTTGTAAAATGCATCACGCCAGCATTCAATCGGCTGATTAGATATACTGAGATCCACTCCATATTTACCCGCAATATATAACCATTCCCGAAAAGGAGTTAGGCTAAATCTCAAGGCATGCATCATTATTTTCTTTTGCAAATTCGTGTTTGGTCGCAGCATTACTTTGACTATGTAGTCAGCATTCGCTTTCAAGTTTTTTGTATAGATTTGTGGTATACCTGATTCTACATACAAAGCATAAGTAGGTGTTGTCGATGGCAGCCTAAAAATACGTTTGAAAAAGAAGCGCTGTACTTCTTCAAATTCTTCAACAAACCTGAAACCATATACTTGATTTGCGTAGCAAAGGCAGGTATTTATCGTTGCGTCTAGAACTCTGAATTTGGAAGAGGAATCCACTTTTTTATTACAAAAGAACCTGCTCCACATTATATTAATAGCAGTTTTAGCAACCAGACATTTTTCTTTAATATGAGGACGTAAATCCAAGTTGCTTGTTATTAAAAAACCGATATATTTATATTGTTTCACAACTTCTATGGGGTCTGAACCAAGAAACCACTTATTTTGTGGTAAAATCCTCCTGTTTATGGATTCAAAAATCATAATTTTCGACTTACTGGTGTTAATTTGTAGATCCCATAGGTCGCAATAATTTTTAAGTCGATTAATAAGGAGCTGAAGTGAGGAAGGGGATTCAGCAAGTAAGACCAGATCGTCTGCGTAAAGCAGGATCCTTATAAGTTCGTCACCCACCCTCAGTATTACTGCCAAAATCTTGGCATTTTTTTGTCGCTTAAATGGTCGAAAATGTGGCAGTATATTTGTCATTTAAAAGCTGCCAGCCAGAATTTTCGTTATGTTGTGGCATTATGTTGTCAATAATGACAATTTGCAATAAAGAATGAACTTGCTCATTATCTACTGCCAGTTGTTGGCAGTATTTTTATCAGTCATTATCTTAGCTTCGTGTAAATGAATGTCGTTAATTAAATTAAAACTTAGTAGTCTTGTAAGTCCGGCATAACTTTAACTTCTACTGAAAATGGAAGAGCGCCCCCTTCCTATGATTTTTTTTTTGGCTGTTTTGGTCGTAATGTTTTTTTAATGAAACAATTTCATTTCCTTTCCCGACGTTACGACGGTGGTTGCCGTCTTCTTCAGGGGATCTTTGATTAACAAAAATAAAATGAACATATTATACACATAAAAACATTTAGTGTAAAATTTTGGCAAACTTACATTTAGTACGTATTACAGATAAACATAAATAATACAATGAACTACAAATATAGAGCAAAATAGGTACTCAATATTAGTTTGAAAAAAATCGACTTGTTCGTTCGGAGATGGCATAGAGTAAAGTCTATCCCAATCAATTATAGAAACATTTTGTTCAAGAGCAGAATAATTCACATTTTTAAAATCTCGATACTGGAAAGTTGTTGGGGGTGTAATTATATTGAAATCAAAAGTGAGAAAAATCAGATCATGTTTTGAGAAGGCAGGAGCAACAAGTTGGTTATAGAACAGAACATCATTCATGTTACTAACAAAAATAACATCAAGTAGTGAACTAGAGCTATTAGTAAAATGAGTAGCCTCATATTCATTACCCGGTGATAGATTAAACGATCTCATTGTGTTAACTAAGGTGCTTTCCTAGTAACCTAGGTTACTATTAATATCCCCACATAAAACAATCTTAGTTGACATCACAGCAATTTCTTCCATCAGAGATACGGGAGGTGAAAGATCAACGAATCTATTGGGTCTGTAAACTGTACCAAGCAGAAGCTTATCTTCCCCACATATCATGTCTACAAAAATATACTCGATTGCACAACCAGCGCTTGATGCACTATTTATTATACAAGTAATACCATCACGAACATAAATTGCCACTCCACCTATTCTACCACCTACCACCCCTAAAAAGTCTATAACCATTTAAGTGAAACATAGTGCTTGGAAAATTAATGGGGAACCAAGTTTCAGAAACACAGATAGCATCAACTCCAGAACCATCAAAGCATATCTAAATTCATCAATTTTTTTTACTAAATTTTACTTCCTTAGCATAGTCATCTACATTATATTTATATAGGATCTATCCTATCTATTGAATTAAATTCTATTGGTAAGTTACTTTGCTTACCATAAACAAGTTCGTATGGACAATAATTATGTGCCATAGAGGGTGTCGTGTTGAAACAGTAAACGAAGAATGGAAGCCAAACATCCCAATCTGTTTTGTCAACGGATATATAGGAACGAATATATTCGTTAAAAGTTCTATGGCTCCTTTCTACTGTTCCAACGGTTTGGTGGTGATGTGCTGTAGACGTTATATTGTCAACTTTTAAATATTTGCACAAGTCATTTATAATAGAATTTTTGTATTCTGTTCCCATGTCCGTAATGAACGTCTTCATTGGACCGTACTTCAGAATAAAAGATTCAAATATTGCTTTTGCAATCGTTTTTGCGTTTTTATTTGCAACTGGAATGGCTACTAAATATTTTGTAAGGTCACAAATTAAAGTGACTACATATTCGTTGCCATTCTCTGATCGAGGTGACGGACCAATTGTATCAACTATTATTAGTATCTGTTTTTATCAGGGGTGTTTTCGTATGTTTCGTTGTTTTCGTCGTCAGGCATTTGTGGCATCTTTTTATGTGTTCTTTAATATGACGTGTCATATTTTTCCAATAAAAGTGTGTCTTTATTTTTGCTAGCGGTTTAGTTATGCCTGTATGACCTCCTGTAATTGGATCGTCATGGTACGTAAACAGTATTGCTTCTTGATCTTTTTCATTTTTTATTTGGGTCACCGGCTTGAGTAGCGCTACTCGTAATGATTTTAATATTTTGTTGCCCATGTTTTTGAAAGTTTCAATTGAAATTAATTCAAATATCTTTTCGCACGGTGCCACTTCTAGTTTTTTGATTTTTAATAATCCGGCTTCTGTTTCGAGCCTTTGGAAGAACTGACCTAAATCGAGAGTTCCATTGGTATATAAATATCTTACTCCAATTCTTGCTATAATTTTGTTCCCACGTTTAAATAAACATAAGGAATCCGTTATTCGCAAGGTCACTACTTTTCGTACTTCGTCATTAAAAATGACTTCAAATACTTTGGGCTTAGAAACAATGTCAAGAGATTGCTTATGCAGATCTACTTGTTTTTCTCCTGCGCAGGATTTTTTCTGTTTATTTTGGTGCCTGGTAGTGACTTTCAGGACTTTAGCTTGTAAGTCTTTGAGCTCGGATATTGTTATCCTAGACAGGGCATCTGCCACGAAATTGTCTTTTCCCTTTAGTTATTCAACCGTGAAGTCATACTCTTCTAATTCTGGCCTCATGCGTGTTAACTTTGAGCTGGGGTTTGTCATGGAGAATAAATACATGAGTGATCTGTAATCTGTTTTAACTATGAAGTGTTTGCCATATATATATGGTCGAAAATGTGTTATTGCCCAGTGAATGGCTGTGAGCTCTTGCTCTGTTGTGCTTTTATTGCTTTCACCTTTTGTGAATGAACGTGATGCATAAGCTATTGGGAGTTGAATTCCGTTATGGTTTTGGGTTAGAACCGCTCCACATGCTTGTTTACTTGCATCAGTTATTATGCAAAATTCTTTTTTAAAATAAATCAACTAATTTATTTTTCAAATATTGAAATGCTTTTTGGCAATCATCTGTCCACACAAAAGGAATATTCTTTTTACATAACCTCGTTATGTGCCGTGAATAGTCGGCGAAGTTTTTAATAAATCGTCTGTAATAGTTGCAGAATGCGACGAATCGTCTAACGCTATCCGCGTCGTGTGGGACTGGATAATTTTTGATGACGTCATATTTTTTGTCATCTGGCAATACTCCTTTGCATTTATGACCCAGAAAAGTCACTTCATGCATAAAAAATTAACATTTTTGTGGATGCAATTTTAAATTGTATTTTCTACATATGTTAAAAACATTTGTTAGATTTTTAAGCATATGTTTTTCCGAACAGCCTATAACCATAAGGTCGTCCATGTATAGAAATGCTTGTGAAGGTTCAAGTCCAGAGAATGCTATGGTCATCATTCTCTGGAATGAATTTGGCGCTATTTTTAAACCAAAAGGTAGTCGCGTAAAACGATATGAGCCATTGCTCGTTGAGAAAGACGTTAAATTTCTGGAACTTTCTTCTAGTTCGATTTGGTGAAAACCTGACAAACCTGACATTAGATCGAGGCATGCAAAATATTTTGCTCGACCCAATTGATCTAGGATGTCATCAATTCTTGGGAGTGGAAATTTATCAGATAAAAGTTTTTTATTTAATTGACGATAGTCGATTACTAATCGCCATTTTTTCTCTTCGGAACCCGGTAGGGCTTTCTTGGGAACTAGTAAAAGCGGGCTATTATATTCAGATACAGACGGTTCGATTATTTTGTCGTTTATTAATTTATTAACTTGTTTTTGAATTTCTTCAACATGGCTGTGAGGACTTCGGTAGTTCTTAATATATACTGGTTCGCTATCTTTCAATCTGAAGTTTTGCTTATAAAAATTATTTGTAGTTATGGATTGCGTTTCCAATCCAAATACATCACTGTATTCGGTGCATGCTTCTGTTAATTGTTTTTTGAATTGGGGCGGAAAATTTTTCTTTAGTTGATTTAAGGCTGATTCTGTTCTACTATTTTGATTGGTGTGGACCACATCATAGTTTGAGAGTGGTTCATATTTTAAATTAAATAAACTGGCCAGTTGGTCAGTATCGGCTGTATTTAGTAGACGAACTAATGCAAATTGTGATGTTGCTATTGTATTTGCAACATAAATGCCATGTTTTATTTCTTGGTTGGGAATAAAAATGAAGTCTTCTGTTGTTTTTATTTCAATTTTTCTTATTACTTGTGATCTATATGTTATTGGAACATAAATCGGAAAACTTAAATTGTTGGGTCTGATTATAAACCAATCTTCAGTTGGTTTGAAATCTAATTTGCAGTTAAACTTTTTTATAAAATCCATACCTATGATTCCATCACATGGTATTGTAAAATTTGAATCGACTATATGGAAATTGTGTGGAATGGTGTGTTTATCTGTTTGAAGCTCTATTGGGGCTAGACCTTGGGATTTTATTATTCCCTGGCCTATTCCTTGGATACTTATAATCTTGTCATTTTGGATGTCTTGATAAACATCAGAATCTTCTTTTAGAAGTGAAATATCTGCACCTGTGTCTATAAGGAATGTGAGTTTATGTTTAGTAAATACATTCATAAATGACACGAAAATATTGAGATTAAAATTGATAGCATGAACCTTTGTATTTATGTATTGTTTCCTAAAGGGTCTTGGCAGTTTTCCGAGTTACTTTGAGTAATTTGAACATTATTGCGGTTGTTATTATTATTATGGCCACGGTACGAGTTACCACGGCCTTTAGAGTTGCCTCTAGATCGGCCATTTCCCCTGTAATTGTTTTGGTTATTGCGGTAGCCATTATTGTGATGATTACCTCTTCCGTGGTTAATTCCACGATAGCCTCTATTATAGGTTTGCCTGTAAAACAAAACAGTATTAGAATGTCCGGTTGCATCTGTGCAACTATTTACGAATTTGGACATGGCCTCATTCATATCGCTGAATGTGCCAGCCTGCATTATAAGTTTTACTTTATCAATAGAACAATTTTGTGTCATAGCCTTGACAGTGAGCGTTGTGCTGTACTTAGCAGCTAAATCAGAAGCTAAACCATCGTTGATATAGGCTCCTTCTAAACACTTCGTCAATTTTTCTATTTCTTGGACATATTGATTTGCTGTCTTATTTTTTTGTTGTAGATTTAGTAATTTCGCAGAAATTACATCTACTTAATCTCCTTTTACTTTTGCATTTAGCTTTTCAACTATCTCAACTATTGTTTGTTCATTACTTATTAGATTTCTAACATGTCCCTTTAGTTTGGTCTTTATGAGACTAATTGCTGATACTTCGTGTACTCCTTTTAAGGAATCAATAAGGAGAAGGGCATCTTTGAAGCTTTGTAAATTTTCTGCCTTTCCATCAAATTCAGGTAAGAGTGATGAGGCCAATTTAAGAAATTCTACTAAAGTTTGGGCCATGTTTTCCTTGATTTTTATAATTGGTTGTGAGAATTCATCCAGTGTTTCAATTTCACTGTCAGATTCTGTATTTACTACTGGTTTTGATTCGTTTAAACTTTCTATTTGATTTTCATTAAACTCAGCGTGAAGTTCTAATTCATCTGGGACATGTATTTTAATTTCCCATTTAATGCTGATATTTCTTAACTTAGTGTTAAGTGTTTTTAAAAGCTTCCTACAATCTTTTTCGTGATCAGCTGTCAATTCATTTTTGTATGCGTTGAAAACATCGACAATACTATTGTAATGGGATATTAGCGTTTTATTATGGTTTTTTAGTGTATCTACTTTTATTGTTGTATTTTTGTTAATACACTTGTATGATTTTTGGAAATTGTCTTTAAAACCGTTTATTTTTATTGCTAATATTTTCTATTCCATTTTAAATTTTATTTAAGTCGTTTGCTCGGCTTATGTAGCGTTTTTTAAGTGTACGCTTATACAACAGATAAAATTTAAGAGATAAGTTTTCTGCCGTGGACTACTAATAAAGAAATGAGCATAGTTTGTGTTTCTAAGTGTGGAGTTGTATCCATCACGTCAACAACATTTAACACATTTGCTGTGCTATCCTTTACTTTGGAGGTTTTACCTCCCATTTTAAATTAATGTTTAAACCTCAATGACTTTAAACAGAAGAACCAATACCTAGCAAAGATTCCATATAATCTTTGCTCCAGTTTTTTTTTTTTTTTTAAGTAAATAAATATTGGATTTTTTTTGAAAGAAAAAAAAATAAGTAATAGATTTTCGATGGTTTGTACAATAAACAGATTAGTGCAATGGATTTAAGCTTCATATATAAAGTGTTTTACTTTTTTTAGAAAAATGTCAACATGAGCAATTTACAAGATGGTGCTTCTCCTTTAATAGAAGAATTAACACTTTTTTTTTCACGATGATTTATAAAAATTTTATAAAATTATTAAAAAAAATTCATGATTAAACTTTTCAATTTATGATACATACTTTAAAATGGCTTACTATTAACAATGTACTTACATTTATCTTCAAAATTAAAAATAATATGTTACCAATATTTGTTTGATCAAATTACCTATGTCCAATGTACATATCTGATATTCAACCGTATAATCACGTACTATATCTAGCATATTATCTGTATCTATGTATGTCAATATAACTACTTTATTTAAATGCAACAAAAAAATTGATTTAAACTGAATAATTGATGAGCTGAGATCCTTGAACTTGGGATTTGAAGTTGAACATACCATTGAGAATCCAGGCTTTTCAATTTTAGAGAAGTCCGACGAACCATTGCCGGGCTGGATTAATTTTTATAAAAGCAGCTATAATTTGAAGATATATTCGGCGAAAGATGCTGTTTTTATTGTTGTTGTTTGAAATCCAGTTCATTTCATTTGTTATAAAATCACATAAAATGTAATGTTGATATTGCATTCAGTTTTTTTTTTTTTTTGGCTTAAATTTTTTTTAACATTTAACTTTTTTTTTATTGCTTTGTTTCTCACGTGTTTTTTGTTCGTAGTTTAAGAATATATAATTCTATATGCTTTATGTTTTCGTATTTTTTTTTAGAAGTAAAGCCGAAGATATCCACACCGCCGTGTTTAACTACACCACAAAAAAATGTCCGATAAGTCACGGTCGCCATGTAATATCTTAATAATTGAGAAACACTTGTATCTTGCTTAAGATCTGAATAATGACTGACTTTATTTATTATAATACATTTACATCTTCCAATTATGGAAACGTTCTTAAATACGATCATGAACGTGAAATAATATAACAA
Source organism: Philhelius pedissequus (assembly GCA_910595825.1). Classification (NCBI taxonomy): domain Eukaryota; kingdom Metazoa; phylum Arthropoda; class Insecta; order Diptera; family Syrphidae; genus Philhelius; species Philhelius pedissequus. The sequence continues at coordinate 142,008,628 of OU343161.1, read as the reverse complement.
CTTTCTTACTTAAAACTATGCTGACTCCATATTCACACATGTGTCGAGTCAGCAAAAAGAATAATAAATAAAGAAGAACGAGTGCCGGATAGCACTCGTCACTTGATATGGGTGCCTTCCTCCACGAACTGCAATGCACGTTGTTCATTGCATATCGTGGGAAGATTATGGTGTGCTGATGTGCACAATGTCGCTTCGCGACATATCAAGTCACGAGTGGTATTCGTCACCTGACACATGCATAAACTATGTGCACATAAACACACTACAGTTGATTTAAATTTAAACTTAAGTTCACACACGATATTTAATTTGCAAAAAAACTGGGAAGCCCAAAACTTGTTAACACCTCCACAGTACGAGATCGACTGTCTAATTGAATTGTTTATAGTCGATTAGTGACGAGGAAAGCAAGAAATATATTTTTTTCTCTCTGGGTATTGTCTTTTCCTATAAAAATTGTGTAATATAGTGTCCAGCTCTCAACAGTACCTGTGCTGTTACTCATTTCATATTCATCCTACCAATCCTGCGAAAAATGCGAAAAAATTAAACTTCTTTTTGCTGGCCACTTCTAAAATATTAGCTTGCTTGGAATCATGCATACCTTTATAGAATGCTACAAGTATAAATCAATGTGCATCAATCATTTTTGATTCTAAATAAAAAATCTACTCGTGCGAGTCAAAAGAAGTTTTATTATATATGTATTTTTTTCTTTTCCATTTCGTATTTATTATATAGCTTGCTTATTTTCCTCGATATTTTCATTTTTCTTTTATTTCATTTTACTACAACACAAGTTTAATACAAATGTCAAAAATTTAACGAGCTTCTGCGCAGGTTAAATTTTGAAGTCTGTATTCACCTCAATAATCTTAAAATTTAGCCATGGGATCAAATTTAACGCACTTTTAACGCAATTGACACACGGCCTAAGAAATAATAAAAAAGGTTATTATTTGAAAAATATTTGTGTGATAAAAAAATAGATTCATTAGGTTCAACGTAGGCTTTTATTTAGTGCCAGTCTCGTTAGTATATGCACTGAGCTAAGGCTATATAAAATATAGAAAAATGGGTCATCTCCTTTTAGTATTATATATTCGCAGAATTAGCATTTAAAAAAAACCTTCTAAATTGATATGTATGAAGCAGTTGTTTTATTAATTTAAAGAACGAGTTTCTTGCTCATTTATTTATTATATTCTCTAATTTATTAATGTATAAATTTTTAGGTTTCCGCGGTTGCCTACGTGACATTTTTACTTGCGATATATACATTGACATTTTTACTTGCGATATATAGGTACTATATGGCAATTATGGATTCGTAAAAAACATCGAACTCGAGAAGACAAAAAAGTGGATCCCGCAATTCCGTCTGTCTGTCTATCTTCGAGTTTACGGCCTAAACGGTTGGATGGATTTGCTTCAAACTTTGTACATATTGTTTTTGCGGTAATATGCCCAGACTTTTTTTAAGACGAAAAGTATGGGTACCTCCCAAACATTTCTTTTTTTTGCCAAAAAGTTAAATCTTATTTTTCTCAAAAACGGCTCCAACTATTTTTATAAAAAAAAATCTGTTCAGCAAGGAAGGGAAATGGTACTTTTAGGTATTTTTTTTTGAAAATATGGTTATTGTTGGTACCTATAATATAAACTTTTTTTTTTTGGTATTCGATTTTTTGGAAAACGGTTCATTTGATTTTTCTTGCATATTTTTATGCAGAAGCGCCTAGAATGTTCAAACACTAATTTAGGCCAAAAATTTCCTAACATTTTTTTATTTAAATTAATTTTTTTTTCAAAACTCAAAACTTCGTAAACAATGTATATTTTCAAACATATTATCTCGTAGTTTTCTGACAATAGTTAAAAAACCTATTTAACTAAAATAAAAAAAAACAACGGTACCTCTCATACAAATGTTAAGAAAACCGTTAAGAAAAAATGTATTTCTCAAAAATGGCTCCAAGAATTTTGATAAAAAAAATGTGCGTGTTCTTCTATTAGTGCAGTCTACTTTTAAGTGAAAAAAAATTTTACTTTGCGTACTTATGAACGGTACTTCCAATAGAACCACTTTTTATATTTTCGACTTTCTCACTATTGTATGAACCGATTAAGATAAGGGTAAATGGCCCCTAAAAGTGATAATAAAACTGTTTACTGAAATTTTCCAAAAAAAATTTTTCGATTTTTAATCAATAAACAATTTTTTTTTTGAAAAATCGATTTTTAAAAACCCAATTACTGAATACTTTGAAATTTGAATTTTATATGTATATTAATAATAACTTCAAAACGACGTTTCAAACTTTTTTTTTTGTAAAATGTTTTAATTTTATACGTACACAATTTAACAAAAAAGTTGAAAAAACTGCACCATTGCACTTACTTTTTTTGTGGCCAACTAAATAATTAAACTCGAAAAATGAACAGTCGATCTTGAACTGTGAAAGCAAGTGCACGTATCGGCTTTCCCAGTGTTTTTAAATAGTTTCTTGTGTGAACAAATTCAAATTTATTCAAACATTTATTGAGTAGTGCAGTAGCACAGTAGAGGTAGTGGCGGACCGAGAATCCAAGGGTCGCTGGTTCGCTTCCCAGCCGGGCACAAAGCTTTTAAAAGCTACATGACCTTCATCAGGCCGATGATTGCCTATGGATGCCCGGCGTGGTTCAACGTTGTCCCATCTAAAATGGAAAAGATTCGGGTGTTTGTCTTAGACGTTGCCTTGGATTACACACAGCACGGAGTACACACGATATTATTCCAACCAGGTTCTATACAACGGAGCCAACAGAATAGATAATTTTTGTTTAAGCTTATTCGGGGTCACATTGCAAGAGCGATGTCCTCAACCAACGGCTTAACTTTTGGGGTTTATTACCCCAACAATGAATACCACGAGAGTGCCCGGTTAAGTGGCTACATCCCTCTCGAGACATTCGTCTATTTAGACAATCGAGGGCTGATACAGGATGGAATGGCGGTTCCGCTAATGTACCACGTCAGCCGAAAGACTGTGGATAGGCGACTCCTGTATGGTCGGGACGTCATCCCCCAAGGTGGAGAAGAGCGCCTCTTCGGTTCAGTAGGACTGTGTCCGATTGGGGCCGAAGGGATAGGGTGAAGCAACAGAACCAGTTCTGGTGGCTCTCTGAACAGCATTATGATGCATAAAGTCGATTTAGATGGTATGTCTTGGCCGACTTACATAGACTTAAGGGTAATTAGGTAAGGGACAGTCAGGGTGGCTCAAAAAAACGAAAATGTAGGTATGCGGGTCCCCCAAATAACTTTCTTTTTTTTTTTGAAAATGGTGTAAAAAAAAACTACTGAATATTTTCTCAAATTTCTTTTTTTATTTGAAAGTACAATCCTTTAATAATGGAAAATAATTTCATTCAAGTGGCTGCCTCGGCTGGCCATGCAGTAGCCGGTCCAATTTTTAAGTACATTATCGATTGTGTGCAGCTGTATTTCACCAATGGCTTCACGAATATTGTCCTTTAAAGCGTCAATTGCCTCTGACTTGTCGGCGTAACACTTATCTTTTACGGCACCCCACAAATAATAGTCCAGCGGTGTCAAATCGCATCTCCGAGGTGGCCAAACGACATCAGCTCTGCGGCTGATAATGCGATCTTCAAAAGCAGGGTGCAAAACATCGAGTGTAGCTTCGGCTGTGTGGCACGTAGCGCCATCCTGTTGAAAGCAAATATTGCCAATATCCTCCTCTTCAATTTTTGTGAACAAAAATTTGTTCAACATGGCCCGATAACGATCGCCATTGACTGTAACGGCCACTCCTTGCTCATTTTCGAAGAAAATGGCCCAAATTTGCCTCTGGACCAAAATCCGCAACAAAAAGTGACTCGTTTTGGGTGTAGCGGCTTTTCAATGTATGCGTGCGTGTTTTCTGTGCCCCAAATGCGACAATTTTGCTTGTTTACATACCCACCAAGATCAAAATGAGCTTCATCTGAAAAGATGATTTTTTTGGCAAAATCGGCATCTTCTCTAAGTCGATTGCAGGCCCACTTAGCGAAGCGAAAACGCATTGGATGGTCAGTTGGCTTCAACTCCTGAACCAATTGGACTTTGTATGGCGTCATACCAAGGTCTTTATGCAAAATTCGTCTCAATGATGTCTCCGAAATGTTCAATTGTTGATAACGACGGTGAATTGATGTTGATGGCGCTTCACGCACACTTTCTGCCACACCAGCAATGTTCTCGGGTGAACGAACTGTTTTTGGCTTTTCACGCTTTGGTTTATCCATGAGGATGCCAGTTTCTTTCACTTTTTTCACAAGATAACGAACATCGGAGCTGACGGTGCTTCTCTTCTTCCAAAATCCGTACGAAATTTTCGCACACATTCTGCAACATTAGCATGATTTTCAAAGTAATGTCGCAATATTTCCCAGCGCTGCTCAAGCGTATACACAACCATATTCGTTCAGCGGAAGGATAAAACTAATTATCTGTTAAATCAGACATGAGCTAAGTGTTACCATTCACGAAATAAGCACTAGTTGAAAAAAAAATCTTAGATGGCGGACCCTTTATATGTGGATGTATGTGCGCATATGTATATGTATGTTCGTATATGTATATGTATATATGTGTATGTATGGCTCTATAGGTGTATGCATGCTTATACTGAAAATAGAAAAAAAAAATAAAAACCGAAAAATGCTGCTGTGGCTGTTCTAGTTTTTAAATAGTTTTAAGTAGTTTAAGTTATTTTTAGTTAGTATAAGTTAGTGGTATCTAGTTTTAATTATTTTTAGTCTAGCCTTAGGTAGTCTATGAGTTAAAATTTAAAAAAAGAGGATAAAGTTTCTAAGTTTTTTGTTGAAAAAGTTTTCGTGGTAAAATAAACATAAAAATAAAATAAATAGATTTAATTAAAATAGTTTTTTAGGTCGAGAGACATTAATATTAAGAGATATAGCTTAGCCTAGAGCGCCCGTAAGGGGCCAGCAAGTTAGTCGTAAGTTATTGATAATTAGGCTAGTTTTAAACAGTTTTGTCTAGCTTTAAGTTAGTTTTAAATTAATAATAAATAAAAATGAATTTACAAAAAAACAAACAGGAAAAATGAAACAAATTTTCAAACGAAGCGTCAAATAGGAGTTAACGGTTCTATTCAATGCATTGTATTGTGCTAAACAAAAAAGTTTCGTTTGTTTGGGTTTTTGGTGCCTTGTAAAATATTCACTTTTTCAGCACAAAACGCAGTGGATAAAGTGCTTGATTGCTAACTTAGACGTGTGGGTTCGATCCCAACGCTAGGCGCATTTTTTTTTTATACCTCCAATTTTAATTGGATGCCGACCATGACTTAGACTAAGACAGTCAATACCTGGTTCTCAAATCCAACGTGCCCCAAACTAGTGCCGTGCAATTCAGGTTGCATTTAAAAGACCGTAGCTCTTACAGGGCTCTAGTTAAATTTAAAAAAACAGCATTCAAGCACAAATACAAATTTTACTTAAAAAAAAACTGCTTCAAAAATCAAAAATTTACTTTCCAAATTAAAAAAATCACGTTATAAAAAGAGAATGCGTGCTAGATAGGTAGGTAACTCATTTGATGTCAAAAGAATACTTCATAATACAGTCACACAATGAAGTTTGCATGATTTTTGCGAACCAAAACCCATTGTTCCACGCCAACTGTTAGTTGCGAATTTATTGATGTTTTTATGAAGTTATCGCGGAATAAAGCATAAACAAAATTGTTTTCCTTTGCTGCATAAATAAATAAACATATGCATATCAAACAAGTTGTTTTTCTCTATCGCATGTGTTTACTCTTCGATAAATAAAAAAAAGCATGTTGACAACTTTGGCCATTCAGTCTTCATCGTTACGTTGTGGGGTACAATAGTGTCGAGAATATTTCTTTTTTTTTCTTTGCCTTATATAATATTACAATGCCTTGTATATGTAAAGTAAAAGTAGATCGCACTGATCCGAAAATTCAATGAAATCAATTTGAAATGTATTAATTTAAAATCGAGTGTCAAAGATTATATGAGGAAAAACCACATAGATTGTTGTCCATTGTGTACCAAATAAGACGAGATTCAGTGCGACTCTCTCCAACCCCAGTGAACATCCATACTACACCTGAACCTACGTCTTCTTCTGATATGCAGTCCAAGAAACAACAACAAGAATGAAATTAGCCCCAATGTATTGTCTCTCATTTGCACACTCGAAGAAGACAAACGCAGCTTAGTAACGAATGTTGATATGCTTCAGCACAAAGTCAATATCATGCAACAAAACACACTTCATAAATGCATTGACATAGTGGGGATGCCTATTGTAAACAAAGGAAGTGTATTGACCTCGGCAGTGAAGCTGCTATCAGGTATCGACGAGAGCATCACAGCTGTTGATATAAAGCATGTGTGGCGACACTGAATCTCCAGTCGCAACATCTAGGTGTGAACACCAAGTTCCAGAATCCTGACTCTAAGTGTAATTCAATAGGTTGACTCCTACTGTACCTAAAAGAGGAACAAATAATATTCCTAATTGTGAACTGTACAGAAATGTCCCAAAAGGGAACTTCCCAACATTTAAATAATTCCCGCCTAGGTTTCAAGCGATAGAATTCTGTTATCTGGCGTCCAGTAGATCACACGCATTAAATTAATTTTCATTCTCAAATACTTGTTAACTTTTATAAATACATTTTTTCTATCATTAAATTCGTTAATGTGATTTGTTAATCATTTAATATAAACACAGTCTTTCATTTTACTAGAATTATCATCTTTAAAGAGGCGTTCCGAAACCTAATAGTTGGCATCAAGGAAATACTCCCAATAGAACGCGACATTGGAATTTCTACTGCGTAGTTGCAAATATCGCACAAATTTAGTTAGTGTCAAAATTATCTGAGACACCACACATTGTTATGTAAGAACAATAAACAGAAAGGTGACTGCACAAGATAACAACAGAATAGCCGATTTAACAATAATAACAAAACCAATAAACATCGTCTGCGTTAAATTCGAATGTAAGAAAAAACTATTTTTAATAAGAAAGATAATAATAGTAATGCCAGTATTCTTAGTAATAATTTTGGTAATAAACCTATTTTTATAAATGAAGGCTTATCATATTTTAATAGAACATTATACAAAGCTGAAGAATTAAAAAAAGAAAAAAATAATCTTATATCGTGACAAGTTCAATAAAGTCAAAGGAGATTTAAAAAAAGAATGGTGCATAGTCAATGAATTATTCAACAAAAACACAGCTCATGATATTCCTTCAAACATTATTTTTGGAACTTTGAACATTGATGACCATTCTAAAATGGCTAAAATATTTAATGAATACTTCATTCAAATAGCCATAGATAATATTTCTGATGCAGGCCCAAATCATTATTCTTCAATTTGTCCAGATATTTGTTTTAATAAAGGTTTTCATTCAAATAGCTTTGTCTTCAATACGATATCTTCGTTTGAATTATACAAAGTTATTCAATCTTTGGATAATTCTAATTCTTCTACGCCAAATAGTTGATCCAGCAATTTTGTTAAGAAAGTTAATCTCAATGTAGTTGATATTTTTACACATGTATACAACAAAAGTATTATTCATGGTGTATTCCCTCAAACTATGAAAGTAGCTGAGGTAATTCCTATTTTTAAGAAGGATGATACAAAATGTCTTACTAACTATAGGTACATATCTTTTTTGCCAGGGTTTTCAAAAATGTTCGAAAAAGTCATACAAAACAGAGTAGTTAACTATCTTGAAAAAATCAACTTCAGCTCAAAACAGTACGGTTTTAGAGCTGGTAAATGAACTGAAGATGCACACTTCGTACACTATTGTCATATCTACGATAGTATAGATCATAAAAAATACACTGCTGCTCTTTATATTGATATAAAGAAAGCGTTTGATACAGTAGATCGTGACATATTATTAGGTAAATTATAAAAAGCTGGATTCAGAGATTTTATGCTGCAGTGGTTTTCTTCCTACCTTAAGCACAGGAAGCAAATGGTTAAATTAGGTTTTAAATTCAGTGAAACAAGAAATATTAATATTGGAGTTCCGCAAGGTTCAGTATTAGGTCCAATTTTGTTCCTCGTTTATGTCAATAGTGTTTTTAGTCTGAACTTGAAAGGAAAAGTGTGTGGCTTTCCTGATGACATAGCATGTGTTTATTCCAGTCATTCAATGTTGGACTTAGTTGCGGATATCAACTTCGACTTGGAGTTATTCAGACATTGGTTCGGAATTCATAAGCTTGTGATTAGTGAAAAAACAAGAGTTATGTGTTTTAATTTACCGGCTTTAGACCTTAGTCCTCCACTTTTTATTCAACATAGCATTGGCTGCAGAAAAGTCTCGCTAAGCTGCTTGTCTTGTTGTGCCCCCAATAGTATCCCAACTAATACTATAGACGTTATTTGTCCTCCTAATTGTTTTAATATCGAACCAGTAGCTGAATATAAATATATCGGAGTAACTATTGATAACAAAATTAGCTGGAAAGTTCACACATTAGCTTTAAAAAATACTTGCTGTCAACCACCCGTGTAATGTTTCATCTAAGAAACATTAGTAGCAAAAAACTTATGGAGACTATTTATTACGGTCTAGTCCAGTCGAAATTGCAATATGGGATTATTTGTTGGGGTGGAACTTACAAAAATTACTTACAACCCTAATTAGTTACCCACAAGCATTTATTAAGAAACATCTGGAGGAAAAAAGATTTGATCACAGCTTTTCGTTGTTCGTCAGCTCTGGTATTCTACCGCTTAAACATCTCTATTTTTATAAAGTGTTGAAATTATTTTTCTGGAGAAGTGGTAACATTTTATCGCGTAATACGCCATCTTACACATTACGCAGTAGCGAAAGAAATCGCGTTTTTATTTCTACGCACAATACTCGCAGCTTTCACTTCAGTAGCACCTAGATTGTTTAATAATTTACCCTTAGAATTACGTAACATTCGATCAACTCATTCATTCAATAAAACAAATAAAAAAATGGCTCTTTAACTTCGATTTTAATGAAATCAGTAACATTATTCAAATATTCGTTTAATATTGTATTTATTTGAATCACACCATCAAAAAATACTTTTTCGACATTATACCCCGCCACTTGTTGCTTAAATATAAACTTAATTAATTTATAGAAATAATTATACTAGTTTCTTTAGGTACTTTAGACACTTGTCGCTAGACAACAGATCATACCTTTTCTCTTCTTTATAAAATGAAAAACACGTAAATAAAAATAAATTAGTTAATTTCACATTGTAATTTTAGTAAGATTGGTAAAATTAGCATGGAATATATGCATATATATTTTTTTTTTTAAGTTATGGTATTTTAATTGTAGGTAAAAGAAGAAGAAAATAAAATAAATGAATGAATTAATGGGTGGTTGGGTGTATATGAATACGGCAGGCCCTGATCGGCATCAACCAGGCGATGCCCAGTGTTGTAACTATCTCGTACACATCTTGCGGTAACCACCGGGTACTGGCTTGTCCATCCGGACATTCCTGCTAGACTTATAAAGCGAGTGTTGAACACAGAAAAGAAAGCAACACTATAATGCTCTGTTTTAATGACTGTTCTGATCGACTCACAGAAGACTTGCATGAGCTCCTGAGAAAGAGGAAGTACGGCGGAGGAGCCCAAATATTTGGACCAACGGCGGCTTCAACAGTCAACAAAGCAGATGTCCTAATGAGCTACTTCGACGTTTTTGGAGATAAGGTCATTGGGACAATTCAATGCAAGTCAGGGCATTGAAATAGAGATGGTGGCGGATGAGCCCTTAATGGGCCAACGGCAGCGCTCATATCCCTGAAGCGGGTTACTGACTCAGGGCTTTCCGGCTCCTTTCGTCCAAAGAGTCCAACAAAGGACCTGGCCCTCCAGGTTGGGCGTTGTGCGTGGGGTTAACAACACCGCCATGTAAAAAAAAGATAAGTTGCGAAGCGACCAATAGCCCCGGAAAAGGACGGATTAACTGTTGACGACCCGGCAAAATGCATTAAGGACAACGACCTTCGGATCTGCACGTGGAATGTTAGAACTCTTAACAGACCACGTGCAGCCGAAAAACTAGCGGAGGCCCTAGACTGCTACAGAGCAGGAATTACTGCCATCCAGGAAGTGCGATGGGATGGGCCGGGCAAAAGGAAGATGAAAAACTGTGACGTATACTACGGTGATTGTGAAAGAAGACCACAGCGTCTATTTGGGTGCGGATTTATCATAAGCGGCAGACTTAGGCAAGAAGTCTTGGGCTTTCGGCACGTGAGTCACAATCCGTATCAAGGCTAAATTCTCCAACATTAGTCTATTATGCGCTCACGCCTCTACAGAAGACAAGGATGACGCCACCAAGGTTGACTTCTACGAGCTCCTCGACAAAACCTATGAGCAGTGCCCTATATATGACGTTAAGATCGTATTAGGCGATTTTAATGCCAAAACAGGTAAGGAGGAAATCTTTGGTAGGACTGTCGGAAAACATAGCCTACACGACACAACGTCTGAAAATGGACTTAGGCTAATTGACTGGGGCGGCACGTAACGTCACCATTGCAAGCACACGGTTTCCTCATCTTGAGATACACAAAGGGATTTGGCGGCATCCAGATCAAATAACAGTCAATCAGATTGATCACATTGCGATCGATGCAAGGCACGCCTCCAGTATTCTGGATGTTCGCACCTTCCGAGCAGTTAACATCGACTCGGATCACTACCTTATTGCAGCAAAGGTAACATTGTGAATAACTCGAACGTCCCAACAACGGAGTAATACTATGAGGAAGTATGCCGTCGGAAAACTGCAATCGCAAGAGACCGCCAGAACCTATCCCGATCGAATATCCCGTAACCTCTCAAGAACTCCATTGCCGCCAGCATCAAGTGCCGAAGACCAGTTGCAACGCTGTCAACAAGCCATCAGACGTGCCGACACTGATGTGCTAGGTTTCACCGGACCTCCACCATGAAACCGCTGGTTCGATGAAGAATGCAGGCAAGCACATGGGGCTAAACAAATGGCATATAATGCGGCGCTGCAAAGAAGGACAAAAGCTGCTCGCGAGCTCTACGAGCAGGTAAGACTGGAAGAATACCGGCTTCTCCAGAAGAAAAAGAGAGAGCATGAGAAGTGCGTGATCAAAGATATTGAGAGATGCTACTCCAGGAACAACGTGCGGAAGTTTTACCAACAGGTAAAATGAACGTGTCAAGGCAAAAAACCCGCACAGAAGCTTGTAGAGATAGGAATGGAAACCTCGTAGTAGAGTCACAGTCGGTGCTGAGTATATGGAAAGACCCTTTCTGCAGACTGTTAAACGGCGATGAAGACCAAAATCCCGCTGTCAGGCAGAATTAACTGACGGACTACCCGCCGAACTCTTTAAAGCAGCCGGAGATGACCTGGTACAGTGCATACACCAACTCATCTCTAAAGTCTGATCAGAAGAAAGTATGCCTGATGAAGCAGCGTTTGCCCGATCCACAAAAAAGGAGACTCTAAACTGCGCCAACTATATTGGACCCAACCAGTGCGGTTTTAGGCCAGGAAAGTCCACAATCGATCAAATGTTCACGCTACGGCAGATCCTGGAAACTACCCAAGAACTCCAAATCGGTACCCACCATTTCTTTATCGATTTTAAGGCCGCGTACGATAGCATTTATAGAGACGAGCGATACAGAACCATGTCTGGTTATGGCATCCCCACAAAACTCATCCGCCTGTGTAGGATGACGATGGAGAACTTTTGCTGCTCCGTCAAGGTGGGTACTGACCACACAGAAGCTTTTGATGTCAAGAAAGGATTCCGACAAGGTGATGCGCTATCGTGCGATTTCTTCAACTTAATACTTGAAAAAATTGTAAGAAATTCCCAAGTTAACTCTACTGGCACAATTTTTTTTCGAGTCTGTGCAATTGTTAGCATACGCTGATGACATAGACATCATTGGCAGAACCCAGCGAGCTGTCACTGGAGCGTTTGCTTACATTGAAGCTGAAGCTGGTAAGATGGGACTAGCAGTGAATGAGGACAAAACGAAGTACCTGCTGTCCACAAAAAGGGACACACAACACCGGCGGATTGGACAAGATGTCACAATAGACAGGTCCAACTTTGAGGTAGTTAGCTACTTTGTCTACCGTTGGATCCGCTATAACATCCAACAATAACATCTCGTTAGAAATAAAGCGAAGAATAGCTCTTGTCAATGTTCAAATACAAAAAAACCGCACAACGAAAACAAAACGAAGCAGCCCTGGACGACAAATCAAACCACTCATCCTCTTGAAAGGTGAAATTATAATAATTTTATTTTATTATACACTAATGTACAACCAACGCTTATAATTCGATGATCTACTGTGTGATATTTTTTTCTATCCCACGCTAACGTGGGAATATGCATACTCATTAAAAGACAAAAATATGTATTTCAAATAAATCGTTCACACAGGAGCTCGCGTTACAGAGAAAAACAAAGAACTTAATATATTAACAATTATGCAACGTGTGCAAAAATTTATGAGCTTGTACAGAGGATTTTTCTCTAACCATTCTCTGAGAAAATTTAAAGTTTCATTAATTGGAACATTTGGATATAACATCAAATGAAACTTGAATTTCGTTTTTGGTTATTTTTAAATCTTATATTTCTTTTGCGAATTCAATGCTGTTTTTAATAGCACTGGTTTCGAATTTATTTGGTAGATTATTAAACTTTACTAATAACCAACATTCAAGTTTTGTAATTACTGATCCTGTTGTTGATGTTATTGGTCTAATTTGTTTTCCAGGTTTATCTAACTTGAGTAAGGAATACATTCTTGGAAAAATTGGATTCGAAACATTTAATTTTCCTGATAAATTTTGGTCAATGAAAATATTTGCTGCATTTTTTATGGCTGCTTTAGTTCTTCTTATCATTGCTGCTAAAGGATTAAAAATTACATCTTCGTATGGACCATGTTTAATAAATTTTTCGTTAATTTCACCATATTCTTGTTTATCAAGTATTACAATATTATTACTTTTGTCTGCTTTACTAAAGATAACTAAAGATTTCTTTCAGATTTTTTGCAGCTTTTCTGAAATCTTTCCTTTTTTAGATAAACTCGTTATATTTATATTGTTTATTTTTTCTACAGCCTCGCATCTAACTTTTCCTTTTTTATCTTCATCATTGAAATGTTTAAGAGCTGTTTCAATGTTAACTAAAACACTTTCTACGGCTTGTTTTCTGGAGGTTTTAGTGCGAAATCTAATCCTCGGTTGAGTAATTCTAGTTCATTTGGTATAAATTGAACACTTGATAAATTTTTGACAAAGTACTGCACTGGTTCTACTTCTTTGAAAATTTTCTTTTGTTTTAAGTTTGCTGTTCTTCCTGTTAAAATATTAAATTTATTTATTAAACTTTGTTTTCTCTTACCAAATTTAATTTCAACAGTATCCTCAATATGTTTTATAAAGATATTCCATTCGCTTGATAGTTCTATTATTTCAATTTGAGTTTCTCTTTTGGTTTAATTTGTTGCTTAGATATAAATGTAACGAATATGTTTCTCTTTTTATTGTAGACAACTTGGAATATTTTGCTTTGATTTCACGATTAAGTCACATCTTTTGTCCTGCACTAATAGCCTTTTCAACAATCTTTTCTGAATTGGTTGGACCCCACAGCTGGATAAATTAAGGAATAATGTTGTTGTTTTTGCATCTCCGCAGAAAAAATATGTCAGCTTGTTTATATTTAATCTTTGTTCTTAGCTTTAAATATCGGTTTTTTGCTTTTGTTATCTCCTGTTGCACGTTAGCCATATTGAATTAATTTGATAGTGGAGATTTTTTAACGTGTTTTTTATTATAAATTAAAGATTTTATTTTAACAACTTAAAACACAAATTATTTATTTTTGTTTATATGTACATTTCGGAAGCTATGCTTCCATCGTCAGTAAGCTCTATTTAAATAATAAAGACATTTTGATATTAATATTAAAATTCAATACAAACAACAAATTCAATACAAACAAAAAATTACACAAACAAATTTACAGTGAATTTAGGGTCTAATATCAACTTTTTTGAAAATTGGATTTCTTATTGGTCCATCGTCACTGTTCATTAAATTATTTTTATTTTTATGTATATAAAGAGATTCAAAAGCATCTAGCGCATAAGGATTATTTACATTACGTATTAATTTCAAATATTGTGAACTAAAATTATGGTTATTATCTAGTATGTGTTGTGATACACTTGATTTTTCTGGTTCACTGTATTTTAGATCCGCAAAATGTTCTTTAAAACTTTTGAGAATTGGTCTTCTTGTCTACCCTATATATTGTTTATTACAATTGTTACATCCAATTGAATAAATCATATAGTCAAAAAGCATGAACTTCGAAGTATTATAAACATGTTAAATAAATCAAAATATCCATTAATCAACTTTACTTATGAAGAAGAAATAAACGGAAAATTAAACTATTTAGATTTAACTATAATTAGAGACGGTGAAAACTTCGAATTCGATATTTATCGAAAGCCTACAAATACTCTTAGATACATAACATGTGATTCATTTCATTCATTTGAACAAAAAACACCAGCTTTTCATTCCATGATTTTTAAAGCCTGAAAGATTCCAATGACAAAATGAAGAGAATACAGTGAAATTCAAAAAATCAAAGAAATAGCAAAAATAAATGGCTATACAGAACAACTAATTGATTATCTACTGATTGCTCATAAAAAAAAAACAAAACCTAAGGAATTATACAACTTAAGATTTAATCAGAAATGAACAAGATTCAGAAAAGAAATGGTCAAAATTTAATTTCTATCCAGAAATAACATCTAAGCTAAAACCAATATTTAATAGACAAAATATCAGAATTATCCAAAGCAGTGAAATAAAAATTAAAAATCTGATTAGTGGATCAAAGGACAAAATTGAAACATTACAGCAACCAGGGACTTATTCAATTGGATATAACAATTGTAATAAAGAATATATAGGGCATACCAATTCTCAAAAGATTTAAAAAATATTTTGTGCATCTAAAATACAATGTACCAGAAAAATCAAGTGTATCAAAACACATGCTAGATAATAACCATAATTTTAGCTTACAAAATTTGAAATTAATACGTAATGTAAATAATCCTTATGAGATAGATGCTTTTGAATCTTTTTATATATTTAAAAATAAAAATAATTTAATGAATAGTGACGATGGACCTATAAGAAATCCAATTTTCAAAAAAGTTTATTTTTTTTGTTTAATTCATTTTTATTTAATATTAACTTATAACTATCTTAAAGCTAGACAAAAATGTTTAAAACTAGCCTAATTATCAATAACTTAACGTATAACTTAAAAAATAACGTAAGCTACTTAAAATACCTAATAATACCCAAAACCACTTAAAACTACTTAAAAACTAGAACAGCCACAGCAGCATTTTTTTTCGTTATTTAAATTTTTTTGTTTATTTTTTATATGCATGCAGACACACAACAACATGCAACCCACACATACATGTACATATGCACATACAATACGTACGCACATTCATGCACAGACACATGCACATATGCCCACGCATACATACATATTTTTAATTTTTTTTGGTGCCGCCCCGACTGTTCCCTATACCTAATTGCCCTAAATCTATGTAAGTCGGCCAAGACATACCATCTTCATCGACTTTAAATATGATGCTGTTCAGAGAGCCACCAGAACTGGTTCTCCTCTTTCGCCCTATCCCTTCGGTCCCGATCGGACAGAGTCCTAATGAACCGAAAGCGCTCTTCTCCACCTTGAGCGATTACGTCTCAACCGTACAGTAGTCGCCTATATACAGTTTTCCGGCTGACGTGGTAGATGAGCGGAACCGCCCCTCAATCCTGTATCAGCCCTCTACTGTCTAAATAGAGGAATGCCTCGGAAAGGATGTAACCACTTAACCGCGCACTCTCAAAATATTTATTAATGGGGTAGTAAGCCCCAAAAATTAAGCTGTTGATTGAGGATATCGCTCTTGCAGTGTGACCCCGAATCAGCTTAAACTAAAAATTATCTTTTCTGTTTATGATGGCTACTTTGTATAGAACCTGGTTGGAATAATATCTTGTGTACTCCGACTCTGGTGTTCTGTGTAATCTCAAACACATGAATCTTTTCCATTTGAGATGGGGCAATGTGAAGCACACCAGGCATCCATAGGCAATCATCGGCCTGATGAGGGCCATGTAACAAATCACCTTCACCATGCTGTCAAGACGCCTGCTATAAAACTGTCGTTTTGTCAAGGCAAAGGCTCCCCTAGCCCTGGCCAAGGCAGCACCTATATGTCTGTCGAAATACAGGTACTGATCCAACCAGATGCCAAGGTACTTTACTACACTTTTACTCGCCAGTGGATGTCCAAGTGGCCTTACGATCACCAGCTTGCGCCAGTTCTTTCTCATATCCCTTGAGGTGCTAGGCAACGGAGGCCTAAACAAAATAGTTTCTGATTTCTGGAAGTTGATTTTCAACTTCCAGTCATCACAATATCGCTGAATCTTGTCGAAGTCACTCTGCAAGAGACTTTTGATGACCTCAACTGTATTAGCTGTTCTGTACGCAATTAGATCGTCAGCGTACGCAATTGCCTGAGTTAGACTACCTATCAGATCGCTGGTGTAAATGCTGAATGGAATCGGCGAGTTAACCGCGCCCTGCTGAAGCCCATTATTAATATTAAAAATTGCGGTAGAAGTTACATTGCCACTCTTGACAACAAACTTTCTACCATTTAGCATGTCACAAAGCATATACAATAGAGGTTTACTTATACCTAGTCTGGTTAGCTTTAGATAGAGACCTTCTAACCATATGGTGTCGAAGGCCTTCTCCAAATCAACCAGACAGGTACCCGGACACTGCTTTTTGGTTTTGTTCCATTGGATATCAGAAACCAGTTTAGACGCGGCATGAATTGTGTCATGTCCCGCCTTAAAACCGAACTGATTATCCGGGATGATATTTTTGTCCTCCGCCCACTTGAACAGAGCCCTATTAATAACCTTTTCAAATACTTTGCTGATACTTGGAAAAAGATTTATCGACCGGACATTCGCTGGATTGGAGTTGTCCTTTCCCTTTTTTGGGAGAGGGTGCACCACAGCTGTCTTCCACCGCACTGGATAATATGCATTATTCCAGCATTTACCTTGTACACGTGCTGGAAAGCAGCGCCCACAGACTCCACTCTCTCCTGCGGATCTTCGATTACATAGAGGCCATCGTCCAATACGGCATCCTCTGGGTCTTTGCCTGCTGTCAGAAGTACGTCTTTGTTCTCTGTCGTCCTCTGGAGCTTAAGACACGGAAGATCGTTTTGATCCTTTCTTCTAAAAATCTAATTAATTTTTAGGAACATACTTGGGTCGCTAAAGTTAACGGCATGAATTTTGTTGCCCCAAAACAAATTAAAAGACAACCTATAATTTTCTTTGATCAATTGGTTGATGTATTTGATGAACGACTTCAGTGTCCTAATTTCCAGATCTCGTGTATCAGAAAACCGTCTGTACAAGCTTTTGGTCATGTTACGGTACATGTCCGTTGCATTACGTTCTTTGTATTTCGGTATTGTTCTGTTCATTGTTCGTAGAATCATTTCGTCCATTTGTTCTATGTATCTGTCGATTTCTGTATTTGTCAGGTTCATGTCGTTTGGTGGGGATAAACCATTTGCCCGTAATTCTCTCAATAAGGCGTTGGAGAAGCGTGGCCAGCGCACCTTACTGTAGGTATAAGTATGTACAGGCACATACTCCTCCAACTCCATAAGCTCGTTTGGAAGTTGTATTACGGCGGCGAGTCAGCAGTGGTCACTGTCGTACTCGACCGTTCGTAAACAATTTCTCGGTCGTTGACCCACAGTGTCAGTAATTATTAGTCTTGCGTCTTTCAGCAATAGATCCAGATAGGCACCACTTCTTGGAAATGATGGCCTCTCAGTGGCTAGAAGATCGAGGCGATACTCAAGGTTGTATCGACCCATCCAATTATACAAATGGTTAAATCGATGATTTTGTATTTGATTTCCCCAATCTATGTGTTT
This sequence comes from Philhelius pedissequus, assembly GCA_910595825.1. NCBI lineage: Eukaryota > Metazoa > Arthropoda > Insecta > Diptera > Syrphidae > Philhelius > Philhelius pedissequus. The sequence goes on along the minus strand of OU343161.1, from coordinate 141,990,421 downwards.
GGCGTTTAAATCACCGGCTAATATGTAAAAGTTTTCTTCCGAGCTCAATCTTAAGCATTCAAAAAGCTTTTCAAGCTCTGTTATAAACTGGGTGTGGTGAGGTGTTTCCGGTGCATAGGCAGCGATCACATACATTCGCTTCCCCTGTTGGAGATGAATGCATATGATGCATGCCTCTAATATCCGAAATTTTCGCACATCACTATTATATATTACCTTATGCCTAATGCCTTTATGTATAAAGATTGCGACGTGTCCTCATTGAGTGGAGTTGGGTCGGTCTCTTCTTACGACATTGTAATTGTTGTTAGTCAATTTATGTTTTTGGTTAAGCTTAGTTTCGCTAGCCATAAACACATCTAGACTTATGTCTTTAAGCAATTGGAATAAATTCGCTCTACGTTCGGTCCTAATTAGTGAATTTACATTCACAGCTAGGATCTTAAAGGGCCTCTCCGGCAGCGCGCCCTTAACCTATAAGTTGCGTTAAGCTCGGCAAAACAGAGTAGAGATAATCCACCCTAGTCGCCTGCTCCCTGATCTGGTTTTGGAGGCCAGTCAACTGGCCCTGGATGGCCAGCAGAATGCCCATAATATCCGCCTGTGCCGCCTAAGGCGCAGGCACGGGGGCCTGTTGGGCGACTTTTGGTGTAGGCTGTACCGTGCTTCCCCTTCCTGACGTTATTTGGGCGTAAGAAATTTGGGGGTTGACGGGCGTTGTTGTAGGAGGGCGCACTGTTGGACGCTTTTCTACCACTCTGCTTTGCTGCTTTATTGTACTTTATAAGCTGAAACGTCGGGCATCCCCGATAATTAGCGGGGTGTCCGTCGCCTCGGCCGAGTACACATTTAAGTTGGTCCTATCTTCGACCCGTTCCTTCTCTAACTTGCATTCATCTGCATTATGGTTCTCTCCACACTTAACGCAGCGTGACTGCATTTCGCAGTTTGCTGCGGCGTGACCGAACCTTTGGCAGCGCATACATTGAAGCATGTCGCAGCGCCTTTTTAATTTGTCCCAAGTTACAACCTCGTAGTTGAGGACGGAGATACTCCTCAAAGTATCCAGTTTGCTGCTGGGTGAGATTTGAACAAGGAAGAAAGGAAGGTTCCGTTCGCCCGCCTAGCTCTAACTGTAGCTAACGGCTTGACCCCGATAAAGTCGAGATCGTCATTCGCTTTTTGGCGGAGTTCACTTAAGAGCACCTGTGGTTCCGGGCAGGAATCTATGCCCTTTAAAATGACCGTTTGAAACTTTTCGGTCTCAGGAGTGAAACTAAAGAATTCAGTAGTGGATTCTTTTAGCAGCGCTTTAATTTTTTTGTGCTGTTCCAGTGTAAACCAATGGATAGCATGGCTATCATTATTTAATCTTTTTATAGTAAAGTTTTCACCTATGGCCGACTAACACAGATTTCTGGTATCCTGTAACTCCATTTTATAAGTATTTATGGGTGGCACCTTTTCTTTTTTCGTAATCGTCGGCTGTGGCTGCTGCTGCTGAGCCTGATTTTTCTGCTGCTGTTTTTGTTGCGGTTGTTTCTGGGATTGTGTCTGCTGCTGTTGCTGTGGCTGTAGTTTTGTAACTGTTCTTTTTGCTGTTGTTGTCGTTGCTCCTCGGACTCTTTAAGTTCTTTCGCTCGGCGCGCTTCTTGCTTGGCCTTAACGACGAGAACTATAATATCTTGTTGTCTTTTCATATTTTGGATTTCTGCCTCCATTGCTTCAATTTGAACGACAATTCTTTGTTCCTCGTTGTCGTCCTCCTCAGATGACGCCTCTGATGTGGAGAGGTTCACGAAGGCAGTATTATCGCCCATCGTGAAGTGCCCTTCTCCTTCCTCAGACATGTATTCAATACCCTCTTCGGGTGACGTGTCTAGTTGGGTTTTTTGCTTGCTGCCTCTGACGTCTCGTCTATATCCGACGTCTTCACCCCAGCTGGCAGCTTTGCTGAGGTGGCCGTGGATCTCCTCTTTACCAAATTTGGTGCGCACTTGATCCTCTTTCTGCGCTTCTGATTTGCATCGGATGATGTTGCCGTTGCTGTTATTGCTGTTGATGTTGTTGCTGCAGAATCACGGCTTGTAAGTGGAACATCTTTCGATGTTCCCTCAGCTGATGCAATCGCTGGCCTCATTGGCCCTAGGACACCTTTCGATGCCCCGGTGCTTAAACTCCCCCTCCTTTGTTCGTTTTCACAACCAATAAAGTTTTCCACTTCACGGTTGTGAAAAATAGCTTGCAAAATTCTGATGCCCGGCTGGGAATCGAACTGGCGACCCTTGGATTCGCGGTCGGCCACTCTACCTCTGTGCTACTGCACCACTTGAGATATGTTGATTTAACGTTACACTTAAGGCGGCTTTACATGGATCTACATTGAAGAAAAGTAGAGCGGGCCAATAATATAAAACAAACATAAAAGTAAGACAGGGTACACACTAATAACTTACTCGAACTCTGCTATAACTTTCTTGACACATCTCACAATCACATGTTCTAGCGTTCAGGTATTTAGTTTTGAGAAGAAAATTTTCGCTATTTTCGTTGTTTTTAAGCAAACTGAGGTGAAATGGTAAAAAAAACTTGAAAATTCTTTATCTGAACGGAACAAATTATGGTGCAGATGAAAATGCTATAATGAAGATGAACATGTTCATCTTCACTATAATCTGCAATCTTCAGGTTCGTACTTCCTATAATCTTCATACATGAAGATGATATCCATTTTAGTTTTCTCTCTCTATCGCACAAGTATGAATTTTTTATTTTGTTTCCTCTTTTTTTGCAGATGACAATGCAGATGAAGATGCATGTAAAGCCTCCTTTAAACTCACACACGAAATTTAATTTGCAAAAAACTGGGAAGCCGAAAACGTGTTGACACATCCACAGTACGAGACCGACTGGTTAAGAAAGTTTATATTAGACCTTAAATTCATTGTAAATTTGTTTGTGAAATTTTTTATTTTGAATTGAATTTGTTGTTTGTATTGAATTTTAATATTAATATCAAAATGTCATTATTATTTAAATAGAGCTTACTGACGATGGAAGCATAGCTTCCGAAATGTACATATAAACAAAAATAAATAATTTGTGTTTTAAGTTGTTAAAATAAAATCTTTAATTTCTGATAAAAAACACGTTAAAAATCTTCACTATCAAATTAACTTTTCTTTTTTTTAAAGAGTCAATATAGTTTTATGTACGCATTTTAGTTTAGAGGATGAACCAGATACATTTGTTATTTTATTTAGTTTATTGTGAATACAGAATGTATATACACTATAGAAATATAGATACCTATAGATATAGGTACATATATAGTAATATCTTTAAATGCGGAATGACGAGTAGGAGTTAAAGAGTGTGGTGCAGTTAGTTATTTTTTGTATAAAGAAATGTAGGTAGATTAAAGTGTACGCAGGAATAGTACCTAATTACTTAATTACTCATATGTAGGTATTATAATGGGGTTTTCTTTTGGTAATTTTAGATTTTGATCGGAAATTTGATTTTTTCGCGAATGATACATATACGATTTAAGATTGATTTTCTTTGTCACGGTATTCGTGTAAACTCGTATCTGTGAAACCAGTAAGGGTATCGGCAAATGAGTCGCACATTTTTTCTTCATTCAAGTTTTTTTTTTCTTTTGTAACACGAAGCGATTTCAATGTTTAAAAAATTAATGCCGAAATTAATTTAGAGGATTACACAATTGTTAATACATAATTGCTACTATTTTGGCTAGTTAGCGAACGTACACAAAACCAAACTTTAATTTATATATATAGATTTCAATTTTACATATGTTTGCGTACGTCACTGGATAGCTACATATATAAAATATAGGCGATCAACCTCATACATTTATATAAAGTACATTGCATAAGTAAAACCGCACCCTGTAAAAATGCGTTTTATAGAAAATGGAAATGACGCCTTACTATTTTTTTTTGTATTGCATAATTATAACTCCACAATGCAAACCTATCTGAAGCTTCATTCTGATGTGTGCTTTGAAATAATAAAGAACAATGCCGCGTGGTACACATTTGAGCGATATAGAAAAAACGAAAAATTTAAGTTCTTCGGCCAAGTGGACTAAGGTTTAGGGCTATTGTTGGAAAATTTTCAGATCCGAAATTTCTTGCAAGATCCAGAATCGTATAGAACAATAATAAGATCCGGTCGTGGGCAGATGCTGACAAGCCGCGATAAGAGGTGTATAATCAATGCTTCATCCAATTCGGTGCATTCTTAGCCGGAAATTCATGTCGAATTGCGGTTGGGAGTTTCAGCTTCCACGGTTTTCTTAAAAAGGAGTGTTGTGGTTTTTCGTGGCAACATGGTGCCAGCTCCAAATCTTACAACAGCTCACAAAAAAAAGTTTAGAATTTGCCCGTCAAAACATGGAGCGGAACTGGAAATCCGTAAGTAACATTCTATCAATTTACACTTAACTATTATTAACTACTGTAATTCCAAATGGCATAATCTAGTGAATTTTCGTTTAAATTATTTTCAGTGGCGAAAAGAAGTTTAATCTTGATTGGCCAGATGCTTTTAACGGATATTGGCACGGTCTGAGAAAGGGAAACAATTTTTTTTCCAAGAGGAACCTTGGCGGTGGCAGTTGTATGGTTCGGGAGGTCTTTTGCGACCGTAGTAAGGTTGCATTTGCTTTCACCACTACAAAAATGAACAGTACAACTTACAGCCCACCCAGGTACTTCAGGACAACTTGGTACCATACTTTAGACGATTTTGTCAAGTTCGGCATGGCTCCCAGCAAGATAATGCCCCAATTCACCCCAGTCGTCAATGCTTGGAGTTGTTTGAAACCAATAAAACAAATTTGATGGAATTGCTGGCACGTTCCCCAGACCGTAACCCCATTGGAAATCTGTGGGGAATTTTGATCCGCACAATGTACGCCACAAATTTGCCAGTATGGCTGATCTGCGAGAGGCAATTGGGGAAGAAGGGAACTCTATAGACAATTCCATATTAAAAAATCTTGTCAGCAGTATACCAAATAGAATTTTTAGTTTGGTCGAAAATAGGGGCAGCAATTTCCCTTACTAATTTGTTTTAGAAAATGTACTTAAAATTAAATAAAATAAAAGTAAAAATGCGGTTATACTTTTGCAATACAAAGAAATCTGTTTTTAATTTCTAAACACCAGATGAGAAAATAACAGACATTTCTTTTCTTCTGAATTTACTTCTTTACTGATGCCATTCAATAAAAGTAAGTAGTAAGGTGTTATTTCCATTTTCAATTTTATAAAACGCAATTTTACAGGATGCGGTTATATTTATGCAAGGCACTGTTTATATGTATCTATGTATTATATATAATTCTTGTGTCACGTTCATGTCCTCGATGGATCCCAAACTATCTAACCGATTTTCATTTTTCTTTTTAATGTTTATTTTGCCGGCGGCCCTAATATAGGATAGTTTCTAATACTTAATACTTAAAAACAACGTTACTTGCCATACAATTTTTGTACCATCTTGATTATTAAAAAAAAAAAACCATTTTGATAAAAAAAAGTGGGTCCACAATACAAAGTATGTTCTACATTTTGGTTAAACATTTTTTTTTACATATTTTGTTATTAACGGTACCTCCCAAACATTTTTTTTGCTTTGCGACCTTATCATAGACAGATTTCGATCAAAATTTTAATATAGGAGGTTCTTCAAATTTAAAATAATACCGCATACCAAAATTTTGGAAAACGTTTCAAGGATTTTTTTTTATTTCGTTTTTAAGTTTATATTATTAAATGTTTAAAACGATTGCACCAATTTTTTTTGTTTATTATATTATAAATTAATTAAACGACTTTAAAAATATATTTAGATTATTAATAGAAATATTTTGCATACGATGTGATCGAACATAAGCGCAAGTACGTGCGATCCAGTCGTGAATTTTATTGTATATTCCATTTGCAAAAAAATCGTCAAAATAAAAGATATGCACGCTTTTCTCCATCGTTGTTGTAGGGCAATAAGGGCTCACACTCCATTAATTTAATTTAGTATATAGATTAATACAAATAGAATGAAACCACCATTCTGAGTATTGGTTTTTGGTCTCAGAATGAGAATAACCAGAAATGTATTTTAGAAGGGAAATTCAGTTTTCATAGAACCAAACAGTTATTATTAAAATCGCGTACAGATTTCGTATCGTATAATTCACACAAGAAAAATTAATGATTGGCAACACTGATCAGGAGCGAGGGTGATTATATTAGCCGTGTTTTAGTTATTATGGCCAATAACCCAAATGGTTCACCCCGTGAAAATAAAACGATCTGGGTTATGTACTTAAATGTACCTACCCTCTGTTTGCTGAATTTAATACAAATATTTGCAAACTAAGATAGAAACCCCGATAGAAAACTGGATCTCGTATTGTTTTTGTAATAGTGTTAAGAAATAAACCAGACCCGTAGATATTAAAACGCAGCTATTATTTCCAGTAAATGAAATAACTACTCAAGCTTGAATGTGGAGGTACCCTTATTTGCTGCTATTCATATTTTTGGTGATTGTGGACCGAATTTCATAAAGCTTTGAAAATTGCGATTTGAGACAACTCACTACACATAAAACATATTTTCATTACAGCGTGTCTGAAAAAATGACACATACAAACTTTAACTTTAATTTTATTTCATTCAATAATTATTATACGGAAATACTCCGCAGTTGTAGTTCTTGCTGTTGAAGATCCGGTAGCCTCAAATTCCTCCAATTCTTCGCTAAATATTAAAGATGCTTTCCTCGCTTTGTTTTAGGAAACCCTGAACTCAAAGTAAAATATTAGCAAATTAATAAACATAACATTGGTTGTGTGTTCTTACCAGCATCGTCCTCATGCAGCGTCAAAACGTACATTTAAAGCATTAAATTTATTCTTTAAAATTTTTTTTTCACCAGGTAATTTGATGACTTTAAGTCAATTGACGCTTTTATTAATGAAAATGAGATCGTCAATTTTCAGACTGAAATTTTAAATCATGTGGATATGCCAGGAATGCCGCCACACAACCTCTGTCTGAAAATTGGTTCACCGCTTATTCTTTTGCGGAACTCAAATCCACAACAATTATGCAACGGTGTATGATTAGTCATCAGAAGAATTACCGGAAACTAACTTGAAGCAACAATATTGACTGGAAAGTTTAAAGGAGAAGTCGTTATATTCCTTCGAATACCTATATGATTCAGAATCAACACTACCTTTCAAAGAACTACAATTCCCGATACGTTTGGTTTCCCCGATGACGATATAAATAAGCTGCAAGGGCAGACAATGACAATTTGTGACTTGGACTTGGAGAATCCGCGTTTCTATCATGGTCAGCTCTATTTTGCATGCTCACGTGTTTGAAAACCATCAAATTTATTTGTTTTAACAAAAGACAGCTTAACGAGTATTATTGTTTATAGTTTAGTTCTTATAATTAATGGAAAGCAATGATTGCTACTAATTAGAATCTTTAACAATCACTTCCTTAGCAATACCAATTTTAATATATAATAACCATGAGCACAATGCAATTAAGTCGCAGTAAGTGTATCTAAATATAAAAATCACATAAAAATTATGTATATTATACCCAAAATATACATATATATAAGATATATGCATAAAGCTACCTACCCATCTCTATCTTTCACTTTCGTTATTATTATATGTAGTACATATTTACAATACATACCTAAGATATATAGGTATGGGTATACGTACATATTACTCTTCTTACTTACGCATAATTAAATTAGATAACTTAGATTTAAATATACATTTGTAGGTAGGTATCTATGTAACTATTCCTTGAATCATTCATTCGACAATTCATTTTATGTACTAAGAATTAAGGCAATCTTATCTATATCGGCTTTAAACTTGCATAGGATAAATAGACTACTTACTTACAAAACAGCGTCAAGTTCTTACCATTTTATTTAAGTACATTTTGGGATTTGTCCCGTTATTAGATATTATGCAAATTCTATAAAGTACAATATAAAAGAGTACTTATAATATTACAATCTTTAAAATGCCAAAATTACAAGATCAAGTTAGTGCGATCAAATGGTGCATTTTATTTTCCCAATGATCATTTATTACAGCACAAATTAAAATAACCCAATCAAAACAACTAAGCATTTTGTTTTCCCGTTTCATCACAGGTTTGTTGGAATAAAATATGTTTGCTTTTCTTGGGAAACAAGCATTTTGTCTGATCCTAAGTCAGCTTAATTTTGGTTTGGTTCCAACACTTTCATACATAAGATCTATTAGTTTGACGAAAAATAAATATTGGTATATGAAACTTATCTCAAAATGTCAAAGAGTTTTATTTATCTAATCTTAAGAACAATACATACATACATATGTTGATATTGAATTTTAAGGAGTAAAATCTTTTAATATTATTTTATTAAAAATATGTATATCGATTCTGAGTTAGTATGCTCTGCTACACACGATATTTCAATTTATAAGTTTCTAGGTACGCAGACTATTTACCAAAAACATTTCACTTTCTACGTTTTGTGAAATATTCAAAAATTGTCTATGTTTATTAATGTACACCTTTTTATTTTTCTGGGATTCACATTGAGAACACTTGTGTTTGTATTGCAGCGTCACACCCTATTAGAAAAGGGTCTATTTTCCTGCATTATTATGTGCCGAAAAAAATCAAGATCGTGCACATATTTAATTTTATTGACACATGTTTCCATTAATTGTTTGTGGTTATATTTTAAAACCCATCTGCATCATTTTCTTTTATCTGCGATCTTAACACAAGAAAACCTGAGGGTTTCAATAACAAATATTGCTTTATGGTCCATTATATTTTTCTTTTTGTTCAAGAGACAAAACTGCAATGAATTATGATATGATGGTAATTTGTCAAACCCAACCCAAAATGCAGAAAGTTCTTGGTGTAAGCATCTGTGAATTTTTTTAGGGGAGAAAATGCATACATATTATGCTAAACGTAAAATAAATTCGTTTGAGGAAAATTAGGGTTAAACTAAAATAGTATTGAATTAGGGGAGTAAACATAAAGTCATGTAAGGGAAAATTTAAACATTACATTGTGGTGCTATAAAGCGCATATCCTTGGTGAGTTCTGTAGTATAGTAATTGGTGTATTAATTCAAGCCGAAGCGTCGACAACGTTATTGTATAATTTGGTTTTGCATCAATCGCATCAATCAAGTGTGAAAAGCGATTACATTTTGGTATTTATTCTATCATAAGACCATAGTAATGTATGTGGATTTCCATTATCTTAATGGATTTGGACATAACAACTCGGAATCAACTAAGCTACTTTTTAGGGTAAATTCTCGTTGGTAATAAATGAAACATTATTTGCTTCCCCAATTGCAAATTTTTAATTATCTATAAGGGTATTCACGTCTTGTAAAATTGTAAAATTTTATATTTTTTACAACAAACAGTGAACACACCTTTACTAATCTGTAGCAACACTTAAGCAAATGTCAAAATCTGTTTCACATTTGTTCTGAAGAAGGCTTAGTTTGTGTTAAAAAATCTTACACTCTTGTACTTTTCTGTTACAATAGGGTTCGGGTATTGTAAAAATGTAAGACTTTGACATTCAGTATAATTTGTTGTTGTAGTGCAAAAAAATGCTACACTTTTACAATGATACAAGACAAGATACATCGGATCGTGAATACCCCTTATATACTTTAGACCTTCATAACACGAACCATGTTTGTCTCTATTTTCACAAAGAATGAGAAAGAAATTGAATTTAACGCTCGCACTCATTTTTTTTTTAGAAGTCAGGGAAAAGGGATCAGCATGTAATATGGAATAAAACTAGATCAGTGCTTTAGTTTAATAAAACACAATTCTCGACACCATAAGGTGTGGCAATGGCGCAGTGGATAAAGTGCTTGATTGCTAACTTAGACGTACGCTTTTCTACAACTAAAATTTTAATTGAATGCCGCCCATGGGTTAAAATGAGACAGTCAATACCTGGTTCTCAAATCCACTGTGCCAAACTAGTGCCATGCAATTCTGGTGTGCGTTTGAAAGACCTTAGTTCTTACAGGCATATAAATAGTTAAATTTAATAAAAAAATTAAGTGCACTTTCATAGTTTACATATCCATAAGATAAAATGAATTTCAATAATTTAGATCCAATGTTTTCATTGTAAGATAACATTATTTATTGAAATATATATATTTTTAAAAAAGTTTTGCTGGCTTTAGACCGCGCAAAAACGTCGAATATATCGTCATAATTAATTTCTTAGACTAGTTGGGCTTCAATAGACAGTAATACATGAGCATTAAGTCTACCTTGGCCCATGTTTGCCCGCAAATAGGTTTTTACCTTTTTAGAGTGGAAAACGATCTTTCTCCTGAACAATTTGTAGTGGGAATACTCAAAAAATACGGAGAGCAATGTCCGCATTCGGATACGCGTCTCGAAGACTCAGTGAATGCAATACATTGCATATTTTTTGTCCAGAGCGTACATCTTCCGTATTTGCAAAGGAATCTTTAGTTGAAAATATAAATGAATACATTCATTGCCGTCTCTACCAAATCATCAGGGTACTCTTATACTGACTAGTTTATTGGCTAGATTTTTCAGTTCGTTTGTATCTATTTCAGATAAGTCATCCAAAAAAATGAAATCTTAGACAAACTTACGCCCGTATAATTGTACACTCAGAGTATCTAGAAAAGGTAATAAATATTTGTGCGAAAATTTCCTTGTCCAGAAAAAGATATTCCTTCATTTCCCCGTGACTCATGTGGCTGAATTTATCTGGTTTCATGACGATATTAATCGTGAACTCCAGATAGTGCTTTGGCTTTTACTTCGTATTCAGAAAATCGTCTGTCTCTCATGTCTTGATCAGCTTCCCATCGGCTGCACATCGGTGTGTTAAGTGCTCGTGCAAAAGTGAAAAATTACTAATTACAAAATATTTGTGTTGTGCTGTTTGTTCCCATTTACTTAAGGCCCCAATATCCCAAAATAGAAAATAAAAAATAACTACAATCTATCCTCTTAAAAAAAAAAAATTCATATGTGCCTCATTAAGAAAAAATAATTAATACCTACCATCAACTTAAAAAACATAAATTATTTATAATTCAGTGACAGAGTACTTTACAACATAAACCAAGCTGAAAGAGAATAGACAAACGAAACAAGCACAACGAATGGTAAACCTTCCTTTTTCTTCACTTCTCGCAGTTGTGTTAGCTTAATCATTGTAGATAATGTGTGGAGCTTATCACACAGTGCATGCAATGATTAGGTTAGTACAACGTCAGATGGATTATTGACTGTTTTTTTTTCTGAATAACCAGGGGCTGCTCAATACAAATTGTCACTAAGGCATAACATTAGTGACAATTTGTTATTGAAAAGTTCAAATTGGAATTCAGATTAAGCATTCAGCATAGATATTCGTCTGACTTGTGTTTTATTTTTTTTTTTTGAATGTTAAAATGGTTGGTGTTTTTAGGGTCGACTATACCAATATTCGCGGGCTTTGAAAAAATGTTTGTGCCGTGTATGTCCACACTGTCAAAAACAGGCTAGCTGTCTTGGCACTGAGCGAAACCCAAATAGGTGAAAATTCTGATCACTCAGAATTTCATCTGTTTGGGTATAACTTAATACCATTATTCTTTTTCCACCATGGTCTCGCCGTATACATAAGAAATCATGTTGCGACCCAACTTAACACCAATATGGTTTGTGGTCAAAAACAAATTTTAATTTCATGTGGTTAAAATTCTCGGTAAACAAGCGCATCACACACACATGTTTCATTTATCGGAGCCCAAATCTGGACAGAAATTCAACTTTTAACGAATTTGATGCTCTGTCCGACTCCATTCAAAGAATTGTTTCCCATTACCCTCACACTGAAATCGTCATTGCGGGCGAATCCAATGTACACAATTCTAGCTGGCTCCGCTTTTCGAGCCAGACAACACCCGAAGGAAGGTATGTTGAGGTCTTTGCTGAGTTAAATCAACTGACTCAGCTTGTTGACGAGCCAACTCGAATCCCTGACGTTGTAGGTCAAACCGCCAACACTCTAGACTTGTTTCTTACCTCTGACCCCGATAAATACACTTTAAATGTATTATCGCCTCTAGGCACATCAGACCATTGTGTCATATCTGCAAATTTCTCATGCCAACACCACTCAGTTAAAGAAAAGCCACATAAGAGAACCGTTTGGCAATATAGGAAAACCAACTGGGACGGTCTCAATAACTTCTTCAGGAACTTTAACTGGTCACTATGTTTCCTCGGTAGTGACGTAGAATCCAGTGTAGATATGATAACAAATTTAATTCCTCACGGAATGTGAAATTTTATCCCGAATAGTGTGAAACCTATCAAACCGAAATAAAATGCATGGTTTGATTCGAGCTGTAAAAAGGATATTAGGGAAAGAGAAGAAAGTTTCCGGGAATATAAAGCCAACCCCAATGAGGATAACCGGAAAAAGTTTCAACAAGCTAGAACGACTTACAAAGTTCACATTCGTAGAACCAAATTTTTAGATGACCAAAAATTAAGGCAAAAAATACTACAATGTCCCAAAGGTAGTAAGAATTTTTGGTCATTTGTAAAAAATATTCGAAATTCAACTTCGCCTTCGGTTCCAACGCTCGTCTTTAATGACACCCCTTTTGTCAGTTCTCGCGAAAAAGCCAATTTGCTTGCAGCGCAGTTCGCTGTTAATTCGACGGTGCCAGAAATTGTTATGACTTCTCCAGTACTTGAGAGCGTTAACGATTTTATGGGACGAATCTTCCTTCGCACTCGTGCAGTTGGTAGAGCCCTCAAAGACCTTGATATTCACAAATCCGCTGGGCCGGATAGTATCCCTCCCATCGTTCTGAAGAGGTGTTCTTCAACGCTGGCAAAACCACTGCGTAAGCTTTTCCATCTGTCCTACTCTACTGGTCTCTTTCCGGGTGGATGGAAAACAGCATTTGTCAAGCCTGTCCCTAAAAAAGGCGAATTTTCTTCACCCGCTAATTACCGTCCAATTGCACTTACGTCCCTTCTTTCCAAGGTCATGGAAACGCTGATTAATTATCAGCTTAAGAAATATCTTGAAGAACGAAAGCTCCTTAATGACCGGCAGTATGGCTTTCGTAGCAATAGGTCCACTGGTGATCTGATGGTATATCTCACCGAGCAGTGGCACACCTCTTTACATCGTTTTGGAGAAAGTAAGATTATTGCGCTTGATATTTCTATAGTATTTGATAGAGTTTGGCATCAAGCTCTCTTATCGAAAATGCGTGCATTTGGTATCGATGAATCTCTTCTTCGTTGGATTAGAAATTAACTTTCGGACCGTTCAATACAAGTTGTATTGCACGGTTTCAAGTCTGATATTCACAAAATAAATGCTGGTGAGCCCCAGGGCTCCGTACTGTCTGCGACCCTCTTTCTCATTTTTATTAATGATCTCCTATCTGGCACTTCTTATCCACTAAATTGTTTTGCTGACGATAGTACTCTCAGTTTTTCATATTCGTTTTCAGATGCGCCTCCATGTTTTCGGATGTGCAACTGGAACGGCAGCGTATGATAAGCTCATTAAATTCTGATCTCGACAGCATTGTCCAATGAAAATAAAAAACCGCGTAGAATTTAATGCTTCAAAAACTCAGTGCTGTCTTCTGTCGTTAAAGCAGAACCCACACCCATGCCGCTATTCGTGAGTGGCACTTGCATTGAAGAAACCGCTCAGCTTTCAGTTCTTGGTATGTGCATCACAGACCACCTCTTGTGGAACGACCACATATTCGATGTCGCCAAAAATGCTGCAAGTGTCTGGGCTTTCTTCAGAGTTGTAAGAAATTCCCCGTCTGATCTGGCTGTAATCTATAAGGCCTTCATTCGTCCAAAGCTGGAGTATAACTCGCACATTTGGGCAGGAGCTCCTAAAACACATTTGATTCTTTAGATAGACTTCAGAATAGAGCTCTAAGAATGATAGGCGGTAGAAAAATAGTAGAGACATTTACATCTCTAGAACACCGTCGAAATGTTACATGTCTGTCATTGTTTTACCGCTATTTTTATAAACACTGTTCCAGCGAAATAGCCAGTTGCATTCCTCCCCTTAAATTTTTCAACCGTAATACTCGCGCTTCTAGGAATGCTCTTCAGTTTACCCTTGAGCCCAACTTCGGACGTACTGTCAACTTCAGAGATTCTTTCTTTAGCCGTACAATGCGAATGTGGAATACTTTACCCGGCTCTATTTTTCCTCCCATTTTGATATTCAGAATTTCAAAACCAATGTGCATCGGTATCTCTTCTTATATCCGTACCTAATTTCCTATCGCTCGCACTGTGCTTGTTCATATTAAGGGTAGTCAAAACCCTTTTAGTGCGCGCAAACGTTTAGAAAAAAAGAGAACTAGTATAGATCTGCACTACGGATGATAAATCAGCTTGAAATTCTTGAAGCTTCTTATTAGCAGCATTAAACCGATATAGAATTCCATTCCAAACAATTACTAGAACTGCTGTTTCTAAATACGATTATTTTCGCTGCAATCCCTTAGTTTCAGATTGCGTAGTGAGTTTCTCATCTCTGCTTTTGGCAATAAATTCCAGTGCATCCATTATTGCAGACAGCAGTGCCTAATTTAAAGTTATCAATCAATTATCTTTTTAGAAACAGAATAAAATTATTAGAGCCTTGTTCACACGAAGAGCATTCATAAAACTACTGCGCGAAGCACGATGTTTTGTTCTATACAATAAAAAAAAACAAAGTCAAAAATGTTAGTATCAGAGTAGGCCGAAAGTAATTTTTTTTTAAAAATTATATTTGTAGTGTGGGATTAATGGGATTTTTTATTATTTACTACATTTGTTACGTCTACTACATGAATGAGGTAGCTAACGTAGTCTTATGTAGATAAAATAAGTAGACGTAGAGTGAACTGTCGAAATATTATTTTTGGCTGTCTATTCAACCGCCAAATAGAAAAATTGCAATTTGCAGTTCACATTCAATTAAAGAAGTGCAGAAGTGCAGCAATTAATTTGTGAATCGTGAATAGAAATCTACTCTGCCATCTCTGGCCAGCTTGAGCCAAATCACTTGTCTAACAGTTCAGTCGGTTGCGCAGAAAGAGGGTTTGGGAGAATAAAAATGGTGCGCAAGTTATTTAATGCGTAAAGATTTTTCCTTTAATTTTACAATGGGTACGTTCCCTCATTTATTCTCAGCAATCTGAAATTACTTTCTGTTGTTGTAATGCGTGCAAAAGTACATGTGATGAAAAAACAGCTGTTCTAATTAAAGCTATTTTGAGTTATCCCAACAAATTTGGAATAACTAGCTATCCGAGAGGTTAGCTTAGGTTATGTAATTGGGCTGATAATTGATGACGTTATCGTCACACTTAGATCAATGTACCATTGTGTTACCCGGAGCGTAGTCACTCTTTCCCGATATAAACCTGTGTTCTTTGAATCAGTCAAGCCATTTGGAGGCATTAACAAAGTTCGATATGTTAATTCCTGAAATATTAGAGAGCTCTTCCAAATTATTGAAGAAGTAGCTACCTAACAGATTCTTTCTCTGGTGACAGAGTACAGGGCAGTGGCAGAGAAAGTGTGAGGTGCCCTCATGCACCTCTTCGTCACCACATCCCCTGCATAGATAACTTGTACTGAGTTTCATTTTGAATTTATGATATCCCAGCAGGTTATTGCCAGTGATTATGCTTTTAAGAGAGCGAAGGGATCTCTTGTTGAGTTGCATAATTTTGTCTGTCCTCTGCTTGTTGAAGCATGACCATATTTTCCTGGTAGTGTCACAAGTGTCAAGTAGGCTCCACCTTGTGTTGGATTTCTTTAGGATCCTGTCAGAAATTTTCTGTTTAATGTAACAGGGTGGGATATTCACCAGCTCAGCGCTATTACCTGTCTTACCAACTCATCGGCGTTTTCGTTACCCTGTATACCGCTGTGTCCCGGGACCCAGCAGAATCTAACATTGTGTTGCGTACCAAGGACCTTTAGCTCTTTACGGCAGCAAGAAACAAGTTTCGATTTTATTACAGTGGCCGAAATCGCTTTTATTGCCGCTTGGCTATCTGTATAAAAGGTAAAATCTGCCCGTGGTAGCGCCATCATCGTTACTTGTCTAGCAGCTATTTTCACTGCCAGGACCTCCGGTTGGAAGACACTACTATAATCTGGGAGCCTAATTGAGTTGTTTAACTCAAGAGATGCCCAGAAAAAGCCAGCAATAACACCAGTGACCATTTTGAAGCTGACTCACTGGTGTAGGGTTGGTTGTTCGTCCATTCTTCTCAACTTGGAATGGCAGTTTGGAATGATTTATGAAAGTGCAGTTCGGGTGTTTCATAGTCTGTAATAATACTATCACCCAGATTTAGTCTCTGTACTTTTGTCAGGGTTATAAGATTTGTTCTTTTTTCAATTGCATTCCACCAGACCAAATTACCGTATGTTAATATTGGTCTGATTATTGCCAAGTACATCCACATGATAATTTTTGGACTTGGTCCCCAAGTTTTCCCAAAAATTCTATTACAGGAATAGAATGTAATCATTCCTTTTTTAGCTCTTTCCCGAGTGTTCTGACTCAAGTTTAATTTTCTGTCTAGAATCACACCAAGATACTTTGCCTGCATTCTGAAACTTGGTATTTTCCTTTTGTTTGTAAAAAAGGACCAATTCAGTTTTGGACGGGTTAACCATCAGACCACACTTTCTTGTCCATCTACTAACTTTTGAAAGAGCGTATTTGATCTGTTCGCTGATAGCGGATAAGAATTTACATGTCGCTAAT
Organism: Philhelius pedissequus; assembly: GCA_910595825.1. Taxonomy (NCBI): domain Eukaryota; kingdom Metazoa; phylum Arthropoda; class Insecta; order Diptera; family Syrphidae; genus Philhelius; species Philhelius pedissequus. Next base: position 141,973,487 of record OU343161.1, on the reverse strand, counting down.
AACGCAAGGTCGTCAGCATAGGCTACTACCCTTACTCCACAGTGTTCGAGAGTAAGGAGGATTGTGTTCATAACCAGCACCCAGAGAAGTGGTGAGAGAACACTCCCCTTTGGGGTGCCCCTGGATGTGGATACTCTCATCCGTAGAACTGCCAATTCGGGGTTAATCTGCCTGTTCTTTAGAATGCACATAACCCAATCTGTTATGGAATTATCGACCTTGTTGTCTACAAGAGCTGTTCTTACTGCTTCATTATTCACATTATTGAAAGCTCCTTCAATATCAAGAAACGCAGAAAGGGTATATTCTTTGTGTTCTCAATCATGCTGACGACGCTGTGAATTTCCGTTTGTACACTCTTTCCCTTTGTGTAGGCCTGTTGAGCTGGAGATAAATCTGCCAGTTTCAGAGTGCCGCGAATATGCAGGTCTATCAGTCTTTCGAATGTTTTAAGAATAAACGATGTCAAACTGAAAGGCCTGAAATCTTTTGCTTCTGTATGGCTGGGCTTGCCAGCTTTTGGAATCAAAACCACTTTGACTTCCTGCCATGTTAAATGATCTTATCCCCATTTTAAAGTGTTAAGAAATATGTTTTTCAGGAGCAGTATTATTTGGGCTTCGCTCTTCTGTAGCATCATTGGGAAAATGCCATCTGGGCCAGGGGATTTATAGGGAGAAAAGGAATGGATTGCCCATCTGATCTTTTCATCCGTTATAATATCCGATGGTACAGTGTGTTCCGTGTAGGACTCCGCTTCCGCGTTGCTGTCATATTATCCGCATCCCGGGAAGTGAGTATTTATCAGGTGCTCAAGAGTCTCATTACAAGATTCGGTCCCAGAGGAATTGAATCCTTGAAAAGAAATTTTTTTCGCCTGGCCGATTCGTTTGTACCTTCGATTTCACTGCAAAAAGTTCTCCATGAGCTTCGCTTCGCTCGTTGCGTTTCTGCTTTAAAGTTTCGTTGACTAGGTTTATATACCTCCCAGTCATTATCGTTTCTAGTACTTTTGGCAGCATTGAAGATTCTCCTGTTTCTTTTCTCAAGTTACCGAGCTCTACAGTCTACCAGGGTGGTTTCTTTTTTCCCTCCCTATATGTTTCAAGGCCTTTCTCCAAGGCGTTTTTTAGAATCACCCTGAGTTCTTCAGATGCCCGATCAGTATGTTTGGGTTCTTGAATCACAGTGTTATTGAGATTTTTCATTCTTTTCTCTAATTCCTAAAGAGATCCCAGTTAGTGTACTTGAAATTTCTATAAGGTTTTGGAGTTTCCACTGTATCACTTATTAAGAAGCCTGAGAATGATTCTTCTTTCAGAACTTTCCATTGGTCAATTATAACTGTACTTGAGTTACTAGTAACAGTTATATCGATTACTTCTTCCCTATTCTTATTAACAAAAGTGGGCTCATTGCCCCTATTTACTACTACTAAATTATGTGCCATAATAAATTCGAAAAGATACTCAGCTTTACTGTTCGTGTCGGTGCTTCCCCATTGAGCATGATGTGAATTAGCATCACATCCTATGACCACGTCCCATCTTTCTTTTGCTGCTCGCTCCACAAGCTGGCTTATGAGATCTACAGGTGGTCCCTATGTCCCGTCGTATGGTATATAGCATGATGCCAGAATCAGTGGTGGGAGCCTTTTCCATTCTAGCTTCACGGCAGTCTGGTCTGGATTACTATATGTAGATAGAAGAAAAAGATTAAACTGTTTTCTGGCTACAATGCCAGTTCTAAAGTTACTGTTAGCTGCCACTTGTGCAGTTTTGAACAGTGTAAGTCTTTTCGGGTGTAGGCCCCTAATTTTGCCACCAACGATCCAGGGTTCCTGAACAAGGGTAATGTCTATTTGTCTACTCTCCATGAGGTAGACAAGTTTGGCGCTGGCGGCTTTAATATGTTGGAGATTAATTTATATTAATTTCGTATTCATATTAGTTAAAACCCCTCGCCCCCGTACTTGTTTGTTCTTATTGGATATTAGTCTAAGCTTGGATCGGTTTATGCATATATGCACCTTGAAGTCAATTTTCCTCAAAAGTGGTATAGACTTTTGACTAAGCTGCACAACCACTTCTGTACCGTCCTTCGTATGTTACCCAATTTCAAGCACTTTCCAGTTCTCACTGAGCTGCTCGATATTCAGGGATTGTAGGTATCTTTCAATACGGTCCAGAGGGATAGTCCTTAAGCCCTATAAGGCGAAGGTCTGCATTCCGACAGGGGGGGAATAGTTCGTTTGACGAAGTCCTGTAGCCATACGTGAGTGTTGCCATCTTCACATGTCAACATATTGAACCCATGGACGGTTCTTAGATTACCGAAGAGAGGCGGCTGACCGTTCTTTACGATAGCATCGTTCACCTCAAGTGAGATTCTGACTGCCATTGATCCTCGGAGAGTCTACGAGAAAATGTACCGAAATCCGCAGTGGCAAATTGTGGCTTCTCCATAGACCCTTCCGTGATCAAGAACTTCTTTTGCTTCCTCTTAGGTGAGGGGTTCGTAGACGAAGATTTATCATCTTGCCTAGTTCTTTTGGACGCCGTTGAGTTCAGTTCAGGGTAGGGCTTATGGCCAACCGTCTCCTTTACTGCTCTCCAGGTCGTTGTCCCTTTATTGCTTGGGTTGTCTGTTGCGTCAGTAGAGTAGTTGTCAAAGTCTTAAGTCTCTTAGTAGAATTGTCCAGCGCTAGTTTCTCCCTGGCCGTTAAGTTTTCGGGATTCTTCTTCGACAGGCGTCGGACAATCCTCTTAGCGTTCCGCTTTTCTTCCTCAGTATCTATAAAGTGAGACTTCCAGCTCTCTGTGAGGCCTTTCTCTCAATGTCGGTCTTCGTTTCTGTGTTTGTTGTCAGGTCTATGACACTACCTCCGCTTGATGAAGATGGAAGGTGTGCCGGATTTACCTATGGGGCTTTTGCCCCTAGCGCCACTCCCACACGGCTCCTCCATATTCATCTCCAAGGGTCCCGTTTTCCCTTCTTCCAGACCCATTGGAGCATGTGGCCCCATGCCAAGTTTGGTTGGGGGAAGTGGTTCCCTTGTTTCCACCGGTAGCGTCATCGTTGTGGTCTTCGTGGTCGTAGGAGTGTCTGATGGAATCGGACCTTTCTTTGATTTGATTTTACAAATCGGTGGATTGGGCGGTCCCATCAGTGTACTCACGCTAGTACCCTCTATAGGAATCTCCTCCATTGACGGCTGAGCAAGTGCCCTTCCTATCTTTGCAAGGTCATTCGCCAGAAAAGCACGAGCGTTTTGTAGTATTTTGCTCTCGTTATCATTTAGTTCTTCCCAACTCCTTTTGCCAAGACGTTTGACTGTCTTCTTACAGTTGGAGATTTTACTACGAACTGAAGTATTTGACAGTCGTGAAAAGGTGGAGCTGGCAACGGAACAATCGTCGTCGTCAGTCAGAGTTCCGGTGCTAACTCCATCTTCTACACCGAGGTTGGAAATGGGTGTGAGAATAAGGTCTTCTTCCTCTTGTGTAATTGTCCTAGTCATTGTCGTCTGGTCCTGTTGTTTATGTAAGTCGTTTGTCACTGGCGACTTCTCCCCTCCTAAAAGGATCACTTTCAAAATATTCTGTATAGCGTAAATTAATTGTGTTCTTGTGTTTTGGAATACCAGTATTAAAACCAATTTTTTTTTCAGTTGAAAGTCCGACATTTACGACAATGGATCGCTTAACTATCGCACAACGCATACAAATTGTTAAAACCTACTACAAAATTGGTGATTGTACCACAGCCACATATCGTGCTTCAAGAAGAGATAATGGTTTACATAATCGTCCAACTACGCAAGCAATTGGCAAAATTGTGAAGAAATTTGAAGAGACTGGATTGGTTACACATATTGTAAGGCCTGTGCATCATCGTTTCGTTCGTACCACTGAAAATATCGCTGTTGTAAGTGAAAATGTTGCCAAAGACCCGAATGTGTCGATTCCTCGTCGTTCTCTTTTTAAAAGGGGACATGGAAGATACTCTTGGGAGGAGAAATGGAACTTTCAAAGAAATGAGATTAAAATAGTCAAAGAATATAAGTACTTAGGAGTGACTATAACAAGTAATCTTTGCATGAAAAAACACGTCAGAGCTAAACTTCAAGAAGCCAAAGCTGCTCTTTGTATTTCATTGAAAAATTGCATGGCAAACAAAGCTATCCATCACTCTACTAAGTACAAACTCTTTCAAGCAGTAGCCAAGTCGATTATACTTTACTCAGCGTATGGGGCTATGAAAAATACGAGGATGTTGAAAAATCTCTTCGGTTCTTCTTGAAGCTAGTTTTCTCTCTTCCTTCAACGACCCCAAACTACATGCTTCATATTGAAACGGGGGTACCTCCGCTATTGACACCCTTAAAGCCCATTTCGATTATGTGGTCAAAATACTAAAAATGAGCTCATCAAGACTGTTTAAGAGAGTGTTCGAATATCTGATCTCAAACAAACGCAACTTTGTCGGCGTTTGGTTTGATATTTCTAGTTCCTTGGATGAAATGCTTGAACTAAATTTGGAGGATCAATCAGTTTTAAAACAAACTTTGTATCAGTTGTTGGCCAAATTAGATAAAAAAATCCATCAAAGCTTCATCAGCATGGCCAAAGCATCACAATATAGAGAGTATTAGAGCAACCTGCAGCTTGACCTAGGTCCTCAAAACTGCTTTAACGATAAGAATCCCACAGAGATGATATTTCTTATACTACGAGCAAGAGGGGAAATTCTGCCTCTTAACTTCATACCACATAGACCAGACCTGCCTATCGAATGTGAAATCTGTAACATGCGCGCTAGAGAAAACGTGGCTCACTTTCTAGGATCATGTCCGATTCTCCAAGAAATTAGACGAGATATTTTTGGAAAAACCAGCTGACTTCAGACGAAGTCATAGTAATTCCAATGGGCAAAAAGTTGGGAAAATTTGCACAAATGTGTTCGTTTGGCACTAAGCTGTAGAGAGAGAATCGTAACAGAAAGCTTTTGATCTATATTTTCTTTTAATATAACCAAAAAATAAAAAAAAAACAAAAAAAACATTGTATAAAATATTATTTTATTATATCAATCTGACCGACTGACAACGGGCAAATTCCTAAACGGAAATCTTGCGAAAAAAATGCTAAGTAAACGGGGCCTCAATGCAAACATAAAAAGGTTTGTGATGCCGACTGTATCAAAACACAGTTTATTCTTTTTTCTTGTGCAAAATCCAGTTCAATTCCAAAGTTATCTTGCTTTCAATTTTAACCGGGTTCGTGCATTTGCTTCACTTGAGACTTGTCTTGCAAATCTTCCATTTTGAAATTTGGCCAACAATTGTTTTTAATCTTACCGATTTGAGACCGCGACCCCCCGAGTCAGACCCACACTTTAAAAAACACTGCTAGAGGTACCAAAAATAATATGATAAAACTTTCATGCACACATGCGCAAGCCATTGACGTGAAGATTCGCAATAAACTTAAAACATAAACTTATTACAGTTGCTTGACTAATACTGTGTTTTCAACTAAAGATAATCCGGTTTAAATTGAGTAGATTAAAAATTAATCTTGAAGCGTTATCACCAGAGAAAAAAAAGATTAGTTTGACGTTTTCACTCTGAATTGGCTCAAAAGTCAATATATCAAGAGTAAAACAAAATAATAATTGAAAAGAAGAATAATAATTTGGGTGCAGTGAACAAATTTAATTGCAATAAATAAAAATGAGTAATAACTTAATAATATTGTTATCCCAACATTTTATCCTTCAAAATTCAAGCAGTAATAATCTTCCAGGTGCATGAAATCTGGGCAGGACACGAGGTCGATAATCTAGAAGGAAAATGAAAAAAAAACGAATTTGGTGATTGAACAATATTCGCAGCTTTATCTGTCCAACACTTCCAGCTAATGGATTCAATGTCAACCTAAAAAAAAGCAAACCCTCGAAGACAAAGCCACACTATCCACCTTGCTTATGAAATTGCAACTCGTCGCTAAAACATTTTCCATTAAAAATTCGAGGCAACGCTTTGGTCTTTGTAGATGTATTGCATATTACAAATTAAATATTGTGTGTGAGTTTAAGTGTAACGTTAAATCAACATTTCTCAAGTGGTGAAGTGGCACAGAGGTAGGGTGGCCGACCGAGAATCCGAGGGTCGCCAGTTCGATTCCCAGCCGGGCATCAGAACTTTACAAGCTTTTTTCACAACCGTGAAGTGGAAAACTTTATTGGTTGGGAAAACAATCAAAGGAGGAGGAGTTTAAGCACCGGGGCATCGAAAGGTGTCCTAGGGCCAATGAGGCCAGCGATGGCATCAGCTGAGGGAACATCGAAAGATGTTCCAATTACAAGCAGTGATTCTGCAGCAACAACATCAACAGCAATAACAACAACGGCAACATCATCCGATGCTAACCAAAAGCGCAGAAAGAGGATCAAGTGCGCACCAAATTTGGTAAAGAGGAGATCCACGGCCACCTCAGCAAAGCTGCCAGCTGGGGTGAATACGTCCAATATAGACGGGACGTCAGAGGCAGCAAGACAAACCCAGCTAGACAATTCACCCGAAGAGGGTATTGAATATATGTCTGAGGAAGGAGAACGGCACTTCACGACGGGCGATAGTTCTGCCTTCGTGAACCTCTCCACATCAGAGGCGTCATCTGAGGAGGACGAGGAACAAATAATGGTCGCTCAAATTGAAGCTTTGGAGGCAGAAATCCAAAAGTTGAAAAGCAAAGTTAAGGCCAGCCAAGAAGCGCGCCGAGCGAAACAACTAAAAGAACTCGACGAACAAGAACAACAACAGCAACAAGAACAATTACAAAAACAACAGCCACAGCAGCAGCCAAAACAAAAACGGCAAAAACAACAGCAATAGCAGCAGACACAAACCAAGAAACAACCGCAAGAAAAACAGCAGCAAAAGTCAGTCTCAGCAGCAGCAGCCACAGCCGCCGATTACGAAAAAAGAAAAGGTGCCACCCATAAATACTTATAAAATGGAGTAACAGGATACCATAAATATATGTAAGTTGACCATAGGTCAAAATTTTACTATAAAAACATTAAATAACGATAGACATGCTATCCATTGCTTGACACTGGAACAGCACAAAAAAATTAAAGAGTTGCTAAAAGAAACCACTACTGAATTCTTTAGTTTCACCCCTAGAACCGAAAAATTTCAAACTGGCCTTTTGAAGGGCATAGATTCCTGCACGGAACCACAGGTGCTCTTAAATGAACTCCGCCAAAAAGCGAATGACGATCTCGACTTTATCGAGGTCAAGCCGTTCGCTACAGTTAGAGCTAGGCGGGAGAAGCGGAGTCTTCCCTTCTTCCTTGTTCAACTCCCACCTAGCAGCAAACTGGATAATTTGAGGAGTATCTCCGTCCTCAACTACCAGGTTGTAACTTGGGACAAATTAAAAAGGAGCGGCGACATTCTTGAATGCATGCGCTGCCAAAGTTTCGGCCACGCCGCAGCAAACTGCGAAATGCAGTCACGCTGCGTTAAGTGTGGAGAGAACCACAATCCAGATGAATGCAAGTTAGGAAGGGAACGGGTCGAAGATAGGACCCAGCTTAAATGTGTACTCTGCCGAGGCGGCGGACAGCCCGCTAATTATAGGGGATAAAGCAGCAAAGCAAACAGTGGTAGAAAAGCGTCAAACAGTGCGCCTTCCTACAACAACGCCCGTCAACCCCCAAATTTCTTACGCCCAAATGGCGTCAGGAAGGGGAAGCACGGTAAAGCCTACACCAAAGGTTGCCCAACAGGCCCACGTGCATAAGGGCCCGGCGGCACAGGCGGATATTATGGGCATTCTGCTGGCCATTAAGGGCCAGTTGACTGGCATCCAAAACCTGATCAGGGAGCAGTCGACTAGAGTTGATCATCATCTACTCTGTTTTTCCGAGCTTAACGCAACTAAGAGGTTAAAGGCATGCTGCCGGAGAGCCCTTTAAGATCCTAGCTGTGAATGTAAATTCACTGATTAGGACTGTACGTAGATCGAATTTATTCCAATTGCTAAAAGACATAAGTCCAGATGTGTTTATGGTTAGCGAAACTAAGCTTAACCAGAAATATAATTTGACTAACAACAATTACAATATCTTAAGAAGAGACCGACCCAACTCCACTCAAGGAGGAGGCGACGCAATCTTTATACGTTTTTTTTTTTTTTATAATCTACACGCGCTCAAGGGATTATGAATACCCTTTAAATGTTTCCACACAGCGCGGGCGTGAGGGTCAGGTTAAGGAAGAGAAAGAATGATAGGAAAGATATGTGGCGTGATATACGGAGACTGTAGGTGATTGTTGTCTCAGATTTTATCTCCAGGGGTGGCGGCTGAACTAATGCGGAGAAATTTCCGTGTCTTATTTATCGATGTCCCTTATAATTCGCATAAATTTTTTTATTCTTTGTCATATTTTATCGGTATACTAGTTTTACTCAATCAAATGTTGTTAGTTCTATGCCTAAACAGCATGTAATTAGTAAACCAGTAACTCATTTTATGACATTTATTTTTTTTTTTTTAGAATTGGTTTTCAATGAAAACATAAGAAGACATAGACTACGGCAGGGATCGAACCTGTGACCATGAGGTTGACAGGCGAACACACAACTATCGCGCCACGTCCACCCCCGTAAAGGTATTATTCATAAGGTAATATATAATAGTGATGTGCGAAAATTTCGGACGTGAGAGGCATGCATCATATGCATTCATCTCCAACTGGGGAAGCGAAAGTATGTGATCGCTGCCTATGTACCGGAAACACCTCAGCCCACCCAATTTATAACAGAGCTTGAAAAGGTTTTTGAATGCTTAAGATTGAGCTCGGAAGAAAACTTTTACATATTAGCCGGTGATTTAAACGCCAAACATATAGATTTGAGAAATCAAATTCAAAATCCTCGAGGTAACCATTTGTATAATTGGATGGGTCGATACAACCTTGAGTATCGCCTCGATCTTCTAGCCACAGAGAGGACATCGTTTCCAAGAAGCGGTGCCTATCTGGATCTATTGCTGAAAGACGCCAGACTAACAATTACTGACACTGTGGGTCAACGACCAAGAAATTGTTTACGAACGATCAAGTACGATAATGACCACTGCGGATTCGCCGCCGTTATACAACTTCCGAACGAGCTTATGGAGTTGGAGGAGTATGTGCCTGTGCATACTTACAATTACAGTTAGGTGCGCTGGCCACGCTTCTCCAATGCCTTATTGAGCGATTTACGGTCAAATGGTATATTCCCACCAAATGACAGGAACCTAACAAATACTGAAATCGACAGATACTTAGAACAAATTGACGAAACCATTCTACGAACAATGGACAACACAATACCGAAATACAAAGAACGTAACGCAACTGACATGTACCGTAACGCGACAATTGACGCACTTCATGGACAAAAAAGTGGATTTCTAACAAGACTAGAACGCTTGTACAGACGGTTTACTGATACACGAGATCTGGAGATTAGGACACTGAAGTCGTCCATCAAAAACATCATCCAATTGATCAAAGAAAATTATGGTTGGCTATTAATTTTGTTCTGGTACAATAAAATTCGTGCCGTTAACTCTAGCAACCCAAGTATGTTCCCAAAAATTAATAAAATTTTTAGAAGAAAATATCAAAACGACTTTCCGTGTCTTAAACTCCAGAGGACGACAGAGAACATAGACGTACTTCTGACAGCAGGCATAGACCCAGAGGATGCCGTATTGGACGATGACCTCTATATAGTCGAAGATCCGCAGGAGAGAGTGGAGGCTGTGGGGGCTGCTTTCCAGCAAGTGTACAAGGTGAATGCTAGCATTCGCCCGAATCATGACCTGGAGAACAGAGCTCTGCTTTATCACCTATGGCTCCGGAACGACATAACCAAATGGCGATCTGAGAACCTTGGTTTTACCGGGTTTAATGATGAAGATTTGGCAAACGCCATAATCGCCTACCGAAATGCGCCCAGTCCCTTGTTAATTTCGAAGAATGAGCTCCAGCTCATCTTCGATTCATTAAAGAAAAAGAAGTCAGCAGAAGTCGATGGTATATCCATCGTTGTACTACGACATTTGCCTCAAGAAGTAGTTGACATTTATACCACACAGTTTAACAACGCGCTGAATAATGCATATTATCCAGTGCGGTGGAAGACAGCTGTGGTGCACCCTCTCCCAAAAAAGGAAAGGACAACTCCAATCCGACGAATCTCCGGTCGATAAGTCTTCATCCGAGTATCAGCAAAGTATTTGAAAAGGTTATTAATAGAGCCCTGTTCAAGTGGGCGGAGGACAAAAATATCATCCCGGATAATCAATTCGGTTTTAAGGCGGGACATGACACAATTCATGTCGCGTCTAAACTAGTTTCTGATATCCAATGGAACAAAACTAAAAAGCAGTGTACGGGTGCCTGTCTGGTTGATTTGGAGAATGCCTTCGACACCATATGGTTAGAAGGTCTCTATCTAAAGCTAACCAGACTAGGTATAAGTAAACCTCTATTGTATATGCTTTGTGACATGCTAAATGGTAGAAAGTTTGTTGTCAAGAGTGGCAATGTAACTTCTACCGCAATCTTTAATATTAATAATGGTTTTCAGCAGGGCGCGGTTAACTCACCGATTTTATTCAGCATTTACACCAGCGATCTGATAGGTAGTCTAACTCAGGCAATTGCGTACGCCGACGATCTAATTGCGTACAGAAAAGCTAATACAGTTGAGGTCATCAGAAGTGTCTTGCAGAGTGACTTCGACAAGATTCAGTGATATTGTGATGACTGGAAGTTGAAAACCAACTTTGGACTCCGTTGCCTAGCGCATCAAGGGATACGAGAACGAACTGGCGCAAGCTGGTGATCGTAGGGCCACATGGAAATCCACTGGCGAGTAAAAGTGTAGTAAAGTACCTTGGCATCTGGTTGGATCAGCACCGCTATTTCGACAGACATATAGGTGCTGGTTTGGCCAGAGCTAGGGGAGCCTTTGCCTTGACAAAACGACTGTTTTATAGCAGCCGTCTTGACAGCAGGGTGAAGGTGATTTGCTACATGGCCCTCGTCAAGCCGATGATTGCCTACGGATGCCCGGTGTGGTTCAACGTTGCCCCATCTCAAATGGGAAAGATTCGGGTGGTTGAGAGGCAATTTCTTAGACGTTGCCTTGGATTACACAGAACACCAGAGCCGGAGTACACAAGATATTATTCCAACCAGGTTCTATACAACGGAGCCAACATAAACAGAATAGATAATTTTTTGTTTAAGCTGATTCGGGGTCACGCTGCAAGAGCGATGTCCTCAACTAACAGCTTAATTTTTGGGGCTTATTACCCCAATAACGAATATTTTGAGAGTGCGCGGTTAAGTGGTTACATCCCTCCCGAGGCATTCCTCTATTTAGACAGTCGAGGGCTGATACAGGATAGAATGGCGGTTCCGCTTATCTACCACGTCAGCCGTAAAACTGTAGATATGCGACTCCTGTATGGTCGAGACGTCATCGCACAAGGTGGAGATGAGCGCCTTCGGTTTAGTAGGACTGTGTCCGATCGGGACCGAAGGGATAGGGCGAAACAGGAAAACCAGTTCTTGTGGCTCTCTGAACAACATTGTGATATTTAAAGTCGATTAAGATATGTCTTGGCCGACTTACATACATTAAGGGTAATTAGGTATAAGGAACAGTCGGGGTGGCACCAAAAAAAAATTAAAAATATGTATGTATGCGGAGGCATATGTGCATGTACCTGCGTAACTTTACATGTATGTACGTACGTATATGTATGTACGTATGCACATGTATGTATGGGGTGAATGTAGCCGTGGGTTGCATGCGTATGCAAAATATAAACAAAAAAGTTAAAAAAACGAAAAAAAACTGCTGTGGCTGTTCTAGTTTTTAAGTAGTTTTAAGTGGTTTTGGTTATATTTAGGTATCTTAAGTAGTTTACGTTATTTTTAGTTAGTATAAGTTAGTTGTATAAAGTTTTAATTATTTTTAGTCTAGCTTTAGGTAGCTTATAAGAAAAAATTTAAAAAATGATATGATGCCGAGTTTTTTTTAAAATATGTTTTCTTGGTAAAATAAAAATGAAATAATTAGAACTAATTAAAATATATTTAAGGTCGAAAGACATTAGTATTACGAGATATAGTTTAGTTTGGAGCGCCCGTAAAGAGCCAGTAAATTAGTTGATAATTATTCTAGTTTTAAACATTTTGGTCTAGCTTTAAGATAGTTATAAGTTAAGATTAAATAAAAATGAATTTAAAAAAAAAGGTTCGATCTGAACGAAATCAACAACGACTATTAGAACGGAGAAGACTGAAAATTCCGCACGTCCGAAAGTGGTGATTGGTGATAGGACAAAAAATGTTACAGTTGTCATGCGCTATAGTTCAACCATGAGCCAACAGGCATTCAATTCATGCTTTAATCATCGACGACCAAGTTTATTCTTCATGTTTACCTGTAATCCAAAGTGGTAGCCCAAACTGTAAAGCAAAAATTGAAGTTTTTAATGTGGGTGGCAATGGCGCAGTCGATAAAGTGCTTGATTGCTAACTAGGACGTGTGGGTTCGATCCCCACGCTAGGCGCATTCTTTTCTATACCTCTAATTTAAGTAAAAGGAGTGGACGGGATTAGGATATGGGAAAAGAAAGGGATAGGATAGGGAAAGGTAGGATTGGGTCGGGCAATAGGTTGATGAGAGGGGTTAGGTTAGGAAAAGAATGTCTGCTACGGAGGCGATGGCATGCTCGCGATGCTCAGCTCAGCTAGTCGGATGTAGGGGGGGATCTTGCCCCCGCAGCTAGACCTCACCTCTTTCAAAAAAACATAAAACATGCCAAAAACTAATACCACTTAGCCACCACAAAACCACGATACACTTTGGGAAATCACTGCGGCTGTTGTTGCAGTTCGGCCTAGTCCCACCCAACCTGGAATTCGTACGGCCCTTTTCTTCGAATTCCCCTGACCTGAAAATGCCAAAGACTTAGAACGGCGGATGAACCCTACTCGTTTACCGGAAGGCCTCAGCCAACCTTAAAAAATGTTATTATGAAATTTTCAAAAAAATAAAATAAATCATAAAAAAAGAAACTGATTAGGAAATGAATATGAGTATCAAATTGGTATAATAAACTAATTGGAGAAATTATATTGTACCTAAATTACTAAAACGAAAGTTTCATATCGAATTTAAAATTTAAAAAATATATAACAAATATCCCACCTCAAGATACTAGAAACAACTACGCAAATTAATACTTTCCTTTTTCTTTATACGTTTTAAAAAAGGTTAAGTTTATTTTTCGTGGAGAACAAAATTGTTCCGATTGATTCGATGCAAGCTTAAAAACTGATTTTATAATATCATCTTAAATCTAAATCATCCTTCTGGATGCAGCGATCGCCAACGCAGGAAAAGATGAGTCGACGATGTGCTTATTAAATATTTGTAATTTGATATCATGTTGTGAAGTTGTTTATGATCGATGGGAAATCGATGGATGAGTCTTTTGATGAATTTAAGAAATGTAATTTTATTATCATCATGACCAATGATCATTTTGATTCTTAAGTAAAATTTAATCTCAGCACTTTTGGGTGTGACTTTACATTGGGATGTGTGATTATAACTCCCCTCTTTCTTAAATGATGCGTTCCGAATCTTTTTCCAAATGTTTTGTGAAGAGTATAACTTTTTTGTTTATATTGTCGAACATGATATCATCTTGGCTTCGTTTTTGATTTTGTTTTTTAAGATATAATATTTTAATAGACTTAGAAAGTATTACATATGTTAAGATAGTTATTACTAATAAGAGGACAATAGAAATTGAATGATTTTCAATATGCTTTGCAATTCTAGACATTAAATTTATATTTTTGAATTTCAGATCTTCATTATCTGATTCCATAAATTTTGTAATTATATAATTATTAACATGGGTTGTTCTATATATTAATATATGTAATTACATATATAATAATATATGTAATTCCATATTTTATAAGATGGGTTTTCATAAGTGACGTTATCTATTACACTTTCAATTACAAAAATTAATAAATAAACTCCTTCTATAGAGTTATTATCCACTGTGTGGTTATCAGAAAACAAAATAGCACCATCTTTAATTACTTCTATATTTTTATCCTTTTCTTTTATTTTAATACATTCTACATTTTCTTTATTCAAAATTTTAGATAAACAATTTTCAACATTTGAATATGTATTATTACACTTAATTATTTCTTTCTCAATTTCTAATTTACCATCGTTTCGACTTACAGCTCTAGTCTCATATAATTGACAATTCTTTTTTATTATTGGATATTTTATATATATAACAACCGCGTTTTTATTTTGTAAAATTTTAAATTTTGATACGTCCATAAGGTCTGTTTATGTAATGTTTTCGTGTTTGTCATTACTACAATATTAAGAGATTCGTTTTAAGTTTTAATATTATCTTTCTGTATTATTCTGTCTTTGGAATATATCCTAACCCTATTCCATAAGTCTTCTTTGACTTTTTGCTTTCTATATTGTGGCTGAAGTTTATTTCTAGCTCCTATGATTTTTTCATAAATTATTTCATTTGCCTTATAGGTTTTTACCTTCACATTGGGGTTATTTCTTTTTAACATTCTTTCTTGAGCTAATAATAGTTTTGGTTGCATACTCTAATTTATTAAATAAGACTTCAAATGGTTTTTTTTTGTTACTGAATGAATAATTTTATTATACTGTTGTACTCTCTAAAAATTGATTCTAAATCATTTATTAAATAATATTCGTCTTTCATACATCTGGCAATTTCTATTATTGTGAAATGGACTCTTTCTACTTGTCCGTTGAAAGTACTGTGTTTTGGATCACAGATAAACATTTCTCTTTTAAGTCTTTGCATTAATGTTCTGAATTGGGGTGTTGAAAAACCTGGTTCATTATCGACAAATAATTTCTTAGCTTCTGGGAAACTTTGTAAAAGTTCTAATAATTTTCCATCTAATTTTGTCCTATCATCTATTAATTTAACTACTAGGAACTTTGAATATGAATCAATGCAAGTTAAGAATTTCAATTTTTGGGCAAAGAAAAAAGTTTAATTGCTCCCCCTCTTTCTTAGCAATTGGAGCCTCTCCAATTGGAGCTTTAAAAGGATGTCTTTCGTATTTATTACGGTATTACGGTTTCTAACAAATTTTTTTAAATTGTTTCATCATTCGTGGCCAATAATATGAGGTATAGATTTGTTTTAAATTTTCTTTAAAACTACGATGTGCTCTAACATGTGTCTATTGTAGAATAATTTCCTGATCTTTTTCGTTTGTTATATCTATGGGGAAATTCCTTGTGTAAAGGAAATTATTGTTAAAGGTCTCTTTCAACTTCTGTTTAATATTATAAAGATCTTCCGGTGTGCAATGAATTGCAACAGTTCCCGGTTGTAAGAATTGTTTTAAAATGATTATTAAATTTTCTGGAGTATCATATTCGATTAAATGTCTTGTTCCGGAAAAAATAATTATTTGTTCATGTGCAGTTAAAAATCCTTGACTTAAAAGTATTTGTTGCTTAAATTGATTAAGAGGTTTGGTAGTTTCTTTAATTTCTATATTATCGCTACTCGCGGCAGAGTGCTGTGTATCTGTACTAGAAGAGTCTTCGTCAGAAATATGATTTAAATATTGCCTAGAAAAGGCATCTGCATTTGTAGTCCCTGGTTTGTATGTAATTTTTGGAGCAAACTCCTCAATAAATGCATGCCATTGTTTAATTTTGGCGTTTGGGTTTCGTACTGATACTTCAAGGGTAAGTGGTTGGTGATCCGTATGGATCTCAAGGTTAGAAAATCCATAAAGATAATTTCCTAAATTTTTTAAAGACCATACTATGGCGTATAATTCTTTTTCATTAGTAGCATAGTTTTGTTCCGTTTTTGTAGGTTTTTCTTCCAGAGTTAAAACACCTGCTATAGCATTGTTAGAAGCATCAGTTGTTAATATAAATTTTTTATTAAAGTCTGGTTGAACTAATACAATTTGGTTAATTAAAAGATTTTTTAAAAGTCTACAAGAAAAAATGGCTTCTTCATCTAGATTTATGTCTGTCTTTTTGGACACATTTTTTGAAACTCTACCGTTTTCTCCGGCTAAATATTAAGTTAAAGGTTTTGTTATTGAAGCGTAATTTTTAACAAACTTACGGTAGTAACCAGTCATGTCTAGAAAACTTCTTAATTGACGTAATGTTCTTGGTAATGGGAAATCATTTATTGTGGCTATATTATTCGGGTCTGTTTTAATGGTATTATGAGCAACTATGTAACCTAACAATTCGGTCTCTTTTTCATAAAATTTCGATTTCTTTAAGCAAATCTTCATATTGGCACTTTTTAATATATCTACAATTTCATTTAAATGTTTAGTATGTTCGGTTAAATTCTTAGAGTATACTATTATGTCATCCATATATACATGACATACTTTACCTATATATTCACGTAATACATCGTCCATAGCTCTTTGGAAAATACTAGGAGCATTTTTTAAGCCAAATGGCATTCTCAAAAATTCATATTTGCCATTTTTTATGCTAAAGCCCGTTTTTTTCAATATCTGATTCTTTCATTTGTATTTGATGAAAGCCTGACTCTAAATCTATCTTAGAGAAATATTCTGCTTTCCCTAAATTTGACAATATAACATTAGTCCTCGGATATAGGATATCTATCTGATATCGTTTTTTCATTTAATTTTTTATAATCTAAAACCATTCTCAATTTTTGACTACCATCTTCATTGGTGTCTTTTTTTGGAACAACCAAAATGGGTGAATTATATGGACTCCTACTTTGACGAATAATTCCTGATTTTAATAAATCTCTAATTTCGTTATTAACAAACGTGTTAACTGACAGTGGGTATGAGTATTGTCTGCTCCATATAGGAGAATCGACTGTAGTCCTTATTTCTGCCTTTACATCTGTTCGGAAAAGTGAATTTAAATTTATATCACAATGTATCCTTTCAATCTTTTTAGTCATAGATTTTTAGATTATTCAATATTTTCACTATTTTCCCTAATTACTGTTTCAACTTTTAGTGTGCTTTCGGAATCCTCTGATTCCCTTGTATTATTTAATTCTGATTGTTTATTATTTAAATTTATATCATTTAAATCTTTGGATAAGAATATTTTTTCCCTCTTATTATTATAAATTAAAACACCATTTGCAGAATCTAGCTTTATAGAAGCTTCTTTTAATAACATATATCCTATCAATAAATCCCTTTCTAAATTTTCAATTTCATAAAATACGACGTGCCTGTCAAATATATATGCTATATAATAATGCGTTATAATGGAAGAACCATTTATTGTATGAATTCTCTTTTTTATTGACAATTCTTGTCTATCTTCTAGAATATTGGGTCTACAATAGCAACTTGTTGCTCCCGTGTCAATCAAAATTTTTAGAATCTTTGGTTCTGTTGGGTGATTTCTGAGGATGAAGGGTAATTGACACGGCGATCACCTAAAAAAGCCTCTTCATTTATATTATTTATTCTTTGATTCTTAACTGGTGGTTGCTATTTTGAACACTTTGTGGTCTCTTATCTACATATGAACTTCTTTGAAAATTGTTATTATAGTTATTTTGGTTTTGCCTAAAATGATTCATACGTTGTCCTACATTATTGTTATTATTGTAATTATTAGATCGCCAATTATTGTTATGGTAATTATAATGGTTAGGCATTTTCATATTTGAACTGCCAAGTGTCATTATTGACGAACGTTGATTTTGGTGGCGATTGTGGTTTGGATTAGTTTCCCAAACAGATCTTTTAGGAAATCGTAGGTTATCGTTATTTGCACTATTATTTGTACTATCGTTATAATGCATATTTTTATTGAAATGAAGAGCGAACTGGGCTCTTTGGTTGTTACATTCTAATTCTTGCGCTTTAGGAAGAGCACTGAGTAAATCATTTGGACTTAGAGAAAATATTATGTTGCTCAATGGAGCGTTAAGTCCTGTTATAAAAACACGTAAGGCATTCTTACGTTGAGCTTCGTTGAGCTCCTTGGTTAAACTGTCTTGACCATGTGTCATAATAGTTTTATTTATTAATAGTGTCAATTTTGTATTAACCAAATTATAATATTCAATTAAGGATGAGGAACCTTGTCTCAAAATACTTAATTGTTGTTCAATCATATGGATGGGACGTTTATCAACATAGGCGAAATCGAGACGACTCTAAATCGCATCAAAATTTAGAACCGTACTGTGGTTCGTAAGGGTATCATAAGCTTTCTTTGTGATTTTAATATGGTTAAGGCTGCAAAGTACTTACGACTTCCTCTCGTGTAGAGAGTCATTGAATTATTAGCTGCTTCTCTCAAGCTTACATAGGAATTTTCATCACTAGTAAATTCATGCAATGATTTAATCACATCTAAGGATTCAACATAATTTATGTGTTCGTCAATGGTTTGTGTTTTATGTTCCATGACGTTTGTATTCGTGGTCAAAGCCGAAAGTTGATTTTTGAGACTTTCTATTTCACTACGTAAAGAAGCGGTATTTGCTACAACAATGCGCTAAATAATGTCTTCATTATTCGTCGCCATTTTATTAAATTTTATTATTAAGTCTTCCACTTTAAATAAATATTTATTTTTAATATGCAATAATAATTCTTTATTTTAATTTGTTTACTCTTAAAAATTGTAAAATTGTTTAAGCTCAATAATTCTCTAAATGATGAAATATATTTCAATATAAAATTTCTTCCTATTCCTTTTATGTAGGCGGGTCCTTTTATTGATATTTTCTGCTTTTTATTTTAACAGCTTCTGCTAATGTTTTTGTTTTAAAGTTCGCTTGTTGAAATATTTTTTTCAATGCACAAATTTTGAAGTTTCTTCACTTTTTTCTTTTAAATGATAAGCATTCACTATTGTTTAATACTTTCACTGTTAATTTCAAAATTACATACTTATTTTTCACTTTTGTTTTTTTTTTTGTTCTTTTAATTAATTTTCGGAATTTTCCTCTCCCCAGTTAGTATCTAATAAATTTCCGCGTTTTATTTTGTTATTAGTGCGGTCTTTTAATTCCATATTATTTAACACTTGCACTCGCGACACATGTTCTTCATTGAATATTTTTATATATTTTTTTTATTTTGCTCGCGTAACTTTTAATATTGCTTTTCTTTTTCACCACTAATTTTTATTTTTCTTGTGTAACTTTTAATATAGCCTTTCTTTTTCACCAATAATTTTTATTTTTATTGTGTAACTTTTAATATAGCTTTTCTTTTTCACCAATAATTTTTATTTTTCTTGTGTAACTTTTAATATAGCTTTTCTTTTTCACCAATAATTTTTTATTTGATTTATTTCTTACACAATTGGTACCACTTATTATAAATTACCGAACTATTTTTATTGATAGGAAAAAATTTTTTTTTCTGAACTTAATTTCCGAAATAACTTTATTAAACTTATTCCTTAGAAACGAACCTTATGGTTTTGTTGAGTTTTTTATTTAAATCTTGCCCCACGTTGGGCGCCAATTAATAATTTCCTTTTCCTTTATACGTTCTAAAAAAGATTAAGTTTATTTTTCATCGAGAACAAAATTGTTCTGATTGATTCGGTGGAAGCTTAAAAACTGATTTTATAATATCATCTTAAATCTAAATCATCCTTCTGGATGCAGCGATCGTCAACGCAGTAATGCAGTGATTATGTGGGAGTTGTATGTCATTGAACGTGAAGTGAGTTCAAGCATTCTAGAGAACAAGCCATAAAGGCAAATGACTAACAACATCCCTTTCATGGTAAAGATCGTGTCAGGAGAAATGGTGAAGAGAGGAATTTCAAAAGAAAGCGTACACATACAAACTTTTACCGAAGCATTTGCTATCATGGAAGTGTTTCCGGGAGCAGTTTTCTACGTCGGTTTTGACCAAAAATTTAGAATTTCATCATATCTATTTTTAATAAATTCTAAACTAATTTTTCTAACAAAAATTTTGATTTCTTGGTCAAAACCACGGCGGGGAATGACGCCTTCCGTAAACCTTTCCATCGCCATGTTGGGGAGTTATTTCTCCTATCAAAATGTCTACCGCGTCGAGGGATACTGCCAGGGTATAAAAGGGAAATTGCCCAAAACTCGTTCATTTTGGTTTCAAGATCTTGTATATATAAACGATTTTTTTTCCGCAATCTTTTTTCAATTGCATTTTGGGTATAAAAACTATAAAAGTAGTTATGAAGTTTAACCTAATTAACATAAGTACGATGAAATAAAAAAATTAAATATGTCAACGAAACCAGACAACCGAGTTTTTTATTTATTTAAATTACCACCCGCGACTAAGGAGAACTTATGTTCCAAAACTGGTGTGCATAACCGAGAACATATAGATACAAATAATCGCTTAAACTAATAAATAATTCGAAAAACGACATGAAAAACCTACCGTTAATGTAGAATCTGACTAGAAAGTAGTGAACCTTGCTAAATTCCAAATATGCACACCCGCCTAACATGTAACCTAAACGAAAAAAAAAAAATTCCCGAAAATATAAGAGCAATCTTAATTAAAACAAAAAAAAGAAAGCAAAAAAGAAATAAACTCCTAAAATTAGAGAGTGCTCTTCAAAAACATATTCCTTACCAAGTCCCCTAACTCCAGGATTAATTCCACCCCCACCACCGAAAATAGGAGATCCATACGAAAAAATAGCAAAATAAAAGAAATCAATAGACACGTACATATGTAATTCCGGTAAAGACTATAAGTTCTTGGTACAGAACTGTAATCGAGAAAAAAACATTAAAAGTGTCATCGTCGGCAAGATAATCACAAGAAAGTGCATCCCCACACCACACAATCAACTGAACATGAAAGATCCATCACCACCTGCACATTCATTTTTCATTCCTAAATAAATTTTTTTTATATACATATATATACATAATAGTTTTCTTTCTAAAGCTTTTCACATATAAGTTCACGTTTTCCTAAGTCCCCTCGCTGTTCACCACATTCCTATCCATAAATCTAAGTGCTCAATTCACATATCGTTCGTTTAATGATTCAATTTCTGTTCAAGCGCGTTTGACAATACAAAAAAAAAACGCCTATCTACTTATGTATATTGATCGAACAATGTTGTGTATGTGCAAGTAGTAATATCATTTTCAATTTTTTTTGTTCAATAATCTAAATTAAATTTTTGAATGGGTAGCAGTTACGAAACAACACATTATTATGCGGTGCACCACCTCAAAGGAAATCGTCAAATTGTGGTAAGTTTGATTTTAATTATATTTATTGGACAATGAAATTATTTGGTTTATATGGTTTAACCTACCAATAACAGTTATTGTACATACGTTGATGTTACAATTAAAGAATAAAAATAATAATCGCAATCCTACGGGTATGCAATACTTCCAGGCTAATTACAGAACATGTTTTATTTGAAAAAAATTAAATGATAAAAGAAAACATACTTAAAGACCGGGTAATGTGGTGTGCTAGATAATTTTATATAGAGCGAATTGAATTTCCTTTTAATATCATTATAAAAGATTTTTGTTAATTTAATTGTTTCTCCAACTGTCGGCTATTCACATTTTACCATGCAGTAAAAAAAAAAATAGTTCTAATCTTGCAAAAAAAAAATTGAAAATTCAATTGTTCATTATGGAAATTATATACGGGTGATTTTTTTGCTACTTGGTTTTTGACGTTTATATTTTTGACAGATTACACATGACAAATTCCACGAACATTTGACATTTCAATTCAGTATTGTTTGCCAATTCAGCATGAGTAGACTTACGCCTGAACAACGTTTGCAAATTATTGAAATTTATTATCAAAATTCGTGCTCTGTGAAAAATGTGTTTCGCAAGCTACGTCCGTTTTATGGTCGTCATAATCGACCCACCGAGCAGGCCATTCAGCTCATTGTGACCAAATTTCGCACCAGTTTCACTTTATTGGACATTAATCCACCAAATCGTATCCGTAGAGTGCGTACCGAAGAGAATATTGCTGCTGCATCCGCCAGTGTTGCTGAAGATCGCGATATGTCCATTCGGCGCCGATCGCAGCAATTGGGTTTGTGTTATTCGACCACCTGGAAGATTTTACGCAAAGATCTTGGTTTAAAGCCATACAAAATACAGCTGGTGCAAGAATTGAAGCCAGGCGACCTACCACAACGTAGAATTTTCGGTGAATGGGCCTTAGAAAAGTTGGATGAGGATCCGTTTTTTTATCGCAAAATTGTCTTCAGCGACGAGGCTCATTTTTGGCTAAATGGATACGTGAATAAGCAGAATTGCCGTATTTGGAGTGAAGAGCAGCCAGAGGCAATTCAGCAGCTACCAATGCATCCCGAAAAATGCACTGTTTGGTGCGGTTAATGGGGCAGGCGGCATCAGTGGGCCGTACTTCTTCAAGGACGATGAAGGCCGCAGGGTTACGGTCAATGGAGAAAGGTACCGTTCGATGATAAGAGATTTTTTTTTGCCGAAAATGCAAGAATTGAACTCGGTCGACATGTGGTTCCAACAGGACGGTGCCACGTGCCACACTGCACCCGAAACCATGCATCAATTGAGAGGTGAATTTGGTGAGCAGTTGTCAAGATCATGTGATTTGACCCCGTTAGACTATTTTTTGTGGGGCTATGTTAAGTCTATTGTCTATGGGGACAAGCCAAACACGATTGCTGCCTTGGAAGCGAACATTGAACGCGTCATTGGTGAGATTCCGGCGGAAATGTGTGAAAAAGTTTGCCAAAATTGGATCTTCAGAATGGACCACCTGAAGCGTAGCCGCGGGCAACATTTAAGTGAAATTATTTTTAAAAAGTAAATGGCAGAAATTGATTTATCGATCCAAATAAAAATTTCATTCACTTTTTACAAGTTTCTGTGTTTTTTTGAATTTTCAAAAACCAAGCTTTTAAAAAATCACCGTTTACATACATAATATTTCATCGAAAATGTTCCTTTCCTTAAATTCAAATATCTAATTTTTATATATTATTTAAAATAAATAGAAATTTACACTGATTTGTAATGGAACTTTTTTTTAGTATTCTAGTCTTTTTAGAATTTCCTTTTAATATCATTATAAAATATTTCTGTTAATTTAATTGTTTCTACAACTGTTGGCTATTCACATTTTACCATGCAGTCTAATAAAAAAAATAAACATATTATATAATATTTCTAATCTTGTAAAAAAAAAAATTGGAAATCTAATTGTTCATTATCTAAATTATATATACATACATAATATTTCATCGAAAATGTTCTTTTCCTTAAATTCAAATATCTAATTTTTATATATTATTTAAAATAAATAGAAATTTACACTGATTTGTAATGGAAGTTCTTGTAGATTGTGTGAATTAATTTGAAACGAATAATTTTATTTAGGTAACGAACGACTGTTGTTTCTTTTTATTTCTTTTTATATACATATTTCAATATAGCAGTTTTCCGAAGCCTAAAATTATAAAGGTATATGTATAACGAGATACTTGCTAAAATTTAACTGGTTTTAACATAATCTTTGTTAGGATAGATTTATTTTTATTTGAATAAAATTGATAGTATATAATACATTCTAGAATTTACAGTTTCGTGTCTTTATTTCATGTACCGCGGATGAATGTCCACTGGGAAGATTACTTTCTGGTTTTGTTTGTTTTTACATTTTTTGAATGCTGATAAGATGAACTCAGTTTAAGCTAAGTCACAGGTGAATGTTGGCATGTAGAACTGAAGAGGGATGAATCTTTTTCTTTGTGCTGTTTTTATTTAAGAGACGGATGAAAAGTAATTATTGTTCGAGTACAGCCCGTTTCTTTTGGGTCTTAGCTTACAACCGTTTTTAGTTGATCTTGTAAGACTGCGATGCATAAACCGTCATAGAGACTGTAATAAAATCGAGGACATATCAGTCATGGATGCGCCTATTGTTGTGTGTGGGTGGGATACCCCTCCGAGAGGCAATAATACCTCGCCACCTCCTCACTATGAAGTTTTTTTCCTGTATCGAAAAGCATATCAGGATGAATTCGGGCTCCTACTTCGAACCCAATCTTTTTTTCAAATTTAATCCGGCATGTAATCAACGTAACGACTTTTCAGGGCTACGATGGCAAGAACCCATCCCATTCGGATGAGCTAGGATGTACTTAAAGGTAGCATGCCTCGCCATCGTAACCTGAAGCCCTTTTCATCCTGCTGTCAGGATCAGATTTATAGCTGTTTTTGCTTTAAAGAGCTTTTCAGTTAGGTGCCTTTCCATATTGAGGTTTTTTGTAAAGCAGACTCCGAGGTATTTGTACTCTTGAACAACTTCCAATGTTTCGTTGTTGAAATGCCAGCGCTGATTTGCCCCATCTCTGCCTCCACCCTTTTTAAAAACCATCACTTTCGACTTATTTTAATTTACCACAAAATTCCATCTCGTACAATAATCAGACAGTCTGTTTATCATCAACTGAAGAGATGGTGGTGTGAACGCGAGCAAGACAATGTGGTCCGCAAAAACTAGTGCTTTTATTATAGTGTCTGCATATTCGATACCTCCAGACAATGCTTCAATTATATCCTCCATAAAGAGTGCGAATAAACTTGAGCTCAGTGCGCAACCCTGCCTGACTCCTGAATTTGTTTGAAACCAGTCGGATACACTTTTGCCATTCCAAACAGCTGCTTTGGTGTCCATGTATACATTTTGCAATACTCGTCCGAATTTGAGCGACATTCCTTTTTGAAATAACTTGAAGAATAATGCATTTCGGTCGACAGTGTCAAAAGCAGACTTGAGATCCACAAAAAAAGTATAAAGTTTTTTATTTCTCGATAGAAACGAGTTAGCGATCGTACGAAGCACGAAAATGTGATTTACAGTTGAGTATCCCATTCTGAAACCAGCTTGAAACTCACTAAGAAGGTTATTCGAATCTATCCATTTATTCAGCCTCTTTAGGAGTACCGAAGTAAAAATCTTGTAAGATGTGTTCAGAAACGAGATTCCTCTATAGTTTGACAGATTCTCCCTTTTTATGAATTGGGAATATCAGGGCTTCTTTGAACTGGTTAGGAATGGTTCCCTGTTCTAAAATTCGGTTGAATATTTCTTTTAGATTCGCCGTAAGTTGTTGTGTTCCACATTTATAGAACTCCGCTGGTATTCCATCAGAACCTGCTGCCTTTCCATCTTTTTGATCTCTTATTGAAACCCATACTTCTGCAAGTCAATTGGTATGTCCAGGATATTATTTTGGAAACCCGGTTGGGCGTAATGGGTCATAAACGCATTTGTAGATTCTGGATTCAGCAATTGTTGAAAATGTATTTGCAGTCTGTTTGAATCAAGTCCATCGCTGGTGACATATTTCGTACCATTTAGTTTGCGAGCCAGGTTCCAAAAATTGCACGACCTTTTACGCATTGCAAGCTGTTTTGGTTTGTCTTCATACTAATCCTTTTTCTTTTTCCGACAGTGTTTTATATTTTCGATTATTTTCCACATACAGGTTTTTTGAAAAGCTCGTATTGGACCGCCTAAACGCATTAAGCCACGCGTAAGATAGTCTTCTTGCCTGCATGCATTCCTTATCAAACCATGGTTCTCCAAATGCCGTTTTTCTTTGCCGAAAGTTGTTCGGTTTTTGGTGTACTTCTTTAATACATTTTTCGATTCCGTTCAGACTTTTATCGTTTACTTCAGTCAGGAGAAGTGCATCCAGCTGGGTTCTGTATTTTGGTGCAGTTGCATTAACCCAGTGCAGCTTAGATAGAAGTTGTAGGTCTAGACTTATTCCTTTTTCTTCTCGCCCGTTGGTAAATGAGACAATAACAGGCACATGATCTGAAAATGGCTGCTTCTCAACTTCAAAATTTGTAACAAGTGAACTCCAATCACCACCTTGTAAACTATAATCTATGACCGAACTTCCTTGTTTACCGACAAATGTAAATTCTCCAAGATTATCTCCTTCGCTTGTACCATTCATAATACGAAGACCAAATGAGTTGCATAGGTCAAGCAATTTAATTCCTCTTGCATTCTTAATTGTGTCTTTCGATTGCCTAACTCGCCCCATTCTTTCATTCTCCGCACCTCTTTCATTACCTATTCTTGCGTTTAAGTCACCAACAACCATTACATTTCATACATCTCGACAAGTCAGACATTCCTTGATTTTTCCAAAATCGGTATCCCAGTGATTGCAGTTGACATATGTTGGTATTATACGAAACCTCTCATCACAAATCCTTAAATCCAAACACGTCACTACTCCATTCCGTATAAACTCGCATCTCATGTCATCCAGATCTTTTTTATACCCGAAAATACACCCTCCACTTGGTTTTCCTATCGAATGTATTCTTGTTGCTGGCAATACTCGAAGTTCGAAGCTGTCGAACTTGTTTTCATAATTAGCTAAGTTACTATCCATTAAATATGTTTCGTACAAAAAAATAATTTCAAAGTTATTAACAAAACTATAAAAGTCGTTAAAAATGCACTTATTGCTAAGTCCTGCTATGTTGTAAGACAGAATTCTATAAATACTTAAATTTTTCACATTTATTAACGCCTTCATTATAAATGTCATTTGTCATCTGGTCTAGTAATGACATTCCGCACACGCCGCCGTCACATTTCAGTTTGTTTTCATTGTCAAAGTAAAAAGATTTAGCTTCCACCATCAATGTTTGTCCCAACGTGGGTCCTTGAATTAACTCGATAAAATGTTGAGATATGTATTTTCAGAAAAAAAATTTTCCCGAAAAAGTTCCGATTTCTTTCAGTTTTCTTCACGAATGTTCGACAGACTTGATTTTTGTTTTTTTTTTTACTTGAGCGTACAGATGTATGATTTTTATTTGATTGGAAGGGATGATTTGACGACCAGTAAATAGATTTGAAATCTTTTCTCTATTTAGTCTGCCGCGACAGCATTCACACAAAATCATATCAATAACAGTCCGAAACTTTTAATCGATTTATTCCTGAATCCGTATATTTGGTTCAGCCGAATTTATAGTTATTCAGATATTGTTTTGAATCTTAGTATTGGTAATACAAGCAATGACGACCGGTAGTATTAGCTATGAAAGCACGTACTGCGACAGCTGCGAGTTGTTTTGTTTTCCCACTTATTCTCATAAGATTTACATCTGTACCCAAGCCAAATTTTTAGTTTTGTGTTTTCGTAGACTAATTTTTCAGCTTCCCTAAAATCCTTCAAGTGAGTTTAACAAAATTACATATTTCCAGTTCAGAAATCTTACGTTCAGTAGTCACATCTACCAGACATTTTATGATACAATTTAATTAAAGTGTAAGATAATATATTCATTATTTAATTATTTTAGTATAATTCAACCTTATTCTTCATTTTTTTGTTCTCTTGATGCTCGTGGTCGCGGGACAACGCGAAGTGTACGTGGTCGCGGATCTAGTAAAACAAGTCGTGGTTCATCGGACTGTCTTCAAGACGTTGCAATGGCAACCAATACGAAACCTGATCATGTTTCCGCCTTATACGCAGAGTTGTCGGCTCCGGCTCCTTCAAATCATCCAAAGTTATCCGAAAGGAATTAGAAACCAATAGGGATGAGTTAAAAAGACAGATGTCCGAAATTATCCCGGAGACATTGAGGGAGAATACTCCATCCGTTCAGCCTAAATACAAAGTCCATAGGCGACAACCATCACAAATTTTCGATCCTAAGCCTGCCAGTCAAAATCAGCCTGAATCTGCCTTCCGAACAAACTACACTAATCTTAATCCTAATGCAGATGAGTTTCTGTCATGGATTAGAAATATGAATTTAAGTGAGGCTTCTACTGGACCAACACCAACGTACAGTCAACATATAAAAACCGCCTCCAACGCACCACAGGCCAGCGAGCGTGTAAACCGTTCATTTCTTGCCGCAATTATGTCGTATTTAGAGAAAGGTCTGAGGGATTAGGATGTCCCTATCCGCTATCACCTTCGCTTTGAGGACTGGTATCCATTAAGCTACATGCATGTCGCCTTACGAAGCCTTATTTGGACAGAAAATGGTTGAGCATGCCACGGAATTCGACCTGTTACGCAAAATGGTTTGTGTGAACAGCTCCAAACTTAACGTTATACCGAAATCATGCAAAATTAACATAATTCATGCGGCCATAAGGGATCCCCTCCAAAGAGCTCATCAAGCTTATGAGCATGCATATAATACAAGAAGCAAAAATGTGATCTATAAAGTTGTGATATAGTCTACAAATGGAACTTTGTGTTGAGTGACGGAACAAAAAGGATAAACGCAGAATTATGTCCGAAATTTAAAAAATCAAAAATTGTAAGAGTGGTAGGGATAATCTGTACGAATTGGAAGATGGCAATGGAAAAGTGCTACGAGTTTTTCATTCGAAGGACATCAAGATGTAGTCTACGCGCCCGGCTAGCAACAGCCTGAACATGAGGAGAAATGCTGAAGAGAGGAATTTCAAAAGATAGCGCACCCATACATACTTTAACCTAAGCATTTGCTTGATGATGTGGGAGTTGTATGTCATTGAACGTGCAGTGAGTTCGAGCATTCGAGAGAGAACGAGCCATAAAGGCAAATGATTGACAACATCCATTTCATGGTAAAGATCGTGTCAGGAGAAATGCTGAAGAGAGGAATTTCAAAAGAAATCGTACCCATACATGCTTTAACCGAAGCATTTGCTATCATGGAAGTGTTTCCGGGACCAGTTTTCTACGTCGGTTTTGACCAAAAATCTATAATTTATCACATCTATTTTTAATAAATTCTAAAATAAATTTTCAAACAAAAATTTTTATTTCTTTGTCAAAACCACGGCGGGGAATGACGCCTTCCGGAAACCTTTCCATCGCCATGTTGGGGAGTCATCTCTCCTATCAAAATGTCCGCATAACAGAGAACATATAGATACAAATAATCGCTTAAACTAATAAATATCTCGAAAAACGACATGAAAAACGTATCGTTAATGTAGAATCTGACTAAAAATTAGTGAACCTTGCTAAATTCCAAATAAGCACACCCGCCTAACATGTAACCTAAACGAAAAAAAAGAAAAAAAACTACGCGAAAATATAAGAGTAATCTAAATTAAAACAAAGAAAAAAAGAAAGCAAAAAAGTAATAAACTCCTAAGATCCGCGAGTGCTCTTCAAAATGACATTCCGTATCAAGTCCCCTAACTCCAGGATTAATTCCACCCGCACCACCGAAAATATGATAGCCATACGAAAAAATATAAAAAAAAGAAATCAATAGACACGTACATATGTAATTCCGGTAAAGACTATAAATTCTTGGTACAGGCTGTAATTGAGAAAAAAAAAATTAAGTGTGTCATCGTCAGAAAGCTAATCACAAGAAAGTGCATCCACACACCACGCAATGAACTGAACATGAAACATCCATCATCATCTGCACATTAATTTTTCATTCCTAAAAAATTTTATTTTAAATTTAGTTGTGGTAAGTTTGATTTTAATTATATTTATTGAACAATGAAATTATTTGGTTTATATGGTTTAACCTACCTATAACAATAATTGTACATACCGTCGGTATACAAGCAGAAGGCACTAAGTCAAAAAACATAGTTTTGAGTAAATCGATATTTAAGTTTTGATTGGTCATGAAAATTCAATGATGATTGTTTTCTTGTGTTTTATCCAACAAAAAACACAATTGGCATATTGTCATTAGTTTCCAATATAAACTTTAGTCTTTTGAGTTTAAAAATATTCAAGCTAAACTAAAACATAATGCTGACTTAGTGCTTTTTAGCAGAACTGATACTGCGATTTTGTATGAAAATAGCTACTAAAAAGGAAAAAAATACCGTAATTTCTTAATGAAATCAAAAGTTTTATTTACGGAAAAACTAGAATACAAATAATTTAAAGCAAGCAGATTTAGTAATAAATATTTTAGGGTAATTGCTGAATATATTTCAAAATGCATGACCCCACTTCACAGCTTCCACTTTTACCATTAATTTCTGTCCAGGCATAACAAAAAGCGTTATTCGGCAAATCCGATCCATAAATGGTAAAATTATGGAGTTTTAGCTTTCTTTTGTAATATGTCAAAGAAACATAAGTCGATGGTATTTGTAGTACACTTTGCATATCCATCGAAATTGATTTAAAATCTACATCTGATTTAGCCCTTTGTTTGTCATTTTCTTTTTCTCTGAATGCCTCTTTTTTACGTATTAAATGATCATTATAATCTGTTTGCATTTCAAGTTTTGCTTCAGAAGATTCAGTCTTATATTTGTAACACATTAAATATTTAGATCTTTCTACGGTACAAAAAAAGATAAATTATATTCATTACCAAATATTCGTCTGTAGGTGATTTCAAACACAGGAACAACATTAATTTTAGTACATGTATTTTAAACATTGTCGTACATTTTCTTTATAGAAAGTTTACTGTCTAAATATTTTCGTTTACTGTTCTTGCGACAGTAATGGCTTTCCATGTACGGAAAACTTTTGATGTATTTCTTTACATTATCTATATCCTATCACGTTCTGTTTTATTGTGTGTTTCATGTTTGTCTCTTTTGTCTGCCCCTGAAAAATGACCACCAGTATCATTTTTTCTTAAAAACGCATTAATTACACTTCGGTTAGAAATATTTAACGTGCTTAAGAAAAATTGTTGACAAGGTATTTCTATCATCCTGAATAAAAAAATACGTTTTGCACTTTGTCGCATATCTGCATTTTCAAATATAGGTCGTCGGTGTTTTGGGGGATTGCTTTTGCGGAATAAAGCTTTTCTTTTGTTTGTAATCCAAAGACACAAATTTGTACATAACTTCAGTCAGCAGCTTTCGTTTATATTCATACACTCAAATTTACACTTATGATTTAAAATAGCGTTTGGATTCTTTGGGCGTTTTAAATTATATTTGCTATCTTTATAAGGTAGACACTTTGACTTCAGTTCCCGGTTGATATTGCGCTTCCATTTTACTGAGCACGGTTTTTTCCACCTTCTTCATATTGAGGAATTTTCTTTCATTGTTCCATTATTTGTAATATTCTCTTCAACTTCATCTTCTTTGCTGGTACTTGACAAGTTCTCATTAGCGATATAATAACTTACATCTTGTGGGCTGTCGTCTGAAGAAAAATCAGTTGCCTGTCCTATGACACTGTGTAAAAATATCATGGATTCATTTAGGACCATCGTCATCGTAGGCGTAGCCGAACTTAGTTCTTCACCTAATACTATAAAAAAACAACTTTTCAGTGGGCCTAAACTATTTTAATATTGAAATAACAAACCTATATCCATTTCTTTTTCTAAGTCATCATTCATTGTCCGTGGTGTGCACACCGAGTTACATTTATTTGCAGCTATTATAATATACAAAATTAATAAACCAAAATTAAGGACATACATAATAAATAAAACCAAATAAAGTACCTGAGTGTTTACCATTTGTTTTTGCTAATTGAAGCATTTCCCAAGCACGAGAATTTTTATTCATTTTTATGGAGATTTTATTCAACTACTCTCTAAACAAACACCTAGCTACTAGTTGAATAAACCTATCAATTTGAAAAAAATCAACCAATTTGCTGCCTGCATACTGAGAAGGTAAGTCGTTGTTTAAATTCAAAAATGTAGCTTTTCTGACAGTTAAAAAGCATTAAGTAACTTAAATGCTTTCTTTCTGTATCATATACCATATGTTTAGTTTCTTTTAATGACAGCCAAAATGCACTAAGTCAACTTAGTGCGATTTAACCGTATTAAATGTTATCTAACTGACTTAGTTCATATAACAACTTCAAATAATTCATATTTAGACATAAATAATGGCTTAGGAGGTGCATGTAGTAGATAGATATCATAATTCTGGATCACTTTGCTTCAAAATGTAAAAAACGTAAAAAAATGACTTAGTGCCTTCTGCTTGTATACCGACGATACGTTGATGTTACCCACAGTACACATAATAAGGTAATATATTGCGCATGTTTACAACATTCTGTTATTATAATTCCAAAATACCGTTATCATATTTGGCAAAATGTCTCTCAGATTTGGTATTTCAACATGCAAATACGGATGGGTCAATATTTCAGTAAGATGTATTCAGTTAGAGGTAACAATAGATCAAAAATAACTGTTATTAAAATGACATTTGAAGTTTCTAAATTTGTATTTTGATCAAACCAAACAGCAGAATATAGATAAAAAGTGATGAATAATTAATTATAAAATGGTAGTGTAAAATAAATTATTAAAATTTTTATTTCACATAAAGTTTTTGTTCCATAATTGTTATTTCAGTAACAGGAATTTATAACTGTTATTTAAAAGTAGCAGTAAAAAGATATTGCAACCAGCAGTTTGGCTCATGCCAAAGCCTATGCGCATGCCAAATGTGACACGAGTGTCTGTGAGTTTTGCGCGAACTTGAACGAAAATGAAAACAGGAATATATTACCTTTATTATGTGTACTTTGGATGTTACCAATTAAAGAATAAAAATAATAATCGATTCTACGGGTATGCAATACTTCCCCGCTAATTACAAAACATATGTTTTATTTGCAAATTTTTTAACGATAAAAGGAAACCTACTTAAAGACCGGGTAAATGTGTGCTAGAGAATTTTATAGAGAGCGAATTGAATTTCCTTTTTATCATTATAAAAGATTTTTGTTAATTTAATTGTTTCTCCAACTGTCGGCTATTCATATTTTACCATGCAGTCTAATAAAAAAAATTAACATAAGCCAATAGTTCTAATCTTGCAAAAAAAAAAAAAAATTGGAAATTCAATTGGTCATTATGTAAATTATATATACATACATAAAATTTCATCGAAAATGTTCTTTTCTTTAAATTCAAATATCTAATTTTTATATATTATTTTAAATAAATAGAATTTCACACTGATTTGTAATGGAATTTTTTTTAGATTGAGTGAATTAATTTGAAATGAATAATTTTATTTAGGTAACGATCGACTGTTGGTTCTTTTTTTATTTTTATATACATATTTGAGGTACTTGCTAAAATTTATTGGTATTTACATAATCTTTGAAAGGATAGGTTTATTTTTATTTGAATAAAATTGATAGTGTATAATACATTCTAGAAATTACAGTTTCGTGTCTTTATTTCATGTACCGCGGATGAATGTTCACTCTGGGAAGATTACTTTCTGGTTTTGTTTGTTTTTACATTTTTTTTGAATGCTGATAAGATGAACTCATTTTAAGCTAAGTCACAGGTGGAAGTTGGCATGAAGAACTCAAGAGGGATGGATTTTTTTTTTATTTTATCCGGCACGTGATCAATGTAACGACTGCTCAGGGCTACGATGGCAAGAACCCACCCCATTCCAACGAGCTAGGATATATTTAAAGCACGTCTCGCCATCGTAACCTGAACCCCTTTTCCTCCTGCTGCTTCCCCCTGTACCAATAATCAGTGGGTGTAATGAGGGTAAGGGAGGGAATGGGTATGTGCGCCCTCATATAGATGCGTTCCAATAAAGTGCTGTCGCATTAGGATATGTTTCCAGGTTATAGCACCTCCGAGATTTGAGATTAAGGAACATCAGATTGAGAGTCCTGGCCGACAACACCTCGGTTACATTACACTGTCTTGATTAAATAGTATGTATGTATATTGATTTAATTACTTTTTTTTAAATATTATAATCTTTTTCTTTTTGGTTATTATTTCTTATTTTTCTTTTTTCTATTTTCTTTGTTTCATTAATTTCTCGTGAGACACTTTTATGAATAGGATACAAGGGTGACAGCTAGGTTGCTGGCAATTTGAGATAAGCATTTCATTATATATTTTTTTGTTTAGCTTAAATAAAAAAAAAACAAGATTTAATTAAACAAGTATAGACAAAAATTACTTAGGACAAGAGTTATTAAATAAGTAAATAGTATATAGAATTATAAATGAATTATAAGAACTCATTTAAAAAAAAAAATTTAATGGCTCGATGGGAAATATTGATGCCGTATGACGAACGATTGTACTGGTTGGTGTACACAAAAAAACTAAGACTCTAATGGACATGGGGGTGCTCCCTTGGCGTCGTATATGGTCAGGGACGACCGTATGGACTTCCAAAAGAGTTGGCCTTTCTGATACATTTCGACTGGTTGCTCCTGTGTGTTTTTGGGCGTAACGAGGCGACGCCTTTAGTTTTCGTACAGTCTATTTGGTGTAACAGATTTTTGTTCACGTTACAGGTACGTAGTATTTAAATGAAGTTATTGATACTACCAAAGTGGCCAATCTTTTTTTTTTTGTTTTTATCACTGCAATTTTACTGAAAGAAATGTGGTGCCTTTTTTTTAGTCTTAGCGTTTTAAGGAGTATCACTGATTGACGGTATAAACGATGAAGTTTTACACCAATGTAGGTACCTTGCCGTGACTAACTAATAGTTTTGTTTCTGTTTCCTGACTTCTAACATGACACGACTTGTCTAGTTGCCATCCAAATTACAAGAGAACACAACTTTCTTCGCGGAAAAGGATCTTGCCCTTTTCGTTAATTTTACTTAGCTTACATAACGAACATTTTTGTAGATTATCGGCTTGTTAAGTTGTAGGTTAATTCAAAATTATTTTTAGGGCTTAAACACAATCGTACTCTTTCTTATTTTTAATTTTTTATATTTTTAGTTAGAAAGAAAGAGTATCATAAAAATATATGCTCAGGAACACAAAATGACGCCCTTACAAAACTTTTCAATTTGTATTGAGCCCACAGAAAGAAAAGGCATAATGAATTATAAGCGGA
This sequence comes from Philhelius pedissequus, assembly GCA_910595825.1. Taxonomy (NCBI): domain Eukaryota; kingdom Metazoa; phylum Arthropoda; class Insecta; order Diptera; family Syrphidae; genus Philhelius; species Philhelius pedissequus. The sequence continues at coordinate 141,938,486 of OU343161.1, read as the reverse complement.
TATCCTTTGCCTGAAAAATTCCAAGCAACGTTCCTTTTAAATCTTCCAGCTTATAAAGGTGGCTACCGTGAACGCGTTTAGCTTTGGCCTTCGTAAATTAGGGGCAACATTTAGCGCTAAGCTTTTTACTTGGATCACTAAGAATGAAGTTACTCTTAAAACTAAATCCACTACTTTGAACTTTCTATCTCTATTGCGCGTATTATACCTATGTCCATTCATATTATGAGCAGCACTGAAGGATTATTTGAGGTGGGTATGAATAACATTAATTTTTGCCGCCTTGGGTATCACATAAAATTCCGGGTTATTGGGAGACCGTAGGGCTTTAAGAAGACTATAATCAGAGCCATGTCCTATTTTGGACTGACTGAATAAAGCCGCATGCGGTGACATGCCTATTACCGAATGAATAGTTGAGCGCACTACCTATGGAAACTAAATGCTTGTCCTAGTGTCGTTGGTCTTTTTCTATATAGGACCTTATGGGCGCTAAGATCAAGCCATTTACTCGCCCGCTGGCATTTGCTTGAGGTGAATAAATAGCGGTTCTATTATGCGATACACCATACGCCTTAAGAAATTTGCCAAAATCTTTGCTAACGAATGGCTTCCCATTGACGGTCAGCAACGGCTTTGGTACTCCAAAAATGGCATACATTTGTTCTTTCAAGAACTTGATGGCTGTGTCACTCGTTGCTCGCCGTAATGGAGAGAGAAGGACAAACTTCGTTAGTTATTTTAAGCAAGTAATTATGTAGGAATTTCCATTCTTCAACTTAGGATAAGGTCCTAAAAAGTCGGCAAAAAGGTGCTAAAATGGCCTATCTGCTTCATATATCCTACCCGTTTTAGGTTTGAGAATAGTGTAAGGAGCGTTAGAGCCTTTACAAATACCGCAAAGTGAAATGATCGACTTCACTTGAGCCGCCATATTAAGCCAGCAAAATCGATCGCGAAGATGGTAGAGTGTTTTTGCTACCCCTCCATGCTCAGCCTGTCAATAAGTTGACAATATTCTTTTGAATCAAAACATGGATCTGATAAATCGATATGTAGAACGTCCGCTAGTTCATTCTGTGATAGAACATCACCAATGGTGTCCACTGCATATATGCGTGATAGCGGGGACAACGTATAGCAACCCTTTGTGATGCTCTATAACGAAATTAAAACCTTGCAATTTAAGACTCCAACGAGCTAATCTACCATTTAGGTCTTTCTGGCCCATCAACCACTTAAGGCTGGCATGCTCAGTTACAAATTTCACTCCTTTCTTTAACGTATTGTTTATGAGTGCTGCTAATGTGAAATAATTTTTTACAAATGACGATATCACCGATATAACCCTAAAAATCTACGAAAATGGCGTGGCGATTTTGGGATGGGAAAGTCATTTATGGCTGTTACTTTATTTGGGTTCAACAAGCCCAAGATAATCTAATTTCCTAAAACAGAAGTTTGATTTTTTAAAATTTATTGTTAAACCAGGAGCACTGAGTTTTTGAGCTAAGAATTTTAGAATTTCCAAACGCTCCTCAAAAGTAGCCGACACAATCAGCAGATCATCTATGTACGGGAAGATTTAGTGTTGCAGTTCATGCGGTATCGCCTTGTCTATGAGTCTGCACATGCGTTGAGCCGCATTATAGAGACCAAATGGCATCAACTTGAACTGCAAGAAAGGCAGCCCCGGTATAGTAAATACAGTTTTCTCCATTGATGTAACCACCAGCAAGTCCGCGTCGTTCAGATCAACACTCGATATAAAATGTGCCTCTGAAAGGCGCGCAGTGACCCCTTCTATGCGCGGAAGACAATTTGCAAATTTGCATCAGGCTTAGTGACCGCATAAAGCTTTCTAAAATCGAAGCACATACAATGTTGACCATTATTTTACTTCACGAGCACCACTGGGGAACTCCAGGGACTTGTGCCCTCTTCTATAACGTCCAAATCTAACATGCGTTCCACTCCCGCATACAAAAGGGTCTGAATCGTTGGGGCAACAGGATAATGCCTCTGTTTTATTGGGACTGCATCTGTTGTATCTATGAAATGTTCTTCTAATGATGTTCGACCTAATCCATTTTTTTCAAAGGACGAAAACATCACCTTTACTTTTAATAGATCTGCTAATTGTTCGACCGTCAGTTGATGGCCATTTGGATCATCAGATCGTGTCTGGGTTAACGTAGAAAGCTCAGAGATCCTTCCAAAAGTTGATGCCTAAATAAAGTTTTTGCTCTAGGGAGGGGACAATATAAAAACATACCTCCTTTTCAATATTGTTATAAAAGAACTTTATAGTATTTTGCATTTGTATTTTATTTATTTTCGATATGCTATACATATTAAGATATATTATCTTATAAAGAGTGAAAGCTTAACATTGGTATAAATTTAATAAATAAATAAATAAAAGCTAACAGTATTTGTTTAATAGTTAAGATATTAGGTTATGAACAATTATAATTAAATAATAAACTAATAAATTAATTCAACATTCACAATTTTGAATTTTAATTATTTTTCATAAACATATATATAATTCATATAAAAAAGGTATATACATGTTAATTTTCTTTTGAAGATTTACCTCATGGTAAAACTCTTCTTTACTGGCTAGAAAGATAGATTTTGAGTTTATTTCGGAATATTTTGACATTCAACTGCCCTTATATCTCTCGGTAAGGAGTTCCAAAGTTGTAAAACATTTACAAAGAACTATCGTTCTGATGTAAGACAGGTGTGTCGTGGAATGCCAAAAGTACATAGTCTGTTAGAGTTAGAAAAATGTAGCATATAGAAGAGACACTGTGGTTGATGCATTTGTTTTATGTTAAAGAGGAAAAGGAGGGTTCGGTACTGTAACAAGTGTTTGAATTCCATATCGTATAAGCTATAATAAGCAAACTCAGACACATGATCGTATCTTTTAAAACCATAAATATATCTGATCGTGTGGTTGAAAGCAACATTAAGTTTACGGAGCCTCACAGCATCAGACTTACAGTAAATTTCGCAGTCATATGCGAGAAGAGGAATAATCAATGTCTTACCTAACATTTTTCAAGTTTTTATAGGAGTTAAAAATTGAGAATTTCGAAGCACTCTAAGGGATCCATAAGCTTTGCCTACAGCAACATTTATATGATTATTCCATGATAATGTGATTTTAAAAACTAACCCTAAGTTCTTAGCTGTTTCCACGAAATCAAAAGATATATTATTAAGATATAGGTGAGTGTTAGAAAGAACTAAATATTTGGTTTTAGGGGTGGCCGTGGCGGGATAGTTGTGTGCTCGCGTGTCAACCTCTTGGTCGCAGGTTCGATTCTTTCCGTTGTCTGTGTCTTCTTATATTCCATTAAAAACCAATTCTCAAAAATTGTCATAAAATGAGTTGTTAGTTTACTCATTACATGCTGTTCAGGCATAACACTAACAACATGTGGTTGTGTAAACTAGTATTCTCATAAATATGACAACGAAACAAATAAAATAATGCGAATTATAAGAGACACAAATAGATAAGACACGGTAATTTTCTCCGCATTAGTTCAGCCGCCATCCCTGGAGACAAATGTGAGACAGATCTTTCCTATCCTTCTTTCTCTTCTTTCACTGGGTGCCCTCGCTGCGTTAAACCCATATAAAGGGTTTTCATAATCCCTTGAGCGCGTGCGAAATTATAAAAAAAAGATGGGTTTAGAGACAGGCCATTACGTTGAGACCAAATATATATGCTTTGAAGATCCTCGTTTATACAGAGTTTCGCAAACAAATAAATAAATTATGACCGACTGGCTCTAGTTCACAATACAGAATGAATCGTTTTATTTCGTCTTTCTTTATACATCTTATTCTTATCGACGTACATTAGCATTAGTGTAAATATTATTATTCTTCTATTCTCCTTACTATACAAGTATAAATAGAGACTTGGTATGTACATAAGTATTAGTGTAAATATCACATGATTCTTATATTCTAATTACTATACAATTTAGGGTTGCCGTCTCTTTAATTATTACACTCGTTTATGTTATTAGCCCAATTTTCTATTAGACCAAGAGGGCACCTCAAATAAAGCTGCACATCATCAGCATACATTTGTACTATCGAAAATTTTAACACAGAAGGCAACTCATTTATCTAGTGTTTCTAATTCGAAACTATGATATTTTGTTCATCGTCTGCCGTTCTTTTGCAAAAGTAGAGTATCGAGTGTAATTTTCCATCACTCTTTTTTGTAAAAGAATAGCTCCTAAACCTATCGAACTCGCATCGCAATGTAACTCTGTACTATTTTTGGGATTATATAATGCTAATATTGATAGAAGTGTAATAATATATATTACACTTCTACACCGAAATGAAACACCTTGCTTTTCCTCGTAAGATCATGAAGTGGTTTAGCTAAAGTTGAGAAATCCTTACGAACATAGACCTAAGAAGCTTTGAACCGAATGTACATTTTGAGGTATTGGATAATTCTTTATCGATTCTAGCCCTTTATCATCGGCTTGTATACCTTCGCCCGAGATGGTATAACGCAAATACTTTACTATTGTCTGAAGAAACTCACATTTGTCCAACCTTAACTCTAATTTGTTATCAACCAATCTTTTGAACACCTCTTTTAAAATTCTAAAATCGAGATATACTATTACTTCATCTTTTATAATCATATCTGCAAACATTTTGTTAACATGTCTTTGAAAAACTGAAGGGGCATTTCTCAGCCCGAAAGGCATTCTTGGGAATTCGTACTGTCCTAGAGGTGTGACAGAAATGACGTATACTTAATGGACTCTTCGGGCATATACACATGAAAAAATCCGTTTTTCAAATCTAACTTTATCGTCTATCAATGGAATAGGGAAACTATTTTCCGCTGTCTCCTTGTTAAGAACTCTATAGTCTATACACATTCTAAGATCCCCAGTTTTTTTTTTTACCAGTACTATAGGGGACACAAACTCTGACTCAATTTTTCTAACATAACCTTTTTCTAAATATTCGTCTAACAATTTATTTTATTTTGATTTCTCAGTATATGAAAGTCTACGAGGTTAATAGAGCTACTAATGGTTCTACCGGGCGTCGAGGTACCACCTAATAATTTTTATAAATATCTTGCAAATATTTTTTTGCCATACAATCTACATTTTGTCCAATTACTAGGTTGTCTTCTTCACGATCATTAGTTTCACAATCAATCATAAACAAAGACTTTTCAAAATATTCATTGTCATGTTCTTCAAACTTTACAACCTTAATATTTTCTTTTGAATTGCTATGGTTTTGATTACTTAATTCATTTGGCACATGCAAGTCAATTTCGAGTTGTATTTCATTAACCTTAAATTCATGTAAACATTTATTATTCATCTTATTTTTTACATCTAACTTACATTATTTTTTCCAACTTTGACTAAATTTCTATGGTCTATTCTATATGTTAGTGAATTATTATTCTCAATGCATTGCTTACCATATCTAACTGTGTACACATCGTTGTGATTCTCAACTTTGTTGACTTTTTCACATTTACATTGATAATTTGAAATTAACTTAAAGTTACCGGCCTTCAAAAAACTTCTTCCCAGAACTACCTCATAACTAGTCGACAAATCATCAACTACAAACAATTCTGTCGAAACAACTAAATTTTCCCAGTAAATCATAATGGGTTATCCATTTTGCGGTTTCAAAAGTAAACGTAAATAAAACACATATAAAATATCTTTTTTCATGATATTTCTTTTTTATTATAAAGTTTGAACGTTGACATTATGTGTGAAATACTACATCGTTTAAATGACCACCACGCGAATTGTTGCAAGCATCGATTATTTTGAGGTAATTTTCGACTGCTTTTTGACACATATTGGGCGGTATCTCAGCCATAACTTGACGAATGTTGGTTTTCAAGTGCTCAAGAGTTAAAGTTTTATCTGCATAAACACGATCTTTCGCGTAGCCCTACAAAAAAGTCCAGCGGTGTCAAATCGCATGATCTTGGTGGCCAGTTGATATCACCACGACGAGAAATTACGCGGCCAGGAAATGTCTCTTGGAATAAAGCCATATTTGCTCGAGTTGTGTGGCATGTGGCACCGTTTTGTTGAAACATCATATTCTCCAAGTAGTATTCTTCAATAGCAGACAAAAAAAAGTCGGTTATCATATGACCATAACGCTCCGAATGACAGTCGTGACAGTCGTTCCATCGTCGTTTTCGAGGAAGTAAGGTCCAATCACACCTCCGGACCAAAGAGCGCCCCAAACAGTGACTTTTTTTGGATGTAATGGCCTCTCTTTAATTACTTGAGGATTCTCACAACTCCGCTGAGTGAGAAATGTGCTTCGTCGCTGAAGAAATTTTTGGTCGAAAAATCGCCCTCCACCGCCTGTTACTCAAGCACCCATTCGACGTATCCACGACGTTGTGAATGGTCAGCTGGCTTCAGTTGTTGTGTTAGCAGGACTTTATATGGATGTAGGTGTAGATCCAAATGCAAAATACGCCATAATGTGCACTAAGCCAGTCATAATTCCTGAGAACAACGAGCAATCGACACATTCGGGTCTTCGGCAACACTTTCACTTACAGCAGCGATATTTTCAGTGGTATGAGCGAAACGATGATGCACAGGCCTTGCAATATTGGTAACCAATCCATCCTCTTAAAATTTCTTCACAATTTTGATACACTCCTAAACGATGTCCTGATGATCCGCATCCGTAACACGCTCCGTATTCCCTTTTAGGCTTCCTACATTCTGAGGCGATGTGTCGGATGCAGTTACGATTATAGCATCTTGAACGCTCTTTCTTTTGTTGTGACCCCGTCGACGTTGATGGTATATTTTTTTGTTTGGCTGAGATATCTTGCTGAAAGTTTGTAATAGTTGCGCCCGATCCTTGAAGTTGTTTACATGAGCATATAGCCTTAAATTTGTGTCCGTGAATGCCTCGATGACTTATTCAACAAATTCTTCTTCATCCATGCCCAATCCATTTGCTAACATAACTTTGTCGCCATAATATTCAGTAAACGTTTCGTTGTTCTTCCGACTCCTTGTCTCAAACTTCTCATCTTCAATTTGTTGTCTTTATTACCAAACATCTTCTTTGAGTAGCTCTTCCAGGTTTTCTTCGGCAATGTTCGGTTTTGAATAAATCCATTTTTGTGCCCTTCCCCTCAGCTTATTCACCACTAACATACGGATAATTTTTTCTTCGACGTTGTATACTTTTCGTACACTTCGTAAATGTGCTACCCAGACATCAAAATTTAAAACACCATCAAATTCGGGCAGCATGTCTTTGTAAATTACGTATTTCTCCTCGTTGTCATTTTCATTTATTCTTTTGGCACTCGTAACCGCATGGTTGCTTTTGCTTCTTTCCATTGTCCGTTGTTCATTAAATTCGATATTTTGCTGCAGAAATTCATTCTGCTTTGCCAACAACTCTTTTTCTCTTTTTAACAAATTTATTTCCCTCGATAGGATCTCGTTTTCCTTGCTTCTTATTGTTTGTTGTTCAGCACTATCACCGAGATTAACATTCTCCGTTGATGTAACCCCATCGTTATCGTTGTCGTTGCTATCGTCATTGACGTTGTTGTCGTCGCCATCACCCCAGTCATCGTTTGGATGTTCACCTCTTTTTTCAGGTGGTATATTATTGAGCCGCAAAACCATTACTGACTTGGTCCCGTTACCTTGCATCCCAAGCCGTTGCAGCCACTCGCGCAGCTGGGCCGCTGAGAATTTATTTTGGTCGACTGAGTCAGCCATTTCATATAATAAAAAGAATGACTTATTCGAAGCCACAAGAAGGAGAGAAAGAAAACGAGCACAGTTTTGTTGATAGTTAAATGAAATTTCACGATTCTTTTTATCCTTTAGGGTGAATCCCTCTTGTGAGATTTCAGACACAGTTTCGCAAACGAATAAATAAATTATGACCGACTGGCTCGAGTTCACAATATAGAATGAATCGTCTTTCTTTTTACATCTTACCTATTCTAATTGAGAACATAAGTATATAAAGGTACATTAGTATTACTGTTAATAGTACATGATTCTTATATCATCCTTACTATACAAGTTATATAAATAGAGATTTGGTATGTGCATTAGTATTAGTCTAAGTATCACATGAGTCTTATAATCTAATTATTATACAAGTTAGGGTTGCCGTGTCTTTAATTATTACACTCGTTTATGTTATTAGCCCAATTTTCTATTAGACCAAGAGGGCACCTCAAATAAAGCTGCACATCATCAGCATACATTTGTACTATCGAAAATTTTTACACAGAAGGCAACTCATTTATCTAGCGTTTCTAATTCGAAACTATGATATTTTGCTTCATCGTCTGCCGTTCTTTTGGAAAAGTAGAGTATCGAGTGTAATTTTCCATCACTCTTTTTTGTAAAAGAATAGCTCCTAAACCTATCGAACTCGCATCGCAATGTAACTCTGTACTATCTTTGGGATTATATAATGCTAATATTGATAGAAGTGTAATAATATATATTACACTTCTACACCGAAATGAAACACCTTGCTTTTCCTCGTAAGATCATGAAGTGGTTTAGCTAAAGTTGAGAAATCCTTACGAACATAGACCTAAGAAGCTTTGAACCGAATGTACATTTTGAGGTATTGGATAATTCTTTATCGATTCTAGCCCTTTATCATCGGCTTGTATACCTTCGCCCGAGATGGTATAACGCAAATACTTTACTATTGTCTGAAGAAACTCACATTTGTCCAACCTTAACTCTAATTTGTTATCAACCAATCTTTTGAACACCTCTTTTAAAATTCTAAAATCGAGATATACTATTACTTCATCTTTTATAATCATATCTGCAAACATTTTGTTAACATGTCTTTGAAAAACTGAAGGGGCATTTCTCAGCCCGAAAGGCATTCTTGGGAATTCGTACTGTCCTAGAGGTGTGACAGAAATGACGTATACTTAATGGACTCTTCGGGCATATACACATGAAAAAATCCGTTTTTCAAATCTAACTTTATCGTCTATCAATGGAATAGGGAAACTATTTTCCGCTGTCTCCTTGTTAAGAACTCTATAGTCTATACACATTCTAAGATCCCCAGTTTTTTTTTTTACCAGTACTATAGGGGACACAAACTCTGACTCAATTTTTCTAACATAACCTTTTTCTAAATATTCGTCTAACAATTTATTTTATTTTGATTTCTCAGTATATGAAAGTCTACGAGGTTAATAGAGCTACTAATGGTTCTACCGGGCGTCGAGGTACCACCTAATAATTTTTATAAATATCTTGCAAATATTTTTTTGTCATACAATCTACATTTTGTCCAATTACTAGGTTTTCATCTTCATGATCATTAGTTTCACAATCAATCATAAACAAAGACTTTTCAAAATATTCATTGTCATGTTCTTCAAACTTTACAACTACTATTTCTTCGAGACCTGAGTAATCGTTTCCTTGTCTTACTCTAAAAAGTCTATTCTCAAAACATACTTTTAGAAGCGTATAAAGTGCTTCGGGTAAAATCCCCGAAAAGTGCTTCGGGTAAAACCGCCGAACAAATTTTCTCTTCTCAATGACGTCAGATATCATATGCACTTGGTCAATTGTCAAATGTTTGCTTCTAAATCCGAACTGATGTTCAGGGATTAGGCGCTTTTCTTCTATTATTTGCTGCAGGCGCAGAAGTAGCTGGGAGCTTCGGTTTCTTCGTTACTTTAACAGCTTTCCAGAGTGAGTGGTTGGATTATTTCCTGCTGTCAAGCTGTCAAGATAATTTCCAACTTCAGAATTCTTGAATTCTGTTATCATCTTGTTTATTAAATTACACAAGCGATTTAAATCTACCTTGTATTGAGGAGCACGAGTTTGTGCATTTCTTATGTGCTTTTCTTTTCTCTTTTACTAAATCTTTAATTTCCTGCGGATATTTTAGGTTTTTGAAGCGCGGCATTTCTCTTTGTTATGGAGTGTTGTTCCATGCGGCTTGAATAATTTAATGGCAAATTGGGAATCTGATTTGGCTGGAAAAGGGTTGAATTTTGTTGTGGCGAGACATCGTACATGTTGAGATTCTTATTTGTCCTACAAAATTCATTTCATATGGGATGAAGTTGATCCAGAAGGAATATTAAGGTTATTCATTCTCTGTGCATTAGCGTTAGACAAGAGACTCCTTGGCAACTTTTGAGTCTGTCTATTATTTTGACTTTCTGACACTGTAGACTTTAAGGAAAATTAAGAGCGTCTCGATATTGATGATTTTTGATGACTCCCAGCAGATACCCTTATTGGTTTCGACGGTGCTGTATTTTTAGGGATTGTTTCTCTGCTCTGTGATTCAGTAACCGGTATTGGGGAAAAGGCCAATGGAAATTCAGGTGGTGTATTTGTCTTACGAGAGAGCGCCCCAAGTGAAAGCTTCCTCCATTCAAGCCTACGAAAAAGTCGTAGCGAGATTCATCCAGATTTCATATTCGTGGATTAGACATTTTTGAACTTTTCAAAAACTCTACTCAAAACCAAAAATGTATGAAATTGATGCAGTAAAGAACTCGTACTATATGAGTAAGTAATGATTTTGTATACATGTATATTATTTTTTTTTGTAAAAAAAAGTATTAAAAAAAAAGAAAATATATATATGTAAAACTGTAAGAAAAAATTATTTTGCTTATAAGTTATGATGCAGGTGCGATAAAGAAGTAAAAGAAAAGAGCCAAGAAAAAAGAATGCTGAGGATTACAGAGATGGTAACAAAATATATTTTAGGTTTTGGTGGATAACGCGGTTCTTTTAAATTGGTTGAAGTAAACTTGTATTTTTTTTCTCACTAGCACGGCAACTGAGCCAATGAAATGCTACTAGAAGGTTGCGAGTGAAAATAAAAACATTCGATGTTCATTAATCAGATTAAAAAAAGTTACATTATATATTTGCAGCAACAGACGAAAGGTACAAGAAAAACTCCCTTCCGCGGACAGTAAGATGAAAATATATCCTTTTTAACTCAAAAAAGAAAAAAAGTAATAGGTTATTCCAATAAAGACTTTGAATATATATTCAGTTTTTGCTTGTCGTCCTTAAGTTATACGACTAAATCTATTGAGTCAAGTGCATTTTTAATATCGCTCCATTAATATTTTTGATTTTCAATCCGTTTTACTTCTTAATCATTTTTTGACACGGAACTAGTCTAATCCCTTTTGGGTATTTCATCTTTAAGTGATCTCAAAGTCGTTTTATTGTTTCTTTTTCTTTTTTTTAATAAAATAAAATAAGTACTCAGAAAATCCAATAAAAGTACAAATTTATAAATATACAAATAAGCGGTTAATTTCTCAAATTACGTTAAATTGCTCTCGCTCTCAACTCTATTCATATTTGCTGACGCCGTAAAGTTTTTTGTTTCCTTCTTGCCCGGTGAGTAAAACATTTTACGTATATGTTCTGCCTATAAAGCAATATTATGCTTCCTATTTCATATTGCAACTATATCTGCAGTTTGCGTGACGGTGTATCATCTTCCAAAACTTTGCTTCAATACCTAGTGGCATCGACCTGCTGAAGGAAAACAAACAACTAACTTTCTACATATGAGACCATGGAGCAGTAGCGGGCTTATCAGTTCAGAGGCCCGGGGTGGTAAAACTGAATAAGGCCCTTAGTTTTTTTTCATACTATCAGAATTGCTCGAAGAGAGCTTATAGCAAGCTCCGTTTTGCGACCAACCAACGGCTTGCCAACACAGAAATGTTGAGGTCTTTGCTGAGTTAAACCAACTGACTCAGATTGTTGACGAGCCAACTCGAATACCTGACGTTGTAGGTCAAACCGCAAACACTCTAGACTTGTTCCTTACCTCTGACCCTAATAAATACACGCTAAATGTATTATCGCCTCTAGGCACATCAGACCATTATGTCACATCTGCAAATTTCTCATGCCAACAACACTCAAATAAAGAAAAAACACCTATCAGAACCGTTTGGCAATATGGGAAAGCCAACTGGGACGGTCTCAATAATTTCTTCAGAAACTTTAACTGGTCATTATGCTTCCTCGGTATTGACATAGACTCCTGCGCAGATATGATAACAAATTTAATCCTTTAAGACTGAGAAATTTTATCCCGAATAGGGTGAAATCTATCAAACCGAAAGAAAATGCATGGTTTGATTCAAGCTGTACAGAGGTTATTAGGGTTAAAGAAGTCAGTATCCGGAATTATAAATCCAACCCCACTGAGGAAAACCGGAAAAAGTTTCAACAAGCTAGAAAGATTTGCAACGTTCACATTCGTAGAACCAAATTTTTGGATGACCAAAAATTAAGGCAAACAATACTACAATGTCCCAAAGGTAGTAAGAATTTTTGGTCATTTGTAAAAAATATTCGAAATTCAACTTCGTCTTCGGTTCCAACGCTCGTCTTTAATGACACCGCTTTTGCAAGTTCTCGCGAAAGAGCCAATTTGCCCACAGCGCAGTTCGCTGTTAATTTGACGCTGCCAGAAATTGTTATGACTGTATGGGACGAATATTCTTTCGCACTCATGCAGTTGCTAGAGTCTTCAAGGACCTTGACATACACAAATCCGCTGGCCCGGATAGTATCCATCCCATCGTTCTGAAGAGGTGTTCTTCAGCGCAGGCAAAACCACTGCGTAAGCTTTTCTATATGTCCTACTCTACAGTTCTCTTTCCGAGCCTGTCCCTAAAAAATGCGCATCTTCTTCACCATCTAATAACCGCCCAATTGCACTTAGGTCCCTTCTTTCCAAGGTCATGGAAACCCTGATTAACTATCAGCTCAAGAAATATCTTGAAGAACGAAAGCTCCTTAAAGGCCGGCAGTTTGGCTTTCGTAGCAATGGATCCACTGGTGATCTGATGGTATATCTCAGCGAACAGTGGCACAAATGTTTACATCGTTTTTGGAGAAAGTAAGATTATTGCGCTTGATATTTCTAAAGCATTTGATAGAGTTTGGCATCAAGCTCTCTTATCGAAAATGCGTGCATTTGTTATAGATGAATCTCTTATTCGTTGAATTAGAAATTACCTTTCGGACCGTTCAATAACAAATGCTGGTGTGCCAGAGGGGTCCGTATTGTCTCCGACCCTCTTTCTCGTTTCTATTAATGGTCTCTTATCTGGAACTTCTAATCCACTTAATTGTTTTGCTGACGATATTACTCTCAGCTTTTCATATTCGTTTTCAGATACACCTCCTTGTTCTTCGGATGTGCAACTGAAACGGCAGCGTATGATAAGCTGAAAAAATTCTGATCTTGATAGCATATAATTTAATGCTTCAAAAACTCAGTGCTGTCTTCTGTCGTTAAAGCAGAACCCACCCCCCATGCCGCTTTCCACGAGCGCCACTTGCATTGAAGAAACCGATCAGCTTTCAGTCCTCGGCATGTGCATCACTGAACACCTCTTGTGGAATGAACACATATTTGATGTCGCCAAAACGCTGCAAAGTGTTTGGGCTTTCTTCGAAAGTGCAAGAAATTCTTCTCCCCGTCTGATCTGGCTGTAATCTATTAGGCCTTCATTCGTCCAAAGCTGGAGTATAACTCGCACATTTGGGCAGGAGCCTTCAAAACTCATTTGAATCTTTTGGATAGAATTAAAAATAGAGCTCCAAGAATGATTTGCGATAGAACTATAGTGGAAACATTTATATCTCTAGAACACCGTCAGAATGTTATATGTCTCTCACTATTTTATCACTATTTTTATAAACAATATTCGAGCGAAATAGCCAATTGCATTCCTCCCCTTAAACTTTTCAACCGTAAAACTCGCGCTTCTAGGAATGCTCATCAGTTTACCCTTCAGCCCAACTTCGGTCGTACTGTTAAGTACAGAGAATCTTTCTTTAGCCCTCCCATTTTGATATTCCGAAATTCAAAACCAATGTGCATCGGTATCTCCTCTTGCATTCTTCCCTACTTTCCTAACGCTCGCACTGTGCTTGTTCATTTTAAGGGTAGTCAAAACCCTTTAGTGCGCGCATCCGTTAAAAAAAAACTCAGCACTGGCTCTTGTAACCGATCACCAAATTAAGTCCACTCGTGGTATTAATCTACTAGTGACGAGAAACAAGCCGCTCATCCATTTCGAGCAGGCTGGAGACAAAGTAACTGGAGAGACCCGTAGTTTGATCGGGAATGCGAGGTAGCCAGGAAAAAATCCTTCGGTTTGCAGAACAACAAACTCCAGCGCAGCAAAACTTATGTGTCAAAACGCAAACAGGGCTCACAAAAGTCTCCGAAAGGAAAAACAAAAACATTATCCCCTAAATCTTATCAATAGATTGGGGCAAGTAAGAGACATTCGTTCTTAGCTTGCACGAGAATTAAATGGTGCTTCTGTTGCTAGGAAATCCGAAGCTAGTGTGACGCTGTTAGCGGAACACTTTGAACGGATGCCTTATACCTCGGAAATGCCATCCCAATTTCAGTTGGCTTACCCACTGGTCGAAAACGAAATTCTAGGCAATGTGTTCATTACCCAAGAAGTGATGACTGTCCTTCATTAGTGCAACATCAATAAGGCGCCAGGGGACGATAGTGTCCCTTACGAATTTTACAAGTTCGTATCAGCAAACTTTCTGTCAAAACTAACGGACGCATACAGCTAATTATTTAGGAGCCATGATTTTTCTGAAAGGTGACGTGGACGACCCTAATAATTACCGAGGCATATTGTAGTTGGTACTACATTTAATTAGTAAAAGACTAAAGCACTGAAGCCAAAAATGAAGTACAGTGTGAACAGCACCACGTAAACGTCGTGCGCAGCGTATATCAAATATTTCTCGGAACGCATACTTTCAAACCCTGAACGCACACCATAATTTTGGATATGACATTTTAATTTATATCTTCTACCTTTTCTTATTAGCATTCTTTTTCTGACTGTTTCTGCGGGTAGTTCAATTCATTTCTTCTTTTGCTGGAGCTAAAAGAGCTCAAAAATCCTTTTCTAGATAATATTGTAAAATAAATGTATGTACGTTTAGTGATCTAGTAATTAATTTAAAAAAAGTCGTATTTGAGAAATAAAGTGTTTCTTTTAAGTTAAAATAGAGAAGCTAAACATATCTTTTTTGAACTCTATCATGAAAATCTTCAGTGGTGTGATTCTGGACAGACTGACACTATGGATACAAGCCAACAATCTTCTAAGTGAATATCAGGCTAGTTTCAGGATTACTCAACTGTACAATATATTCTCCTTGACATGCATCGCAAGATCATATTTAGCCCAGGATAAGAAGCTGTACACCGCCTTTATTGACTTGAAAGCAGCTTTTGATTCAATTGACCGGAACGCTCTATTTTACGCGCTAGGGTGCTTAGGAATATCTACTAAAATGCTCTCTACGTTCGGTTTATTTAACCCCAAATATGCTACGAATCATGATAAATAAACTGCAATCATACTGCAACTTATGGAGTCTGACGGTCAATACAAGCAAGTCAAAAGTTATGATTTTCTGATATGGAAATTTGCCGATATGCAAAAGAAGGAAAGTGGAAGTGGGATAACGTAGAAATAGAGGTATCGAGAGAGAACAAATACATTGGAGTAATCATTACGCCATCGCTGGCTTTCAAGATACACTTGAAAGCAAAGATAGCAGAAGCAAAAAAAGCAATCAACTGCATGTGGAAATGAGTGCTTACCAAGAAGCACATTACTCCCAGTTTAAAGTATAATCTTTTTGAGGCCGTAATACGTTCGGTGTTGTGCTATGCCAGCCAAGTGTGGGGATTTCTGCAATATGAGGAGGTAGAAAAACTGTTAAGATATTTCATAAAAAAGATATTCCTGTTTCCTGAAAACACGCCCACTTATATGCTGCATCTGGAGACAGGAGTGTCCTCACTGTACTTATTTCCCCTCAAGATGCATCTGCAGTACATATTGAAAGTAACTGAGCTGCCAAGACACCGGCTACCTAATATTTAGCTAGACATCTGCTATCGAAGAAATTTCCATCATATGAAGAGTGAACTCGACTTGGCCTTGAACATGATATACAGCTACTATAATCGGATATTGGGACTTGGAAAAACATTTTTCGTGTATTGTTAAAACAAATTGAAAAATCAATTTTTGCACATTTCGCACAGTTAGCGAAACGAAGTGAGGCCCGGAATTTATATAGGCAAATATAATATGACTTGGGTTCTAATAATTATTTCAACGACCGATATCCCATTAGCGCGATATCTGTGAATTTCAAAGCCAGAGGAGAATTGCTGCGTTTGGGTTATCAACGTCACGATTCTAACGATAACACCTAGTGCACATTATGCAATCTACAAGCAACTGTAAATGTATTGCATTTCCAAGGAACCTGTCCTATCCTGCAATCAATTTGTCGCGTGTTTTGGGAGAAAACATGTTAACTCTTGATGACATCATCATCATACACATTGGACACGACTGGACGGTACTGTCCAACTTTATTCGAACAGACCTGGACTGCAAAAATAAATTATTAACCAATGTTTTTAAATTACAATGGCGCAAAATTTTAAACAATTTAGTAAAATATTAAAGCCACATTTAGCAATTTACTAAGCTAAAATGTGATTGACTTAATTTTAAACGATTTTAACATTTTACTAAAGTTAAAATCACGGAATGGCTACTTTAACTTTTTGCAATTTGCTAAATCCATTATGGAATCTGATAGTATATCAGCCTTGCACGCGGGGTGCCAAGTTCGTGTCGTGCTGGTGCACAATTTGTTTTTTTTATTTTTGTAAATAATGAAGTTAAAATGATGAAAATAGAAATAACTAATACCTTTTTAGAGCACATGTTGGGTTTTCATCAACATATAATTAATTTACAACGCATTACAACAATAATTGTGTTCTTCAAAATTCAAACCGTACAAATGCTCAGCTCTCTGCTTAATTAGCAATTTACTAGTTTAGAAAAGGTTTAAACATTTTGGAATAGTTATTCAATCAATAAGCACTTTGGAAATTCCTAACTAGTAAAATGTTAAGCCCTTAACAATGGGTTGTTTAAAATTATGCGCCAATGTCCAAACTTAAAACTAGAGGCTTGTGTAAGTTCAAATGCCTTCTTTTCTGGCTAAGGGCAAAACACGATGCTATATTTTGTAAATTTTTAAACAAATATGTTTGTAAATTAGCTTTATAACTGTTAAATAAAAATCACTACTACTACTACTACTATTGATGTAATATAATTCGTTTATATTTTCATTTTGTACTTGTGTAAGTGTTATTTGTAACAGAATTTGCTAACTAACATCTACCACTGCACCAAATGATGAGCCGGTGGTATAACACATTTTTCTTTGTTGGCAAGCCGTTGGTTGGTCGCACGGCGGAGCTGGCTATAAGCTCTGTTCGAGCAACTCTGATAGTGTGAAAAAAAACTAGGGGCCTTAATCAGCGTTGCCGCCCGGTCCTTTGACGGGATTAGCCCGCCACTGCTCCACGGTCATATATGTAGAAAGGTAGGTGTTTGTTTTCATTCAGCAGGTGGATGCCACTAGGTATTGAAGCAAAGTTTTGGAAGATGATACACCGTCACGCAAACTGCAGATATAGTTGCAATATGAAATAGGAAGCATAATATTGCTTTATAGGCAGAACATATACGTAAAATCTTTTACTCACCGGGCAAGAAGGAAACAAAAAACTTTACGGCGTCAGCAAATATGAATAGTTGAGAGCAATAGCAAATATGAATAGTTGAGAGGGAGCGTGTTTAAAAATGCACTTGACTCTATAGGTTTAGTCGTATAACTTAAGGACGACAAGCAAAAACTGAATATATATTCAAAGTCTTTATTGGAAGTAGAATCCACATCGAATGTTTTTATTTTCACTCGCAACCTTCTAGTAGCATTTCATTGGTTCAGTTGCCGTGCTAGTGAGAAAAAAAATACAAGTTTACTTCAACCAAGATAAAAGAACCGCGTTATCCACCAAAACCTAAAATATATTTTTTTACCATCTCTGTAATCCTCAACATTCTTTTTTCTTGGCTCTTTTCTTTTACTTCTTTATCGCACCTGCATCATAACTTATAAGCAAAATATTTTTTTTTTACAGTTTTACATATATATGTTTTCTTATTTTTTAAATACCTTTTTTTTACAAAAAAAAATAATATACATGTATGCAAAGTCTTATGTTAATTGAGTTTTTCTGCGACTTTTAGTCCAAATTAATATGCGTTTCGCCCAGGTGCTACAGATGGGCTCATCAGTTAGATGCTGTAGTACATTTCTAAGACACAATATATTAGTCGATGGCTACCGACACAAATAAAATTTACAGCTTTATAGCACTGTGAATTGTATTCTTGTAGGGGAATTTGGTCGAATTCAGACACCTAGAAAATAATACCCGTTGTCTGGCTTGTTTAAATTTAAGAATAAATGCAAAAACAAAAACAATACAAACGCATTTACATACGTAGGTATTGTTTTTGTTCCTTATTTTGTGGACTGTAAATATGATTTTAATTGAGTTTCTTTGCGAACTTTAGTCCAAATTAATATGGAAGCAAATAGCTTGTATATAGCCTGCGCCTGCAGGCTATATGGAAACAATTAGCTTGTATAAACCCTGCTTCTGCAAGCTATATGGAAATAATTAGCATGTATAAGACCACTGAAAATAGTTTTAAAAAAATGGTTGCTTATATATTTAATTTTATTAATTTTATTAATATCTGCATTTTGATCGACATTTGGGACTTAGGGAACCGCTCTTCCTGCTTATCTGAAATATATAGAATTTAATTTAATTTTAAAAATTTCAATTTACTTACATGATTTCTCCGGTATTTGAACTCAGGACCTTCCGATGATAGACGAGTGGCATGTCCAAATTTTGATGAGTTGATACATCGCGTGCTTTCACGTTATAATAATTATTTTTGCGTTCGCCCAATGAATGTCATTGTGCGGTGGCAATTGGTAAAATTCCATTCTTTGCAATTCTTAAAAAAATAATAATCGAATCTGTATATTTTATAGTCATATGTATTTAATTAAATATGGTAGGTATGTGTACAGTGTGTAAAAACAAGTTTTACAAATATTTTTCAACAGATATAGGTGCATACAACGTAAATATCTTTAAATTATTTAAATCGCAAAAGCTCTTTATTTTACAGGTTTTATTATTCTTTATTATACTTTCATTGCATTTACAATTTCGAACAAAAATATTTTATGTTAATATTCATATTGCATTAACTCCATTGTCATAAAAAAAATTGTGTGTCAATACGATTCGAACGCCGAACACTTGGGTCAGTTAGATTTAGGTAGTACTCTCTGATAATATTAGAATGAATATTTCTTTCAGAAAATAGTTTTTGTTAATAAATAACCACTGAAAATAATTTTTTCCAAAAATTATGTTTAATTTTTTTTTTTTACAAAAAAAAAACCTTTTTTTTTTTATAAAAAAACACATTCTTTTTAAGAAAAACCAAATTTTTTTTTAGAAAAAAATTGTTTTATCACCAAAAATAAGAAGATTAAAGAAATAGTTACATAGGTGCCTACCTACAAATAATGTATATTTAGATTAAATTATGGATTTTAATTAATTATATGGAGGAGGGTAATAAGAAGAAGAACCTACATACATAGATGGAACCTAGGTATGTAAATATAGACATAATGTATGTATGTATTCAGTAGTACATAATATTTGTATGTATTCAGTGACGCGCGCAAGAATGCGTAAAATTAAACATAATTCGGTAGAAATAAATGGATGATGCTCATAATAAAATCTTTTTTGATTGCTTAGTTGTTATAGTTTAAGGGAAAACAAATATGCCATCTGGATTCTTGTATAAATAAGAATATAAATATATCAAAACAAAAAAAAAAATTGAGACGCCATTTTGAAGGCTATATTAATATACATATAAAATTAACAAAAAAATATTTATTTTTTAAAATTCGAAAAACTTTTTTTTTGAAAATTTGAGTGTGCAGTTTTATTAACACTTTTAGGGTGCATTTGCCTAAAAAATAAATTTTAATCGGGCCATCCAATAGTGAGAAAGTTTAAAATATGTAAAGTGGTTCTGTGGGAACTACCGTTAATAAGTACGCGAAAAAAATATTTTTATTCTTAAAAGTGGACTGTACTTATTTAAGAAGACACACATTTTTTTTTTTTTTTTTTTTTTCAATTCAAAGGTTTCTTTATTTTCACAAATATTCAAGATTTATAATAGTTTACCCACAAAGCAAAGTGCTTATCTGCAGGCGGTTATAAACAATAGTTATTATTTTATTTTACATAGTGATTGAATTCATGATGCAATTGAAATTTTATTTTGAGAATAATAAACTTTACATAATCTATTAGGTATTTAGCATTACTTATTTGACTTATAGAACAAAATACAATTCTAACAGATGTTTTTTAATTTCTTTCTTTCGTTTTTTAAAATTTCTTATACTTTTAAGATTCTGTGTTAATTCATTTATTAATTTTGGAACAATGTATCTGAGCTCTCTGTTCCCATATAAGTTGAAAGTTGACGGGATTTCAAGCATTCCAAGTGCTCTTCTTCTAGTATTTAGATTATGTCTTATTGGCTGTAGGAATCTTTGGTCATCCATATAATGTTGTAACGTAGTCATACGATATATTGCGTTTACATCTAGAACTTTGAAGTGTACATGAGAAGGTTTAATGAGTTTAATCAGACGATGTTGGAGATTCATTATCTTATCGAGATGTGTTTTTGAAGCTTTTCCCCAGGCCAGGATTCCATATCGAATTCGAGATTCCGCGAGCGAATAATAAACTTGCTTAAGTACTTCGAAGTTTGAAAATCTTTTAAGGTAAACTAAGGCAAATAGGGTGCTTTTTAGTTGAAGGCGTAAAGTGTTAATATGTTCACGCCAAAGAAGATGTTCGTCTATGATAACTCCAAGATACTTTATCTTTTTGACGATTTCGATTGGTTGGTTGTTGGCTGACAATGGACAGTGATCGTTTCGGTGATATATGTTGAAAAGTTCTTTCCGTTTAAATGGGTGGCGTATGTGCATAACTTTTGTTTTTGTGGCATTAATAACCAGTTCATGGTCATGGCACCACTTGGATATATTATCAAAATGTTTTTGAAGTATTTCTACTGCTGAGTTCATACTTTTGTGTTTGACTATAATGGCTATATCGTCTGCATATGCATATGCTGTATTGGTTTTAAATAATCGTAGTAGTTCATTAGTATAAAGTATGAACAGAATCGGTCCCAGTTTTGAGCCTTGTGGAACGCCATATACCGTAGGTTTTTCTTCACTCAAAGTTGATGTTACCCTAACCTTAATCGACCTATCAGTAAGATAGCTTTTGAGCCAGTCTGATAAACATCCTCTGATACCAATTTTGTTCAAGCTTTTAAGAAGTTTTTCTGGGCTGAGGGTGTCAAAGGCTTTGCTGAAGTCTATGAACAGGACAAGAACGTGGTGATTACGATTAAGGCCTTCATGAAGTGTATTTGTAAATTCTCCTAACAGCTTTTCCGTACTCTTTCTTTTTTGAAATCCGTATTGGTTTGGGTGCAAGATTTGATGTTTGTTTACAAATAAATTGAGTCGTTTGACAATTACTTCCTCCAAGCATTTTTCTACGGCTGACATGATAGCGATCGGTCTATAGTTTTCGGTTTTGCTTTTTTTCCCTCCTTTGTAAATAGGGCGAATAATTGACGTTTTCATAAGTTTTGGTACACAACCCTGGATTATGCTACGATTTATTATGGCTTGTACAACCGGTGCAAAAATTTCGGCGTTCATTTGGAGATCAATTGGTCTTATGTTATCTGCCCCAGGTCCTTTTTTGGTGTTTATATTGCTCAGAATTTGAAATATCTCTTCTTTGCTGGCCTCTTCAATGAAAATACTGTGCTGTACTTGTAAGCTTTCATGGTTCATCGTTTGTGTTTTAATGTTGCACATATGCATAATGTTCACTACTTGGTTTGCAAATCGATCTGCAAATTCTTCCACAATACTTTTTTTACCATTAATGTTGGTTGAAAAGTTGTTTTGTATAACGTCATCGATTGAAGCTTTTTTTCTTCCCAAAAGCTCATTTATCACGCTCCATGTCTTCCTTGGGTCGTATTGTGCATTTATAAATTTTTGTTTATAAAAGTTGGCTTTTATGATTTGGATGGTTTTGTTTACAAAATTTCGGAAGTTTTTGTATTCGCGCTCATAACTTTGGCTTCTTGGACTATTTTTCCATCTTCTATACAACTCATCCCTTTTCTTACACATATCGATTATTTCGCTGTTGATCCACGGTTTTTGTTTTCGATTTTTCTTTGTTTTCTTATATTTGGTTGACTCCGTATATATGTTGTTTATTTTCCGTACGAATATCTCATAAAGAGATTCGATATTGTTTTCTTGAAGCATGATTTCCCAATTTGTTTGTTGTATTAGCTCATTAACTTTCAGTTGATTAATATGCACATCATCGATTTCTTCGATCATTCTATTATCATTTAGGCCTTTTGTAGTGTAAAGTATGGCATAATGATCGGCGAGGTCAGTTTCAACAACTGCTGAGAATATTTCTTGTTTCGTTAGACTTACGTATATGTGATCAATCAAAGTAGATGTATTTCGTCTTAGATCAACACGTGTAGGCTTTTTTATAACATTCGTGAGTCCTTTTAATGCCATCATCTCCACATATTTTAGTACTAGAGAGCTGTTTTCGTCTAGTACATCTATATTCATATCGCCTAAGACGATATTTTCCTTTTCGACATTGATCACCGTATACATTTCTTCAATGAATCGAGCTATGCTTAGTTTGGGTCGTCTATAAATTGCATGAATATACTTCTTTTCATTTTTATTTGTTATCTCCAAATGTATTCCTTCATAGTTTACTGGGTTTGATGGTATGATTTCGTAATTTATATGATTTTTGATAAATATTGCTACACCTCCTCCTTTCATTCCTTCGCGATTTATAAATTCGGACTTAAATCCATCTATGTAATACATTTCATTTTTGCTTTTAGGTATGTTGATTTCATTTAAAACCAAAAAATCTACATGGCATAATACATTGCCAATTTCAGCTATATAGTTATCCCAAGTTTTTGTAATAGATCTTATGTTAAAACAAATACAACAAAAATTCATATTTTTTAAAAATTCATTTTCGATGCCAGTAATACCATGTATTACCTTAAAATTGACATCAGCTTCACTATATTCGTTTTCCATCATAGAGTATTTGGTTAATTAGTCTTCTCTTTCAACATACTAGCATAAACTAGTTGCATATTTTATCAATGTCGTTACATGTCCCGATGTGTATGGTTCCCCCGTTCTCGTGTTTTTTTGCTAGGATTTTGCCGTTGCTCTCCCACACAAATTTCCAATTGGATTCTCTTGCTTTGTTTTTGGCCAGCCAAAGAAGGTGTTTATTTGTTGGTGTAAGATGATTGTTTACATAAATGGGTACTTCTCTTTCGGTTGTTGTTGCATTTTCATTGCTTGTGTTTTCGATGATTTTTTTTAGTGGTAAATTGCGGTTCGACTTTGCTTTCTTTATTAGATTTAATTTACATATTTGACTTGAAAATGAGACAATTATTGTTGATTTTTCTGGATTTTTTTTGTTTGTTCTATAAACATCAGTGATATCTGTGGTGTAAATGTTATGGTCGACGGTTTTGCCTAATGCTTGAACAATTTCAACCAGATTCTCATTTTGCATTTGTGGAATATTTTTAATTTCGATATTGTTTTTTAATAGTTGTTGTTCAAGTGTGTTGATTTTTGTTTCCATTGTGAAAATTTGTTGTTCTTTTTGCATGTTACTTTCTTTTAGTTCTTTGATCTCACTAGTGAGTTTTTGCAGTAATTCATTATTTGAGTTGCAATGTTGCTTGATCTCATCATATTTATTTGCAAGAAATTCACAACTTGATTTGATGTCGGCCATTTCTTTACTTATTTTTCGCATTTCTATTAGTATATCGCCATTTAGTGTATCATTGCCTTTTGTTGATGGTAATATTGCGTTTGTAGATGTGCTAGTTCCTTGATCTTGTTCGGGAGAACTTACACTTCTCAAACGTTTGGACAATGGTTGGATGGGTGTGGTAGCCGTTTTAGGCATTTGGGGTATAAAATTTTCTCTTCTACAGGTTGAACACTTCCATTCCTCCTTTTTGGCTGCTGTCATTTTCCTATAAGATTTTTCGGAGAGGGTTGTACATGCATAGTGCATCTTGCGATCACATCGGTGGCATGTTACAAAGTCCCCATCAGCGGGGAGGTCAGACAGGCACTCAGAGCATGGATCCATGTTATACATATGTAGTGGTTAAGCGAATGATGACTGCTTCTTTATTATATTAGAAAGAATAAAAACAATGATTTATAATTTAAAATGAATAGTTTTTTTTTTTGTTTCAAATATCTATAAAGTCTTAAGCTTTGTTTCGCAGCTAGATGTTTTGCTATTTTTTTATTAAAAAAAGGGTTTAAAAAATATTATAAGCACCGCCAAGAAAAACACAACTGATCACTTCAACTCACTAGTACGACAAAATATAAGTTTAAAAATTCTAGGAGCCGTTTTTTAGAAATTTGTATGCAAGGTACCGTTGTTTTTTATTTTAGGAAAATAATTTTCAGGATAATGTCAAAAACTTCTAAATACGAAGTTTCGAAAAAATCTTTGAGTCGTTTTTGGAATTTAAAGTTTTCAAAAAAAAATTAATTTCCAAAATTTTTTTTTTTTTGAAAAATTTCGGTCTACAATAGTGTTTAAACTTTCTAGGAGCTTTTGCGTAAAAAATTACAAAAAATTAAATTAACCGTTTCCCAGAAAATCGACAACCAAAATAAATGGTTCTACTAGATGTACCAAAAATAACAATTTTTTCCAAAAAAAAAGTATCAAAAGGTACCTTTACCTTCATTAATAAACTGATTTTTTGGGAAAAAAAGAAATGTATGGGAGCTATACTGTTAGTTATCGCTGTAGAATTTATATTCTAAAAAGAACAATTGCAGCGGATTTAGAGATTCAGAAAAACAAGGTGATTTTATTCAAGTAAGGTTATAAAAAGTAAGAGATGACAAACTCACAGGAAGTGTGGTAAGAATCAAATTGGTAAGTATACAAAATAAAAATACATAATTAATTTGAGTATAGATGGCATGGTTCAATAAGTGTAAGTGTTGCCGTAGCATAATAATAATTCATTTGTTTTAACATACATTCTCAACGCTTAACACTTATAACAACTTATGTATATAATATAAATTCTAAATCAAAATGAATATTTAATTGATTAAAGTTAATATGATTCCAAGATTTTTAAAATGTTCATAATGTTTAGCAAAAGACAAAGTTTTAGTAAATGGATCAGCTAACATATTTTCTGTTGACAAGTATTTCAGATTCACTGTGAAGCTATAGCTTCA
Source organism: Philhelius pedissequus (assembly GCA_910595825.1). Taxonomy (NCBI): domain Eukaryota; kingdom Metazoa; phylum Arthropoda; class Insecta; order Diptera; family Syrphidae; genus Philhelius; species Philhelius pedissequus. The sequence continues at coordinate 141,912,909 of OU343161.1, read as the reverse complement.
CGAATGTAATGGTATCTTATGTGAAGGTGTGTTGTTCGCGAGCGTCTTCCTTTAAAGTTAGCTATGTATTCTGCACTTTCACTATCGGTGAATAAGGTAATTGGTTCATTTTCAGAATGTATGCTCAGTTCGACAAGTAGAAGTTTGAATTACTTGGCTCGTTTCGCAGCTGTTGTTAAGGTGACATATTCAGCTTCTGCGCTGGACAACGGAACAATGGGCTGTTTACGAGATTCCCAATCGATTGGTGCACCAGCAAGTACAAACACAACACCAGATTGCGACTTTCGATTATTTACGTCTTCAGCATAGCTTGAGTCAGCATAGGCTATGATGGGCTTTCGAGATATGCAATAAGATAATTTTGTATGTAGAGTACCTTTTAAATACCTTAGAACTTAAATAGCTGAATTCCAATGTTGAACTCTTGGTTGAATTGTGATAGAGTATTCACAGAATACGCTATGTCTGGCCTACTGAATGTAGACAAATGAATTAAGCTCCCTATGAGCTCTTAATAAGACTTTTGGTTTACAGGTTTAGCTTCTCCATCAATTTGAGGTTCTTTTTCGAGTTTTGTTTAGGGCTGCAATGGTAACGTTCGCGGCTTACAGTTGGCAAGATTATATTTTGAAATTAAGCTCTTAATATAATTTAACTGGCTGATCGACAAAGTTCCTTGCTTTCGATCTCTTGAAATCTCCAATCCTATGGTTAACGTGGGTTCACCCATGTCTATGCTATAGTTTTTTTTTTCTTTTTTTGATTTCGTGGATATACACAGTTTCAAATTTACTCGTATGAAGGTTTAAAATTTTGGTATGACTTATTTATGATTGAAACTATAACCTAAAAGTCCCAACCCTGTCACGACATGCACTACGTCATAAAAAAATCCTTACGCTTCAATATAATTTTGAGCAACATCATACAACATCACTTCGAAACGTTTTTGTGTTCTTAAGAGATATTCATTTGGTATGTTTGCTTCATTGTTTTGAAGTTCAACAACCCAATCACGGCCACGGTCAATGTCATGGTCACGGCAACGACCGCACATCGAAACCAGCACATATCAAAGCCCAGCAGCGTGGCATCGGTCGCGAGCCATGCAAGATAACACATTTTTAAATTAGAAAAAAATCATACAACTCTCTTATCATACTACAGCTCACATTAGCATGCTGATAACATAATTCTTAACCCCATTGCAGTGGATTCAGCATTTGTAAACAAATTTATTATTTTTTTTTATTAGCTGAGTGACCTCTCAGATGTTTCTTATATGAGTCATGTTTCTTATCATTCAACCGGATATGAGTCATGGTTCTTATCATTTAAACGGGTATGAGTCATGGTTCTCATCATTCAACCGGGTATGAGTCATGGTTCTTAACATTCTACCGGATATGAGTCATGGTTCTTATCATTCTACCGGATATGAGTCATGTTTCTTAACCCCATTGTATTGGATTCATCATTTGTAAACAAATTTATTATCTCTTATCAGTATAAAAACAATCAGATTACCATGAAACTACTTCTCAAGCAGCATCACACAACCTTACTTCTTGAGCAACACCATACGACCAGTATATACCAAACCTCCGGTGATCTCGTACCCTCTAATCTATACTACTAAAACTGTATATACAATGCCTGCTTGGTAACTTTTTTCGCCCATTTTCGAAACTCTGATTTTTTTCTATGGGTTTTGGCAGCAAAATATGAAAATTAGTGCTTACTCCTAAGAAATTTAACGCTACCAAGCACATTAATGTAGTTAAGTAGTTGAGGTAGAATTTTTTTCCCCAAACATTTTTTTTCATTTAATGTCGAATTCCTTTCAACAATTTAACCTCGATTTTTTGAATGAATCTGTGAAAAAATCGTCTTCATAACGACTTAGAATACAGAAGTTGAAAGAATCAGGTATTGAATCCAAAATCGGTTATAACGAACTTGATGGGACTGGAGAATTTTTTCGTTATATCCGGTGTTTCATTATAACTGATTTTCCATTTCTTTGTTTCTTTATTAAAAACAAGACAAACTTTCTTATTTTTACAAAACTTTTATTTATTTACGAAGTAATCTTTGATTTTTAGGTATCGAAATTTTTTAAATAAAATCCTCCTCTATTTTCATCTCTATTTTGGTAAAAAATTCTTAATATCTTCGGTCAAAAGTATCTGGCAACAAAGCAAATGATCTCAACAGCCTGAATTACATTTTCAATTTTCACTTTAATTTGTATTTCAGTTTCTGTAAGTACGACTGTTGCAATATGTCTTGCAAAGTCTTTATATTGGTTTGTAGAATTGGCCCGCTTAGTGGAGTATTAAAGTTCTTTGGTCGTTGAACCACCTGCGCAAACCATAAAGTAATAAGATAAAGGCCCGAAACCTCTGCTGTCATTTGACATTTGCCTACAAGCTTAAACACGCACACAAGTAACTTTTCCTTTCCTCTTCCAATAGACACATTGATAAAAATGCACACAAGAAGTTTTTCTGTTCCTCTTCCTATACACACAAAGATAACATAGTCATAGTATTTGTTTTTATTTTGTTTTCCGATTTCACATCTATTCATGGATAGAGTGCCAAATATACAAATACAACAATGTAATCAAATGGGTTTTGGGGGACGAAACGTACAAGGTTTCCAATCTAGGTATGACTTATTTGTGGCGCAAACCATCATCTACGTCGTGATATTGACTGTATCTAACGTTTTTAGTTTTTAAGTTGGATTCTTTACAATTTTTCTTAATTTTATCTCGATCTATGCCGATAGAGAAAACTCTGCTGCCAAATTTGTATTGGAATAACCACCTTCGAGACTTAAGATTATTGCGTTTTTTGAGTTTTTTGAATTTTTTTTAAACGTAAAAACTCTACGGTTTGAACTTACACATTTAATCTTTCTTTATTTAAAATATTCCAGTTCGTCTCAGAAACTGAAATTGGAGTATAAAAAAAACAGAAAGATGGAAATCCCCTTAATTTATCATATCAAATGCGATAGATTTTAAAATTTTTCATTCAAGTCTGTTCGCTATAAGCGATAATTTCTTATAGGCGAAATCGTTAAAACCGATATTTGGTTAGTGCAATTTGTATGAACATCGGCTGGGACTTCGATATGACCGATGTCGTTAAAACCGATTTCTACTGTATTTCGTTTTGAATAAAAACTTTTGAATACTTGTTTCTGCTACCGCAACAAAAAAATCTCTCAATTTGACGTTTATTTTTTGTGGTTTCGAAGGCTGAATGAACTGAAGAACATTCTAAAAATATTTTCGTGTTTCAAAATTTTATGTTAATTCTAGTTCGTTTCAACCAAATTCATTTTATTTTATTCAAAATTTAAATGGATTCCAATTTACTTAATATCTCGGAAAAAGATAATGTGTAAGCTTGGCAAATAGCGTACACAAAAGTGTGTAATGTTTTTAAACATCATGTACCGGATAATAATAATTAAAATAAATATGGTTGTTTTGGTGTATTAAATATATTTTCATTTTATTTTATTTTTCCCTTTTAAGCTTATGTAAGACGTGAAATTCACTAAAGAAAGTTAACTCTACTATCGGGCATCACTAATTCGAATGACATTTTCAACTTTTTGTAATAGTATATACATATGTAAATTAAGGTTCTTATCTTATCCACTCTTTACGCATAGGTACATATGTATGGACAAGTAATATACCAAGTAGGAAAATACATCTTGTTTTCAGATTGCGGGAGTGAGATGTGAGTACTGGAACGTAGAAAAAGTCGGGGACACAAGTAATGTGAATGCTATTATGGGGTAAGGTAATGGGTTGATTGCTTTACATTTAGTAATTCCAATCTGCAAATTTGATTGAAATTATCTCATTTCAATTGAAAAATTGTAAGTGAAATTCGATTTTTTCAATCGAATTGCAATAAACTCAATTTTGAATTCAATTTGAATTAATTTTTTTCAGTACAATAATATAATTTGTACACTACATAGATTACAAAAATCATTCGGACATGGCTTTTGCTGTCTGCCAGATTCACAATTCTTTAATACTTTACAAAAAAAAAAACAAATAACATGTTTCTTTAATTTTTAAAATTAACAAGTTCGGTTGCGATTCCTTAACGCGATTTTACAGAACTGGAACAGACTCGATACATTCATCTCATTCAGGTGGAATATAACTTCATCAGCAGTTAGGAAATCGTTTCCCTTAAAGTTGGACACTTTCCTAATAAATGCACGAACTCAACTCAAACTCAAGATCCTATTGATGCAATCCACCTGCATCTTCGGGTAAATGGAATGATCTTTTGATATAATGGGTTATCCATTTTGCGGTTTCAAAAGTAAACGTAAATAAAGTACATATAAAATATTTTTTTTTCATGAAATTTCTTTTTTATTATAAAGTCTGAACGTTGACATTATGTGTGAAACACTACATCATTTAAATGCGAATTGTTGCAACCATCGATTCTTTTGAGATAATTTTCAACCACTTTTTGACACATAGTGGGCGGTATCTCAGCCATAACTTGACGAATGTTGGTTTTCAAATGCTCCAGAATTGAAGGTTTATCTGCATAAACACACCCTTTCGCGTATCCCCACAAAAAAGAGTCCAGCGTTGTCAAGTCGCATGGCTAGTTGATATCGCCACGACGAAATATAACGCTCCGAATTGACGGTGACAGCTGTTCCATCGTCGTTTTCGAAGAAGTGAGGTCCAATAACACCTCCGGACCAAAGACCGCCCCAAACACTGACTTTTTGTGGATGTAATGGCCTCTCTTCAATTACTTGAGGATTCTCATAACCCAAATACGACAATTTTGTTTATTAACATACCCACCGAGTGAGAAATATGCTTCGTCGCCGAAGAAAATTTTGTTCGAAAAATCGCCGTCCACCGCCTGTTGTTCAAACACTCATTCGACGTACTCATATCTACGAGCGAAACGATGTTGCGCAGGCCTTACTATATCTGTAACAAATGCAGTTTCTTCAAATTTCTTCATAATTTTGCCAATTCCTTGCGTAGTTTGGCGATTATTTAAATTTTTTAAATTTGCAACTGTGAGCTATAAATTTGTTGTTGAAGCAGCTCATCCAAGTTAGATTTATAGCCATTTTCGCCTTGTTCAATTTTTCATTTAGGTGTTTTTCCATACTTTAATTCTTCGTAGTGAGAATGCTTAGGTATTTGAACTCCTTTACCACCCCAATCAGCTGCACATTGTATTTCCATTTTTCGTTCAAGCATAACTTGCCCGGCCTTTTTTAAATATTATAACTTTGGACTTTTCTAAATTGACAATTAATCCCCAACGTATGCAGTATTCGTGGAGGCGATTGATACTTGTTCTCACAACATGATATTGATAGTGTCTTCGAATGGTGCACTTCACATGGAATATAATTAAATAGAGGAAAATGCAAAGTAATGTCATATTTAAGATCGAGAGAACTTATATTGTCTCTCTATTTTATAGAAGATTGTGTAATTGACCGAATTGAGACCTTTAATAATTTGGGTGTTTTATTTGACACGAAACTGTCATTTAATACTTATAAATATTTACCTGAGTACAAGTAAAGTAAGGAGCTGGCTTGGATTAATCAAGAGATTTTCAAAAAAATTTAATGATCGTCATATTTCAAAGATTCTGTATTGTTCACTTGTCCGTCAAATCTTGGAGTATTGCAGCTGTGTTTGCTGTCCTGCTTACGAGGTTTCCATTACTTAAATAAGTGTTCAAAACCAACTTCTGTTATTCGTTCTCCGTGATCTTCCTTGGGATCCTAATCAAAATCTATCACCATATGAAAATCGTTTGAAACTGCTCACCCTTTCTACGTTAAAGAAGAGGAGGGAAGTGAATAATGTTCTTTTCCTTTTTCGTCTTTTATCGGGATCAATTTATTCTCCAAACATCCTGAGTATGCTAAACATAAATTCCCGTCCGATGTTAACCCGTAATCCTGCATTTTTTTATGTAACTTCCGCTAGAGTTAATTATGGATTAAATACATCTTTAAATATTATGTGCAATGATTTTAATCGTTTATATAACATAATTGATTTAACATATCGAAAAATTGATATCATATTTTTATCCTGGTAATTGTTTTATTGTATTTTGTATGTAAAATTTTATTTTTTAATTTCATATCTTAGTATATTTAAACTTATTGTTATATTGTATAAGTAAATTTTTTTAACAACTTATACATCTGTCTGCAGTTTCAGAAAAAATAAATATATAAATAAATAGATTAATCATTAATTGAAGTGGCTCTGGGGGCTATGCAAACAACACAACATCGTCAGCAAACAACAAAGCTTTTATGATCGTCCAAGCATATTCAATAACAGCAGGTAACCATTCAATCAAATCTTCTATGAAAAGGACAAAAAGAGGCGGGCTGAGTGAATATCCTTGCCTCACCCCTAAAGAAAATTGAAACCAATTAGATTTGCTCTCACCGTCCCATACTGCTGCTAGTGTATCTTCGTACATCTTCTCAATTATCATGGCAAACTTCAGGGACATTCCTAATTCCAACAGCTTTAAAATTAGGGCTTTACGATCCACCGTATAAAAGTTTCTTTAAAGTCCACGAAGAACACGTAGAGTTTTTTGTCCTGGCTGAGCAATGAGTCGGCAATACTCCGGAACACAAAAATATAATCCACGGTTGAGTATCCTTGTATAAAACTAGCCTGAAATTCCCTAAGCAGCTTCTTTTCTTATATCCATGTTGTCAGTCGACGTTGCAATATTGATGTAAAAAATTTATACGATGAGTTGAGGAAAGATATACCGCGAACGTTCGCAGGATCCGAAGAACATCCTTCTTTATGTATGGGAAAAATCAGCCCTTCTTTAAATTGATGAGGTACCAATCCAGATTCAAAAACTTTATTGAATAACAAGGCTTTCAAACATGACATTGCCGGCAAATTTATAGAATTTGGTTGGTAATCTATCGGATCCAGCAACTTTCCCATCCCTGAGATCACCCAAGGCCAATTTCAACTCATATTTGACTATTTCTCGATCTGGAATTTGATTTTCGACTCCAGGAGCAGTGTACTGAAAGGATACTCGATAAGCTTCTGGGTTAAATAGACTCTTAAAATGATCACAAAAAATATTTGAATTCAGACTTCCACTAATTGCAAATTTTTTACCATTAATCTTCAATCTTCAATTTTAAAAACAAAGGTAAACAATTTCTTATATTTTGTTATTAGGAAAATTTCTCGGGGGGCTCATGATCCCCCCCTATATACGCCTCTGTACTATTGTTCAACTTATATTTACTTATAAATGAATTTTAATTATATGTTTTAATATTGTACTATTAATTGAATTTATCTTTGTTTTTATGTCCAAACCATGTTATCATGAAATTATTTGAATTGAATGTAATGACATTTTTGCTTTCTTACGTTGTTATTCATATGGTTTGATGTTTTTTTTGAATTTGTGTAAAATTATTTGATTTCCAAAAACGTGAATTTGATTAGCAAAAAATTGGATTGTATTTGCTAAAAGTTTAATTTGATTGAAAAGTTCAATTTGATTTTCAAAAAATTGAATTTGATTTGCAAGAAGTTCAATTTATTTTGTAAAAGGTGAAATTAATTTGAAAAGACTAATTTACATAAATCGTTGAGTCAAGAAACACTCTTTTAATAATCACTTTTTTTGATTAGTAGATGTTATCCTTTTTTGCTTTTTTTAGGACTTTCTCAATTCAGAAACGATTGCTTTAATTGTCCCATTGTTTCCACTTTCTTTCACAATTCCTCCCTTTATTTTATTTTGCTTTTATTGTTTTTTTGTGCTTATTTCTTCTCATTTTTTTGTTACGAAATTTCATAGGAAAATGTAGCACTTTGTTACAGCCATTTTCGAAATAATGAGGATTTAGTATTTTTAGTACAAACCAATTTTTTAGTACAAACAAATGATTGGCTAGATTCTTTTTTTTTTTAAGCCACAAAAATAACGGTAATTTTTGTGGCTTAAAAAAAAGAATCGAGCCAATCACCTAAGACGCTTAAGTACCAAGTCTGAAGAAAATCACTTCGGCCGTTTAGGCTGTAGATCGACCTACAGGCAGACGGAATATCTGGACCCACTTTTTTCGCGTGCTCTTACGAAATCATTCCCACAGATTGCCGACAAGAGGCAAGAGAAAAGATGTTACACTTCCTGTTACACGCTGTTTAACAAAATCACTCCCAGTGATTGCTGGCGAGCGAGAGGAAAGAAAAAATTGTTGCCTTTGCTTTTGTGTCCATTATCAATCATTGGTTGTGATTCTTCTCTGTTAAATACAAGATATTTTAACCAAAAAATAATATGTTTTTCTTACAGTTATATTTTTTATAAATTTTCTGAAGGTATATCTCTCAAGTTTATTGACCATATTAATCATATAGCAATATATGGGTTTGAAAAATTCAGTTTAAGCTGCTATGTTAACTTTATTGAACATGTCAGGCCTGTGTCTGTTTTGAAATATTCAGTTCTAAAGGAGATAGCGATGCGTTATAAAGTGAATTTTTGTGTTATGGTTGTGAATCTACGATCCTACGTTAAATATTATCTCTACAGTAAGCTCATTTACAAGAAATTTGAGAGGTAGATTTTTGGACATTGTTTTTATGATTGTCCGATCAAGCATGTACATTTTACTGTTTGCTCAAATATTTCAAATATTAATTGTTTTATGGTTTCATGCTTCAGTTACAAAATTGTGTACATTTAAAAAAAATTGGTAAGATTTATGTAGATGGGTTAGGTCTAATTTTTGGTACTTACCCTTACTCTAGCTTCCGTTAAGTTTGTCCACATAGCGATTTCTTCTCTTGTGGACATATCAGGATACCGATTTCTCGTAAACGTATGCTCTAACTCCTGAAGTTGTTGAGAAGTAAAATGAGTTCTCTGTCGGCGCTGCCTTTTGCTTTTCTTATCATTTTTGGAATCATCCTTAACCGATAAACCAGAATCATCTTGGCCTATCATCCTCGTATTTTCCGATTTTATTGCTGCATCAATAGTTGATCGGTTAACTACAATTTTTTGTATTATTAGTATAGGTAGTATAATATTTTCGGAGATATATAAATAAAATATTGTACAAAACAACAGTTGTGAATAATATATTATTATAGAAGGCATAGTAATACGAGTTGAGTACAGAAAATACCTCTGTAGTTTTTTTGGCAGATCCTGGTTGCCTCTTCAATGTAGATCTTATTAAATAACACTAAAACATACTCCAGTAATTAAGTTGGTGCATGTAAAATTTTGCTCGAATGCTATCGAAGTTTGGGGCTTGTTATTTTTCAGTATATTCAGAGAAGACATTAATGCTGGGATTTAAAATGATCAATCGTGATCTGGGATGAGAGTGCTTGGAAGAGCAAAGCTAATTGTGGTTAAACTGAGATCACACAACAGTAGATTTTCAATATATAGGTGGCTAACAAGTCAACATCAATGTCGAGCGAAATCGTTCTGTTTTGACCACTTAAAGTATTATGGCAAAAGGTTTTTTAATCCTTACACTAATAGCTAATCTCATTAAATGTAATTCAGTCCTTGTGCACATAAGGATTTGTAGTTTTTGTTTTGTTACGGAAAAGGGGAAAGTACGATAACTCGGGCGCCAAAAAATAAAAATGGATTCTTGTAGAGCAGTTAGAGTATTTTTTTAATACGAGAGGGGGTCTATCTCCCACCGCTTAGGCGGGAGGGGCAATTTCCTAAAAAAATGACTTAAAATGAAAAAAAAAGTATTAGAAAACAAAGGCAACACTTATATTAGAAAGATTGTAGGTTTTCTGAAAGTCAGAAGCCTGGTCCTTTATATTTTGTTTCAATATAGTTATTTGTGTGACCAGTTTTTGAAAAAAAATACATTCAAACTCAAAATTTAACAACATTTTTTTTTAAAATGTTACTATTTTTTATTAAAAAAATTATGAAACAAATTACTGAATTGGAATTAACTATTTGATGTTCCTGTAAATTCTTAATCGAACACTGAAAAGAAAATGCTTTTTTGTCTTCTAGTTTATGAGAAAATTGAAAATTACCAAAACTACTTTCTTATTCAATTTTTATTTTTTTTGGATTTATGTAAGCCTTCTTTTATAAATACAATAAACACTCAGCATTACGGAGTACAGTCTGTACATAAACATGTGTTAAGTGAATTTTGTATAATGCATTAGAATTTAACGTATGTGCATTTTAAATGTGCAACTTTGGGCCACGTATCTATATATATTTAGAAAACAACTGTTGACATTAGATATATTGGATAAATTGCAAGTTTCTTTTAATTCCGATTCTTTAAATGTATAGGAAACATACACCCAAACTCGTACATACCCCAAATCCTATAAATGCGCCAAGGGGGGGGGGGGGTGTTTCAGGGGGGCAGTATGCTCCCTTTACGCGCCGAGCTTTTTATACGCCCTAAGCTTTATATACCTATATAACGGGTGATTTTTTTTGCTACTTGGTTTTTGACGTTTATATTTTTGACAGATCACACATGACAAATTCCACGAACATTTGACATTTCGATTCAGTATTGTTTGCCATTTCATCATGAATAGACTTACGCCTGAACAACGTTTGCAAATTATTGAAATTTATTATCAAAATTCGTGCTCTGTGAAAAATGTGTTTCGCAAGCAAAATTGTCTTCAGCGACGAGGCTCATTTTTGGCTAAATGGATACGTGAATAAGCAGAATTGCCGTATTTGGAGTGAAGAGCAGCCAGAGGCAATTCAGCAGCTACCAATGCATCCCGAAAAATGCACTGTTTGGTGCGGTTTATGGGCAGGCGGCATCATTGGGCCGTACTTCTTCAAGGACGATGAAGGCCGCAGGGTTACGGTCAATGGAGAAAGGTACCGTTCGATGATAACAGATTTTTTTTGCCGAAAATGCAAGAATTGAACTCGGTCGACATGTGGTTCCAACAGGATGGTGCCACATGCCACACTGCACGCGAAACCATGCATCAATTGAGAGGCGAATTTGGTGAGCAGTTGATCTCACGTTTTGGCGCAGTCAATTGGCCACCAAGATCATGTGATTTGACCCCGTTAGACTATTTTTTGTGGGGCTATGTTAAGTCTATTGTCTATGGGGACAAGCCAAACACGATTGCTGCCTTGGAAGCCAACATTGAACGCGTCATTGGTGAGATTCCGGCCGAAATGTGTGAAAAAGTTTGCCAAAATTGGACCTTCTGAATGGACCACCTGAAGCGTAGCTGCGGGCAACATTAAAGTGAAATTATTTTTAAAAAGTAAATGGCAGAAATTGATTTATCGATCGAAATAAAAATTTCATTCACTTTTTACAAGTTTCTGTGTTTTTTTGAATTTTCAAAAACCAAGCTCTTAAAAAATCACCGTTTACATATATGTATCTCTAAAAATTCTCTTTGAACTGTACGCCGTAATGCTGAGTGTTGGCACAGTATTTATGAAAGAAGGCTTACATAAATCCAAAAAAAAATAAAAATAGAATAAGAAAGTAGTTTTGGTAATTTTCAATTTTCTCATAAACTGGAAGACATAAAACCATCTAGTTTTCAGTGTTCGATTAAGAATTTATAGTAACATCAAATAATCCAATTCAGTAATATGTTTCACAATTTTGAATACAAAATAGTAATATTAAACAAAAATTTTGTTTGTTAAATTTTGAGTTTGAAAGTATTTTTTTCAAAAACTGTTAACACAAATAACTATATTGAAACAAAATATAAAAGACCAGGTTTCTCACTTTCAGGAAACCTATAATTTTTCTATGTAAGTGTTGCCGTTGTTTTTTAATATATTGTTTTTCATTTTAAGTAATTTTTTTAAGAAATTGCCCCTGCCGCCTTAACGGGGGAGATAGACCCCCCCTTGTTTTTTTGCTTGTTTTTCACCCCTTTAAAAAATCCGTTATTATTTTGTGGCGCCTGAGTTATCGTACTAGTGCCTGGAAAACGGTTGTTGGATTTGTGGCTTTTCTAAAGAGTTTTAAAAAACCTTAGTATTTTTGTATACTTTTCTTGCAGTTAATGTCATAACACTCAGACTCGTGGGATTCCAGCGTTTTCCCGGAAAAAGCAATATAAAATTCGGGTAAAGAAGAAGAACTCTCTCCAAATATCAATTTCAATAAAATAATCTTTTATTATATTGAAAACAGGCTTAACTTTAAGTTAATACAGTCTAAACATACGGTTTAGTAATATTGGTCTTAAAATACGGCTAAGTAATATTTAACTGTAAAGAACAATCTAGAAGGCGGGAGTTTTGCACAAATCTTGATAGTTCTGACGAACCTGTCTGATGCGCCTGCATGCACATTCTTCCGCGTGGCTTGACAAAATAGCAACGCCGCTCTGTGAAAAAGGTAGGGGATCTCTGGATAGTGCGTCTTCTACTACGTTCATTGCCCCTTTGCGGTACTTGATGTCGAACTCGTATTGCTCTAGCTCGATGGCCATACGGGCTAATCGTCCGGAGATGCTGGCCAGTGAATGAAACCATTTCAAGGAGTGGTGGTTGGTTATTACGGTGAAATGGCAGCCTACAAGGTACGGCCTCATTTTTCTTATGCCAAAAAGGATCGCCAAACACTTTCTCAGTAACCGAGTACTTCTTTTCCAAATCCGCCAATGAACGGCTAGCGTAAGCAATTACTTTTTTCTGGTTGTCGGAATTTTGACATAGCACTACTCCGAGGCCGCATTGACTGGCATCCGTCTGTAGTACAAAAGGAAGATCGAAATCTGGGCATATTAGGACTGGTACTTCCGTTAGTCTTTTTTAGTTCTTGAATTGCAGCTTCTTGCTCGGCGCTCCATACACATTCTTGGCCTTTCTTCAATAATTTGGTTAATGGCGTGGCTACTGACGAGAAAACTTTTATGAGCCTCCGATTCAATGAGCTGATTCCTATGGTGTGCCGTAGTTCCTTATCATTACGAGGTGGTTTAAGGTCGGGAACTGCGGCTTATTTCGCAAGTTCTGTGCTTATTCCGTGGTCACTTACCACGTGCCCCAGATAAACGAGTTCCTTCTTATTTAACTCACATTTTTCCTTCTTTATACTGAGGTTGGCGGCTTGTAGTCTCCTAAATACTTCATTAAATTGCTCGATGCGATCTTCGAATGACTAACCTACGATGATTATATCATCTAAGTAGGCGAAAGCATATTTTTCCATGTGGGGCCCGATTATACTGTCCAACATGCGCTGAGAGTGGCGGCGGCGGAGCTAATGCCACAAGGCCCTCCATTGAAAAAGACCTGGATGTAGGGTGTAGTGGTATTTGCCAATAACCCTGCTTAAGATCGATTGTTGAAATAAATCTAGCTCTCTTGAGTTTGTTCAGAATGGCTATGATCGGTGGGACTGGGTATGCGTCCATAATTGAGATTTCGTTCAGCTGCCGGTAGTCGGTACAAACGCTCCACGAGCTGGTCTTCTTCCGCACCAATACAATAGATGAACTGTACGGGCTACTGGACACCCGCCAGTTTGTGATAGAAAGCTATAGCTTGTATAAGATGGCTATATACAAGCTAGCTACAAATGCACGTGTTATAGCTTGCAGAAGATGTCTTCTTATGCTTATTCACTAAATAAATTCCTAACTATAAAAAGTTAAATAGTTTGTAGCATTTATTTTAAATTAATTTAAATATACATAATGCTACTTTTTATGAAATCAAATTTACATTGTGGGGTGTACAATTAAAATTGACGTTTTGAACGGAGTTTCTATATAATTTAAATTTACATAATTTACATTTATAATTACAATATAATAAAGTAAAATTTACATTTATAATTACAATATGGTAAAGTAAAAGGAGATACAAAATACAAAACTGTGTACAGATTTAATAGGGCAACATTCAATCCACAAAGGGGGAGTACAATTAGATAAAAATAAAAGTATGTATAGTAAAATTGAATCACACAATGTAGTTTAGCAAACTTTCGATTTGAAAAATGTTACATTGAAAAAGCCACGATTTAATAGATTTTCGTATATTCTCAGGGAGCTTGTTGAAAAGCCTATGAGATACAATGGCGTATGAGTTCCTAAAAAGTGTAGTCCGAAAAGGTAGAGTAGGAACAAAATGATAGTTACTTCTCTGGTTATGTATGTCATTTATAGGGTTTTGCATATATCCACCCCGATAAAAAACATTTTTATGACTTTAAAGTAAAATAGGTGTCTTACTGGTAGAATCCCTGTTAATCTAAATAGTTCCATAGTATGAGCTACGCGCAAAGAATTGCATATTTTCCTTATGATGCACTTTTGAAGGATAGTTAATTGTTGTAATTGGTTGAGATATGCACCTCCCCAACAGCATATTAAAGCCGAGAATGATATAATCCATAATATACGCTTTTTACCATTTTATTTGAACAGATTCAGGCGGTAAAAACATCGGACAGTTGAGAAAGGGGAATTAACCATGAGCAGGGAGAATGCGCACGTCTCATTAGCTCAGGAGGGGGAATCTAGGAGCAAGGAGTATTTCCTTGCTCATGGAGACGCTACGACGCACTTTGTACACTATTGAGGGAACATCGTATCCCACGACAAGCAGGGACGACACATTTACTTACATTGAGTTGGAAGGCACAGTCGAAAGGATGCTACTATGGTGCGCCGCTGAACTCGAATATTATTCAAGGGTGCAACAACCTACCAGCAATGGCAATTTAGACGCTAACAATTCACATTTGAATCTACCCAAAATAACATTGCCAAAGTTTAACGGAGACTACCTCCATTGGAGACAATTCTTTGATCTATTCTCCCAGATGGTACACCAACTGCAAATGCCCAAGTGCCAAGAAATGTGTTACCTCAAAACCAACCTAAGAGGGGACGCATACAAACTTATATGTCACCTGCCTCTCAGTGATGAGAATTATACATCTGCCTGGCAGATGCTTCAAGAAAGATATGATAATAACATCAGGTTATTAATAACAGCGTTCTTGATCCGATTACTTCAGCAACCAACGAGCACACAGGAATCAGCCAACAGCCTCAGGGCGCTTCACAACACAACTATGGAGTGCCTACAGGGACTCAAGAATTAGACACCAGCCAGTGGGACCCATTTGTTGTCCATCTTCTTATCAAAAAAACTAGACCATGCAACACACGTCTTGTGCGAGCAATTTCTACAACAACCCAGAACGTTACCATCACTCACAGATTTCCTCAGCTTTTTGGAAATCCAATTCTAATCGTATTACACCAAGAGCCGCATTATGCAAGACCCAACACGAAAACCAGCAGCGTGTTCTTTCACATCTATGACAGCTTCAAGGTAAAACTGTCCATGTTTCAATAAAAACAACCATAAGCTATTATCTTCCTGGAAATGTCTATAATTAACTACAGAAGACCGGCTTATTTTAATCAACTGCCTCAATCCAGGGCACATGGCACCCGCTTGTCAAAGACGTAGCTGCATGAAGTGTTCCGAAAGGCACAACTGCCTCCTTCGTACGGACGGACTAGGAACCAAAACAGCAGAGGAAGGCAGTAATCAACCGCAACGATACCTTGGCAAGAAACAACAGAAGGTATCAGATCTTGACAAATCAACAACATCAGCTACAGCAGTTGCACCAAAAGAGAAGGGATATGTATTTTTGAGCACCGTTATTGTAAATCTAGAAGACAGCCAAGTAAGTAAAATGTCAAGCTCTATTTGACTCCGGATCACAGCTAAACTTCATCATGGAAAGGCTAGTTAAAAAATTGAATGTCCCAGAATTCAACGAAACAATGCGAATTCTGGGAATAGGAGAAGTATTACAACAAGCCAACAAGAGAGTGAATCTTCCACTAAAATCTAGAATATCGGGCTTCTTTGTCAATTTAGAAGCCATTTTGTATGTGTTTCTGTTTTGTCTCCTGTTGTGCGGTTCGTAACCAATATTATTTTAATTAAAAGAAAAAGAAACAAATATAAATTATTAGATACTAAATATGTTTTCATTAAAATTTTTTAAATCACAAATTTTACACAATATTAATTTAATTATTCTTAGCAACGCGTTTCGGAATAAAATTCCTTCATCAGGCGAAAGCTTAGGATGTAGAATTGTATTATTTTATTATTGTCCTGTTGTGTTTTGTTGTGTTATATGGTGTTGTTGTTGGTGTTATTACTGGCTTTCATTGGTTGTTTTCTCTTATTACTTGTATGTGCCGTATTGCAGTGTCGTATAGTGGGTTTATTTTTGGATTTGTTTGTCGTTGAATATGTTGTCTTCTTCTTCTGGTGGCCAACGAATCGTGCTACAAAAATAAAGCGTAATAACGTTTTTTCAGTGTGAGTAGTCGGCTTATTTTTTTTATTTTAAAGGCTACTATTTAGATTTATCAAAATGAATGCTTACGATACTGAAAAAAGGATTTGGATAGTGCAGGGATACCATTCTTTGTCCGTCATTTCTAGGGCTGGCAACGAGACGAGACTAGGCGAGACTTTTGTTAATCTCGTCTCGGTCTCGTCAAAATCGAAAAATTTCAGTCTCGTCTCGGTTTCGGTCCAGGTCTCGCCTAACCAAGTCTCGTCTCGGCCTTGGTCTCGCCTTTTTCTCGAGAAAATTTTAATGTGCGGTCTCGTCTCGGTCTCGGTCTTGGTATCATCCTTAGTGTTGGTTTCTTTCGTGTTTTTTTGGTAGTAAAAAGATGTAAGATAAAGATAAGACGCATTGTTCGGATTGCAAATTTAGAGTATGGTTGTGGTATCTCAGCAGTTCGTCGGTAAGAAAAATGCGGGAAAATGTATAAAACAAACTCGTGAGTCTGTTTTGTCTTTTGAGTTAAGTGGAAGTAACATTTTGGTAGAATTGTATAAGTTAATAAGTTTCATAGCAAAAACAAATAAAATATTAAATAAAAAAGAGTACCTACATACAACGCTCGATTAAAAAAAAAATAAATTAACCGGTTTTGTCAAGCCACGACATGTCAAAAACCATTTAAGAATGTCTCCGATTTAAATGAATTTAAACAAAAAACCTATACAAAACTCAAATTTTACCTCAAAAAAATCGAAATTTTTCGATTATAATTTATAATATATATAATTTATTGCTCCCTAAAAAGTTGATGTTAGACATTTTAGGTGAAATTTCGAAAACAAAATATTGCTCAAATGTTTAGATATAGTATGTTGCCTATCTGTCAAGTCATGAACTGTCAAAATCCATTGAAGCATCGCTTCGATTTAGATGGATTACAAATCCTCTACAAAATTCAAATTTTACCTCGAAATTTTTTCATCCGACAAAAGTTAATTTTAAGTATGACATTTGGAAAAAAATGTTATCAAAACGTCAAAATATATTTTGTTGCCTACCTGTCGAGCCATGAGCTGTCAAAATCCATTGAAGGATTGCTCCGATTTTAGTGTTTGGTAGCGTGAAAAATCGTACGAATTGGTACACATATTCACATTTAGCTGTCAAAACCAATAGAAAAACAACCCAAGTTTGGGAAACTTGGTGAAAATCAACATACAATATGGATCTCACGAATTCGGTCAAACTTGGCATCTGCCCTTCTTATCCAACTTTATTGTGCTTGTCAATTATGCATGAATCTAATAATGATATATCCTTGTACGTTGATTATGCTAAACAAATCAACAACTAGAAATTTTGTTCTGCAGTACGTAGGTACATGAAGCTAAGGCCATAGACTTCACTTGAAACGAGTAAGTTTTACTTGTGCTAATCGAAAACTATGATTTTAACTTGAATTTTATTAGTTGCGTATGAAAGCGCTCCGAATGGCTTACATTTCTTGCGAATTTAGTTTTCAAAGGTGTGTGATAACGTAAAAAATAAAAGATAAAATTTGAATTTTGTACAGATTTTTTTAATCTATTTTAATCGGAGCAATGCTTCAATGAATTTGACAGTTCATGGCTTGGCAGGTAGGCAATAAACTATCAGCCCTATTCTGCTGTCTTCCGATTCACGCGAATATTTTACTCAATTTTTCACTTTTTAGATATTTTCAAATGTCTTCTATCTTTTGATTCCAAAGCTTTACTAATATTTTTTTTGTTTAATTCTTAAGAGAATCTAATTGTTAAAATTTATTTTTGATCGAAATTTATGTACTTTTTGAAACAATTCGTTTTTTCGGTCGGATAGCAGAATACAAATATTCACGTGAACGTTTAACAGAATAGGACTGTATATTTTGACGTTTTTAAAATATTTTTTTTTCAAACCTCACCCAAAAGGCCTTAAATCACCTTTTTACGGAGCAATAAATTAAATCGAAAAATTTATAATTTTCTGAGGTAAAATTTGACTTTTGTAGAGATTTTTTAATCCATTTAAATCGGAGAAATCCTTCATGGGATTTTGACAGCTTATGGCTTGACAGTTAGGCAACGAACTATATTTTGACGTTTTGACAATATTTTTTTCCAAATGTCACCCAAAAGGAAGCAACGCCATGCATATATAAATCGTACGCATTCTTCTCTGGATTTTCGCAATGCGCCTATCTCTGTATAACTATGTACATACATATATGGTTTGATATGTTAAACCGCATATAATATTTCGCAAAAAAAAAACTTGTGAATATTATAAAAATTGAACATGATTAGATACTAAAAAATAATGAAATAAAAACAAAATTTTCTTATAGCGAAAACCGAAACCAAACCACCGAAACCGCCGAGCCCAGCGAGACTCTCGTCGAATTTCGGTAAAAAAATACGGTCTCGTCTCGCTCTCGTCTCGGTCTCGTCTTCGGTACTTTTAAAGGAGTCTCGTCTCGTTGACGAGACCGAGACCGAGACGAGACCGAGACTAAAAAAACCTAAACATACTACCAAACTATAAGATGATCTCACTTGACATTACAAATATGTACACCAATATACCCATAGATGAAGCAATAACAACAATGAAAAATAATTTAGATTCAACAGCAAAATTAAACACTAATCAAATAAACGAACTCATACTTTTACTAAGAACAACACTAAAACAAAATTATTTCACAATTAATAACAATTATTACACACAAAATGAAGGCCTGGCTATAGGTTCACCATTAAGTGGATTAATTGCAGAATTCTACCTTAATATGTTCGAGAAGTAATACATATTATCCCAACTTAACACATTTAATACAAAAATAATTTCATACTCCAGGATTGACATGAGCAAGGTTCATAGTTCCCATTACTTCCTCCCTCATCATTGTGTGACAACGAATACAAAAATAATGCGAATTATAAGGCACTTAGATAAATAAAACACTGACATTTTTCCGCATTAGTTCAGCCGCAATCCCTGGTGATAACATCTGATACAACAACCACCTACAGTCTCAGAACAGCGCGCCACACATCTTTCCTACACTTCATTCTCTCCCTTTCCCTCACGCCCACGCTGTGTTGAAACAATAAAGGGTAGTATAATCTCCCTTGAGCGTGTGTAGATTATAAAAAAAAAACAGTGCTAACTAAAATTGGCTATAGAAGGTTCAAACCAGTATCCCCTTGCTTCATAGGGTCTAAAAACAAACTTTTACGTAGATGTTGTGATGACTGGGTCTGACAATTTAACTACAACCATTGAAATACGAAATCAATTAAACAAATTGCTAGAAACCGCTGCATTCACGCTACGAAAATGGTGTGCCAATCACCAAGCCTCATAGATATTCCTGCTACTGATATTGCACTTCAATTGGATCTCGACATTGAGAACGACACTCAAGTTAAAACACTTGGACAAGGATGGCTGCCGAAGTCAGACACATTTGTGGTAAACACCAAACTCAGAAAAATCAGAAAAAAAGGACTGCACTATCTGATATCGCCCAATTGTTTGATCCTCTCGGATTTTTGGGACCAGTTATAATCACAGAACTTCAAAAAGAGTGGATAAATTTCCGTGATAATCTAAGCTATTTGCGAGATGTCAAGATTGACCGGCATATATTTGCACATAGGACTTACTGTCCATCAACAAGGATAAAACAATAACTGTTGGACTACTCTGTGCAAAATCACGGGTAGCACCCCTCAAAACCCTTACGATACCACGATTGGAGCTATGTGCTGTAATACTAGCAGCTGAACTGGTCAATCGCATTCTAAGGGTTTTATATTTAGAATCATGTCCAAAACACATCTGGACTGATTCAGAGATAGTACTTGGTAGGATAAACGCTGCATCATCGTCATTCCACACATTCGTCGCCAACGCGTAGCATCAGTTCAGAAGTTAACAGAAATTCAACAATGGCGACACGTCCGCTCCAGAGGCAATCCAGCCTATTTACTATCCCGTGGAATACCAGCTAGCTACTTATCAACATGTAATCTATTGTTTTATCGGCCATTTTTTTACCATGGAATCATCATGGCCTCCACCGTATACCACTAAGGCTGAATGGGAGGTAGAAAGAAAGGCTACAAAACATGTGTTATCCATTGTCGAACAAATACCCGTCTTCATCATTATCATTGATCACCACAACGACTTCAGTAGGCTGCAACGAATCATCGCCTATGTGCTCCGGGCTTGTCATAGCCTAAAGGCACTGATCGAAAAGGAACTTGTGGTAAAATCCGGTGCCTTGAGGCCCACAGAACTATACAAGGCGTTGATTGTCATTGTCAAAAACATGCTAAGTGCAGAATTCAACAAAGATATAAAACACCTGCAGCAATTCCCCGAAATCCCGAAGGTCAGCCCATTTGGAAGCTTAATTCCATTTATTGATGAAAAAGGTACAGTAAGAGTGGGAGGCCGACTCGAAGCATCATCAATACCGTATGAAGCGAAACATCCTCTGTTACTTCCATATTCACACACACACACACAAAACTACAAATGATTTCTATCCACGAAGTAAATCGACATTGCAGACCACAAGTACTGCTAGCAAACACAAGGCAGAAATTTTTGCCCATTAATGGAAAAACAATAGCGAGGTCAATAGTTCACCAATACGTATGATGCACCAAAGCAAAACCAAAACTTCTCACACAAGTCATGGGAAACCTTCCAGTTCACCGAGTACAGCCACCTTGTCCGTTTATAAATGCCTGACTTTTGTAGACCGATCTAAGATTATAGGAAAGCATCCTCAGAAGACCTATATCGCCGTCTTCTGCTGCTTTTCCACGAAAGCCGTACACCTCGAACTATTGACAGACCTGTCTACTAATGGATTTATCGCAGCAATGAAGCGTTTCATAGGAAGACGAGGCAAATATCGATAATTATATTGCGACAATGCCACTCGTTTTGTTGGTGCCAATAGTAACCTACAAGAATTAACCAGAATCATTCACACAATCAAAGAACCAAATTAATAATGTCTTCAGTTCAAGAGATATAGAGTTTCATTTTACACCACCAAGAGCTCTCCATTTTGGTGGCCTTTGGGAAGACGATGTAAAGTCGCCAAGGTACTTATTACTACGTTCTCTAGGGGCAAGATCATTAACATATGAAGAACTCGAAATAGCAGTAATCAACGTCGAGGCGACCATGAATTTCAGACCCATCACACCAATGGCAGCTGACCCCAACGACTTAATGGCACTCACACCAGGACACTTCATTGTATGAGGACCACTCGCTATTGATCCGACAGCAGCGCCACGCAAGGAAAATCTCTCTCAAAATCTGACAACAATTGCAAGGACTAAAGAAGAATTCTGGAAAAGATGGCAAAATGAACACCTAAACGAACTTCAGCAAAAATACAAATGGCAGCAAAAATCCAAAAAACTGCAACCCGGAACAATGGTCTTCATCACAAAAGATAATTGCCCTATAACGAAATGGCCATTTGGAAGAGTAATCCAAACGTTTCCTAGATCAGATGGACAAGTAAGAGTTGCTGAAATTCAAACTGCGACCAACGTGCTACGCAGACCAGTGCATCGACTGGCACCACTACCAATAGAAGTTGAAGAAACGAAAGTAACCACAAGTGCTGAACCGCCAATATCGACACAAGAGATCTAGAAGAAACCCACAGCAATTCAACGTTTAATGCACAAGTGAGGACAGCTCGACATCTAGAAGAACGTGAGAAAAGTTCTGATGATGACGTCAATTTATTCCTGCCAATATCGCAACCACGATAATATTCCTATTTCTCCTAATGCCGATGTGTATGTGCACCAAAGTTAAAGTAGCACCATTCAACTCCAATCCAGGAATTCAATTCGAAAACTGGGGAAGCACACACATCATATCAGATGACTGGAACATCATTGTTTATTACGACTTAATAGCTTATCGGAGAGAACTGAAGAGGCTTACGATAGTTAGTGATAAGCTTACCAAAATCTGCCAGCAACTAGCGCAAGACAAGTCCTGTTTGGCAACCATTCAACAATTCCACCATCTTCTTCATGAACCAAGTAACAATGATGAGCTTCTCCAAAGCACAGTGGTGCGATCAAAGCGTTGCGCAATTAACATTGTTGGAAATATCATGAGTTCATTATTCGGGGTCGTAGACTATGAATATGCCGAACATATATCCCAAGACATATCAGAGATTCATACAGAGGAAGATCACTTATTGCGCCTGATGAAAAATCAAATATCATTGATAAACTCAACCGCCAACATTATGCGCAGCAATGAAGATCGGTTAAGAAACCAATTTTGATCCCTAGAAGCGAATATGAATAACATTATCGACCGAATCAGCAAAACAAATAATCAAAATCACCAGCTCCAATTATCTCAACTCATGATTTCCCAGTGCTTCCAAAATAAGTGCAACACTTATACACCCCCAGCAACTATTACAGGAGACAGCAACAATCAAGGCCCATTTGCCATCCACGCTTCGTCTAACAGAAATACAGTGCAACATAGCATCACTTTATAAGCTCATATCTGTAGAAGGACGCATCGTAGGATCTAACATAATATTCCAGATAGAGTTACCCATTACAACCGAAGAATACGAATTGTTCAAAATCAGCCCGGTGCATGTAGTAGTTAATGCTTTGATTGTTGCAATAAGACCTTCCTCCAGCTACATCATAATAAATTTATATCGCACCCAGTATTACCCACTTAACGAAGACCACTCCTTTTGCCAACTCAAAACATTTGCAGATGATCAGTTTTTGACACAACTAGATACATCAACCTAATCAATGGATATATTCTTTTCGTAGTAAAGTATCGATTAATGTTGTATGCCAAGGAATACCACCTCAACTCAGTTTAAAAAACTCTGGCATCTTAACAGTGCCAGCAGGTTGTAACATAAAACAGGACCTAGTCACCATTCAGGGAAACAAAGAATTTATGAGCACATCAAGAGGATCATTTACCGCAGCAGGGTATCTGACTAACTTCATTAGCACGTCCCTAAATGCAAAAGCACTGAGCCAATACTCCAGCAAACTTCAAAACACTCTACATGAAGTAGAAGGGCTCCAGAAAGGAGCAGCAGAGAATAGACGGGACAATGATAAAAATGTAGCGGCATGATATTCATCACTTCGTTATCAGTTACATTGTCATCGTATGCACTCTTCCAATCATTGGCTACATCCTCTGGTCAATAATATGTAATCGTATTAAATACAGATAATCTGCACCAACTCCAGCCCTCGCACAGTGGTCGGATTCACCAATTTAGCGGGACCAAATACAATGTCATGCGAACAGTTTCAAAATGATGAGGCCTACTTGATAAGAAAATATTAAGATTTGAAGTTAGTAGTTGATGAAAGCAACTTAGCGCCAGCAGATAAAAGCTGTTTTTTATGCAATTTCTTTTAGCTATAAAAAGTGTAACGGTGCGTCTTTTGGATTTTTTTTCTTAAATAGAATTATTTGTGGTTAATAAAAGAACGATTCCAGAAGTTAATTGGTTCATTAAATAATTTTGTTTATAGTTTCTTAAGGTCAACTTGAAACATTGGACTGGATTTTTTAATTGAATTTTCAACTGGAATAAAACTAAATAGTTCCGCCGATTTCCGATTCGAAAATTATAAAACGTAATTCTGTGGAGTGTAGGCTTTGAGGTAAATAAAACACTTTTTGCGACGCCCATACAATTATTTTCAATTTTCAGAATTGCCTCCCTAATATTGCGAAAGCAAATATTTGAAATTTGGCTGCAAATTGATAAAACAAAAAGGGTTGATGTGGTTAGAGCAATTATTACAGATAAGTTTAAGCTTCCTCAGTTGTCTGAAGATTCTAATAAAAAACTTAATTCTTCCGTAAAAATTTGCTGTCCAAAATTGGTGAAAAGCGGTAGCATGTTAACCGATTTTTAGCTGCAAACTCAGTCTGGTAAGAGGAAACTTATACGTTGCCCGACATATTGGACAGCGAAATTTAAAAAAAAATGTCGGAAGAACTAGAAAGTCTTTTGAGGAATGGTGTGGAAAATCTTAAAAACGCAAAGTTCGAAATTTAATTACATCAACTAGCCCAAATATAACAAACGAAGCTTTATCCAGTAAAGGTATTGAGGGAAAAACATTATTTAGAAATCTCATATACCTCCGTCTCCCGATGAAGCATTGGCTTTAATGATTGCCATAAATCTTTCCAAGCATCAATATCACGTCATATCCCAAAAAATCAAGTCTAAATGCAAATATATTTTCTCTTCTATTAAAAAGTGCTAAACGCAAAAAAGGAATGTTATCCCACAGAAATTGAAGTCCCACAGAAATTGAAAGCATATGCTAACAGCTAACTTCAATCCTTGGTTGATCATACCATAGAACGACTTTGCTTTGGTCGGGAATTGGAAGTAAGTGAACTTCAAGGTGGTTAATAATATCTTGAAATTTTGATCAAAGGGGGATGCGCTGGATTTCAGCAATACAAATGGTGGCAATATTGGAGACATTTTTTTCGAGCTGCAGAAAAAAGTTCAGAAATAACTGGAGTAAATCGGGAACTTTTGGAATGTTTTCACATTATTTTGGAAACACTAGGAAATATAAAAATGCATTTGAAAACTATGTATCTAAAACACGAAGCCTTTATTTAAAGGAGTATTCATGGTACACTATTCCAGTGAGTATTCACAAAGGGCTTTTGCATGGAAAAGACATAATTGCATTTTGTATTCTTTTCATAGGACAGCTCTCAGAAGAGTGCAGAAGTAAGGACAAAAGAAAATATAAATAGAGACACAAGGAAGACTTCAAGATTGAACACAAACACAGATCTCTCAAATCAGCTGTTGATTTCTTCAGATCCATATATCACGTTCCAAAACGAATACGTGGCATGATACTATAACCCAATTCCGTTCTTTGTTATCAATTGATAACAACCAAGAGGAAGTTTTGGCTAATGAAGATGAAAGCAATTAATTTAACTACAATTGTATAATAAATAATTTTAGGAATATAACATTTAATTTTTTTTATTTTATTTTTTTTTTGTATTGTATGTAAAATAATGGTATAAAATCAATGCCTTAAAGTATTATTCCATTAAACTTGAATTGAATTGAATTTTAAATCCAAAAACGTATGCAAAAAAATCATCTGTTTTTTTCGTATTATGAAATCGATAATAGTTTGGTTATTTTCATTTAAAACAGTATTATTTCTAGGAGGAATCGTATAGTTTATCTATTATTACCTATTAAACAACAAATCATTAATTTAAAATATGATTTTCGTGTTCAAAATAATTTTGTTCCACTAGATTGGTGAATCCGATCACTGTGCATCGCTCCATTAGAGAAGACACCTTTACAGTGCACATTTGAACAGTAGTTCAGGGCGGGAAGAATGCTAAAACGCTAGCGACGTATACCTACCTTAAGTAGGCATTTTCGCTGATAAATATATTTTCATTCCAAAGCAAGCACCTCAGTGCATTCAATTGGGAAAAAGGTCATATTTTGTATGCACCATTTATATTTTTTCCTTTATATTTTTTGTTCTGATCGCGACCTTCCTTGCATTTTTATATGCACATGTTGTAGTTAAAGATATCCGGAAGGGATATCTAAAAAAAAAACGCGAACGCCGGCGAAGACGAGGGTGTGGCATAGCAGTTAGACCCACTTAGGTTCAAACAACCGAAAGATTAACTATTGTATATTTATTCCGCACAGTTCTACCTTCTACTTAAAACTAACTTAATAATAATATTCCCTCGAATAACTGTCCCACGATGTGCTGCTATACTCCAAGGTCAATATGAACTTTATGCTGACTCTTCGTTACCGGTCAACGACTCCCTAGCTCCCTCGCCCCATAGGCATAAGGTGTCAGCCAGCCTGAGATACATGATACCACTGCACCGCTACTCGTGGGAACAGGCTTATGCATGAATATGATGATGCCGCATTTTGGTTATGCGCTAGTGGGTAACTGTGAATTTACAGGTGCGTTAACTCCTACCACTTCTAAAATCTACGGCCCGTAGATCGAAAATGTTTAATATCAGGATTAAATCCTTTCGGGTCCTGGGGTAGGTCCAAGTGTTTGGATGTTGATCGATGGGATGTTCAATTCCGTTCCGTCCTTGACTAGTTCTATTACTTCTTCTCCGTTTTTAAGAAAATTGCAAGGAGCATTTCCACCTTTAAGTATTCTGGGTATGCATCCGTCTTCTTTGACTCTTTGCAACATTGGCTCTCTGCATATAGTTAAGTTGTTAACCAAGAGACACTCACCTACTACGCCATAGGTTTCTTTTTGGTTCACCAGCATCTTTTTGTATTCTAGTTCAACTTGCTTCCCTGCATGTATTGACGGTCTGGTAATCAGAACATTAAAGTCCTCTTTACGTATTTTTGGCATTGATAGAACGTACAACAGTGTTGTACGTGTTGGTGAGTATATATTCCATATTCTATTGCTTCTATTTCAGTATTATATGGCAGGGTTTCTAGTTCACATACAATTCGGTTGATTTCTTCCAAGTCCAGGAGGTTCGTGTTTATTAATCCTTTTTTGGCCATTTGGCAGGATCGAGCAACCTCGTTTACCTCAGTTTTGATAATCAGTACTTCGTTTAGGATATCTTGATCAAATTTACCAGAGATGACATCTTTTATGCCATCGTTATATCTCTCGACTACAAGATTAGTTTTCTGTGTAATTTCCTGTGTGATATTGATGAGTTTCTCGTTTATCATGTATTGATGGTTGTTGTTGTTGATGATCATATTTTTGTTATTCGGGATCATATCCCAATCTGTCGCATCAGGGTTTCCAGCTATCCACTTCCATGCTGAGCCTATCCAATTGACTGATCTGGTTTTTCTCGATTTCTCGATGAGTAGTCTTATTCGGTCTCTTGTCTGTTGAATATGATATTCAAGGCTTTTTCTGCTATTGCCTTGCTTGAGGTTCTATTCTGTTGTATTCAAAAGACCTTCAAGGAGAGAGTCAAACCTTGCGAGTTCGATGAGATGAACGAATCTAAAGCTTCCATTGATTACCCATCCCCTCGATTCCTTTAGTGTTACGATAGGACTTTTGAATTCAAATACTTGCAAGCCCTGAGTGAGTGCTAACATCATCAATCTGAAAGTGTTTTTGTAAGGAATATTTAACGTATTCTAATTTTTTATATACCAATTTTTATGAGGCAAAGGAAAAAAGAAATCATTTAAATAACAACAATTAAGAGTTTTAAGTGAAAATAGAGCAAATTTAACTTGAATTTTCAAAATCCTTAATATATATACATTCTCTTAGTTACAATAACTTATATGTAGGAGTTTTTAGTATATTTGGCTTATTTAATGCAGATATTTAAAGTAAAATTACGAATAACTTATATGTAGGAGGTCTTAGTATTTTCTACTCATTTAATATAGACATTAAAATAATTCAAGTTTTTACTAGTAATAATCATTTACAATGTTTTTATATTTTTTTCGTGGGTTTGTAATAGATTAATTTCAATAAAATTTTAATTTTAGATTTAATGATTACGTTAAAGAAAAGTGTAAGCTTTCGCGTTTGGGGAGTGATGGTACAAGTAGCAACTCTGAATCACAAATGCTAGGTTATAACCTTGATCTTTCCTTGAGCGTGGATAACTTTAAGCTTTCGCGTTTGGGAAGTGATGGTATAAGGAGCAACTCTGAATCACAAATGCTACGTTATAACCTTGATCTTTCCCTGAGGGTAGAAGGTTCCCCTTTCCCTTTTATTTTGTATATGTTTTTGATATGTGCCTTGTGTATTTTTCGATCACTAGCCTTGATAACCGTAACCTTTTTATCCTTCGCTACCACCTCTCTTCGGAACAAGGGCTTATTCTTATATATAATTTTTTTGAATGTTGCATAAGTGATTTCCCTTTTTTTAAATTTCTTAGGTGGGGATCTTTTTGCATTGCCCCTGGAGTTACTTTCTGTTTGTTTTTTCTTAATTAGTTCTTTTAAATCATTATTAACTTTAATTCTATAACTTATTATGTTTTGAAAATTTATTCCAGATGTTCTGTTGAAGAAGATGTCTGATGGTTTTTTCATGGTCACTGAATGAAAGGAATTGTTATAGCGATCAACAGCTTGATCAGTTCTTTCAACCGCAGGTCTTTATATTCTGCTTTTAAACATCTAAAGATTTCCTGCACAGTTGAGTGGAACCTCTACAATCTAATACCTAGATGTTTAATGAAATTAAGTATTATTGGGCTCAAGAAGCTACTTTCCTTTTCAATGACAAGAATTTTGGGGACTGTAAAATAGTGTAAAATTTTTGTAACTCTATTTCTTAAATGAAGAACTGACCTATTATTGATATGAAATAATTTTGCAAATTTGGAAAATTTATCAATGCAACTTACAAATTTCTCATTTTGAATTTCCATTATGTCCATGTGAAGAATTTCACAAGGATATGATGGAAAAGTTGTGGATTGCACATCAGGACTTACAGGTTGTCTGTCATATTTGTTGGTTATGCAAGCTTCACAATTTTTTGTATATCGGTTAATGATACTATTCATTTTAGGAAAATAATATCTTTCTAACAGCTGCTCCTTATTTTCCCTTACATTTCGGTGGGCTTTTTTATGTTCGTTCATTATAAGCTAATAAATGCGATCTTCATTTGCAACGTTCCTATCAAACTTTGTGTTATTCTAATTTTGTAGTTGACAAAATTTTCAGGTAGACTCTTGCAACAGACCAAGGTGGGTTTCGGGAATTTTAATACTATTCAGAATGTAAGGTCTGAGTGTGGTTTTCAAAAGATTAACCAGCTTACATTTTTCTAACGAATCAACAGCTATGTAATGGTGAGTTTATCCTGGGTGCGGTTCTTCGAAAGCTTCGCATCCTCTACCTATGTTTATAATCAGTTGATTCCTAAAAACATTCAAGGGTGTTTCAACGTGAGGAATAAGATCGGAGCCATCTTGTTCCGCACTATTTTTTTCCCCGTGGGTAGGTGTAAAACCTTCAAAAGGCTCTATGAGGACCGAAAAACGCGTGCTCATAGGAGTGTGAGATTCTTACTGCACTAAAAACACCTCCTCCTACCGATTGCAACTAAGTTGAAACTTATCTAGCAATTTATTTTTAAAGAATTTAATTAACGTGTTGCAATTAGCTTGTTTTCGGTACTGAGCTTAGAGTGTTTCCGAGCAACCAGTACATATCTCTGAGTTTATTATTTAACTCTTCGCATTTCTTTTTAACATGCGGTTTCCATTTTAATTTCGCGTCTAGAGTCATTCCGAGATATTTTGCTTCGTTAGCAAACGGAACTTGAACCGTATTAACAAATACCGGTAATCTATTAATTTTCTTATACTTAAAATCTACATGGACTGATTTTACTTCGTTGAGCCATATCCGCCATGTTATTGTCCAATCATTGACATTATTGAGAGTTTTTTTTAATTTTGTCGTAGAATCATTTATCGTTTGGCCCACTGCTAGTATTGCAATGTCGTCAACAAACGTGGCTACGATAGTGTCTTCTATTTGAGGTATATCACGTGTAAATAATAGGTACAATATTGGACATAAAACACTTCCCTGTGGTACCCCACCCACTATTTCTTTGAGATCCGAGTAATCGTTTTCATGTCTTACTCTAAAAAGTCTATTTTCTAGATATGCTTTTAGAAGCCTATAAAGTGCTTTAGGCAGAATTTCTCTTAATTTAAAATTTAGGCCTTCATGCCACACCTTATCAAAAGCTTGCGACACATCTAGGAAGACCGCCGAACAAATTTTCTTTTCTTCAAGAGTTTTATCAATGACGTCAGTGATCCTATGCACTTAGTCAATTGTCGAATGCTTGCTTCTAAATCCGAACTGATGTTCAGGTATTAGGCGCTTTTCTTCTATTATTGGCTGCAGGCGCAGAAGTAATATTCTTTCAAAGACCTTAGATATTACGGGCACAAGCGAAATAGGTCTATAAGATTTCTTATCATGTGATGGTTTTCCTGGTTGGATAACCATTATAACTTCCGCAACCTTCCATTGGCTCGGAACGTACTTTCCACCTCTTGAGTTTAGCGTTGAAATTCCTTGAACCTAAGGCAAATGTCAATGGCTGATGATCTGTATGAATACGGATGTTTTTTGCCCCATATACATAAGTACGCAGGTTGTCCAAGACCCAAAAGATGGCCAACATTTCCTTTTCAA
Organism: Philhelius pedissequus; assembly: GCA_910595825.1. Lineage (NCBI taxonomy): Eukaryota > Metazoa > Arthropoda > Insecta > Diptera > Syrphidae > Philhelius > Philhelius pedissequus. The sequence goes on along the minus strand of OU343161.1, from coordinate 141,882,149 downwards.
TAGTGGCGTAACCCTCTTCCGATTTATTTAAAGATCTGCAGTGACCCGTCTATGTCTTTTACTAGGTGTTGTTTTGAGCTTCGGATACATGTAAGCTCTTAAGTAATTCTGTAGACGGTCCTAATGTCACACCTAATTGCGGCCTCTTCTGCTTCTGTTGCCAATGCGATAACATAGTTACGCTTACCACGTCGCACACTACGGTGAATTTCTCTCATCTTCATACGATACGCAGACTCTAGCTCGTTTCTCCCTGCTGCTGAACTAGCTGGAATGCGAGCTTTGAGCTGTTTTCTTTCTCCGATCCTAGTCCAAGTTTCTTCGGTAAGCCAGGCACTGCTTCCTCTTTGCGACCGACCGACTATACTTTCAGCACCGGATATAAAAACATTTTTCACAGCCCACCAATGGTTTTCGACACAGATAGGTTCCGTGCTACTGATTGCTCTCAATCCTTGTGAAAGGTGGTTCCCTTGTTGTTGGCGAACGATGGGATCCTTCCCGAGTAGCACAGACGAGTTTTTTGGCAGATATAACTCCAGTAAAACAATCAAGTTGTTGTGCATTTATTTCAGAAACATATTTTGGTACAACTTTGTAACCCAAATGTCCGCATTTCCCCTGTCATTTGCAAAAAACTTGTAGTAATTGGGTTTTATAGAAATTAAATTTTGTCGTTTCTCAGTTCTATAAGTGTTATTTGGACTAAGAAATGTTACATGTAAGATAATGTTACAATCGTGTAACTTTAATTAAACTCGAAGATTGTTTTACCAATATTGCAGAAATGCTTATGCAAATATATTTTGTTATATGTAACATTGCTATGACAAGAAACAAAAGTTTTAATTAGATTAAAATAACTTGAATAATATAATGAGAAATAATGTTTCCGAAAACATTGTAAACGTTTCTATAAAGATATCAATCAAATTATTTTAAAATATATATGTAATACCTTTCAGATGTTATAAAAAAGATAAACTTCAAAGCATTGAATAAAATCAATTGATTAAAAATGTGATTTTTAGTTATTTATGAACGGAAAATCTAATACAAACGACATTTTTATCACAAAGACTAAAGTTTTACGTTAAAAGTGAGCGAAAATTTGCAAAATAGAAAACATTCATATTTGTATTTAGGCACTCAAGTTGCAAAAATATTTTTGATTTACAATAGGAAACGGAACTGTTAAACATTTCCATGTGCTATTCAAGGAATAATGTAGTTCATTATAATATACATTATTTTTGCTCCTATAGACAACACCGAATAATTTATCGTTATAATATATTGTATAAACTTGTTCATTTAAATTTTATTGAGATAAACAATTTAACGGGAAAACGTTACAAAAATGTTTTTGTTATTTGTTTCGCCCTTCTTAATTGTAAATTATATTAAAGTTACCCAAATGCTTTGACAGATTGTCACAAGAAGTTTATTTTAACATTAAAGTTACAAGATGTCGAAACAGATATAATATAGATGTAATAAAAACTTTTTTTAACTTTCAAATGTTTGACTTTCTTATAATCTTTCAATAACAACTTCAGTTTTTTGGAAACAAGTTTAAACTTTTACAAAGCAAATTTATAACATTTTAATTCACAAAGTTACGACTGTTTTCGATGAACAATTGAGAAACTGAGTTGCAACAAATAATATTGCAGATTACTTCAACAAAACACAAATACAACCGAATCCTTGTTATAAATAGAATCCTTTGTTACTAGGGTTAAGTCTATCAGTATTGAACTAGGGCATTCGTGTGTTTCCTTGAGATTCTCGAACTGCAGCTGTGCTTAATCTTACGGTATCAATCATCAAATGGTGGTCCCGGGCCATTCCCATTTCTTGCACCTCTTCTGTTTCGAACGTCCTGCAAGCTGCTTCTAAATCTCCGATTGATCGCGAAGTGGTTAATTTGGTTGCAAGTTGCTTGTCTGTCCGCAGCACTCGGCGGGTTATAAAAGGCTTCCTTTTCCTCGACAGAAGAGAGCTCCTTTGGGGCGTAACACTGTATAATTGTGACGTGACGTACTCTAGTCCGAAACCTAGCTTTCAGGATCCTGTCATGTAAAGGCTCCCAGGAAATTAAGTTCTTGAGAGCTGTCTTGGAAAGCAGCAATCCAACGCCACATTCACGAGAACATCCAGGTGCCTTTAGAGTAGTAGAGTTTTACGAGTTGGAGACTTAAAATTCCCCGAGGCCCACCATCTAACTTCATTTATCCCCAAGATTTCCATCTTATACCGCATGAATTCTTTCTCTAATTGTAGGAATCTGCCATTTTGAGGACCTTCACTGCTGTTGTCTCTTAAGAAAAACATATATAAATTTACTTATCAATAAACTTTTTATTTGAAAAATTACAAAAGATTTATTATCTTTGGGAATAGGTATCCAAGAGTTGTGATCTGATGATAAACCAAGCCATTTCACAAATATACGATTTATTTTCTTTGAAGCACTTCCTCGATTATATATGTATCGGAGAATTTACTTTTTTGTCGTTCGAGTTCATAGAATCCACCTTTAATAGGATGCCCTTGATAGTCTTCCAATGCATCCTTTCTTGATTTCTATGTTGCAACTTGATTATCTTAAATATTTGGTAAAATTTGGTGTGTATCCTTTATCGAAGCTATGTTTGTATTCACTAATTCTGACTCAATCCCCAATTTTAAATGTTTTAGTAATATAACTTTTGATGTGATTATAAATTTTGTATAGTAACATTTTTTCGTTTGTGGTATTGACAGATGGTTTCATCTTTATTGTACGATGATTTGAATTATTATAGGTGCTTGTCAAGCGCTCAATAATATCAATCCAGGGATATCAGGCATTTAAACTGAATTCTTTCCACACTTCAAAGTGCGATTAAATCGTTCAACTATCGAAGGCTTAAGAATACTAAATGTAGAATAGTGCTTTAATTTTTTTTAATTATGCGCGCACTAAAGGGGTTATGAATACCCTTAAAATGTTTATACACAGTGCGAGTGATCAGGAAAATGGGATAGGATTAGACAGGAGATGTACATTGTTTTTAAATGCCTGATTACCGCAATGGGAGGGAAAAATTCGGTCGGGTAAAGTATTCCACATTCGTGTTGCGCGTCTAAAGAATCTCTATACTTGACAGTACGTCCGAAGTTGGGCTCAAGGGTAAACTGATGGGTATTCCTAGAAGCGCGTGTATTACGGTTGAATAGTTTAAGGGGGGGGGGGGGGGAATGCTATAATAATACCGATAAAATAATGAAAGGCATGAAACATTGCGACGGTGCGAGAGAGGCTCAATTGTTTTAATTATTGTTTCATCACCTATTTTCAAAGTTTTTTTTTGGATTCTGTCCAGGAGACTTAAGTGCGTTATGGGAGCACCTGCCCAAATATGACAATTGTACTCAAGCTTTGGACGAACGAAGGCTTTATAGATTACAGCCAGATCAGAATCGGAGAAATATTTCTTGCATCGTCTCAGATAACCCAAACATCTTGCAGCATTTTTGGCGACGTCGAATATGTGTTCATTCCACAAAAAGGTGGTCAGTGATGCACATATCGAGAACTCAAAGTTGTTCGGTTTCCTCGTTGCAAGCGCCGCTAATGGACAACGGTATTGGGGGAGGGTCCCGCTTTGACGACAAAATATAGCATTGGGTTTTTGAAGCATTAAATTCTACGCGGTTTTTTAATCCCCATTGGACAATACTGTCTAGATCAGAATTTAATGAGCTAATCATAAGCTGCCGTTCAAGTTCCACATCCGAAGGACATGGATGAGAATCTAAAAATGAGTATGAAAAGTATGAGGGTACTGTCGTCAACAAAACAGTATATTGGATTGGAAGTTTCAGACAAGAGAACATAGATGAAAATGAGAAAGAGAGTCGGAGACAGAATGGAGCCCTGGGGCTTGTATTGAGCGATCCGAAAGGTGATTTCTAATCCAACGAAGAGATTCTTCGATACCAAATGCACGCATTTTTGATAAGAGAGCCTGCCCAAGCAACACAATCGACTCTTTCAAATATCTTGAAGTCTACTTTCGCAAGAGCTTTTAACTCTTTTCACTATCTTCAAGAGGTCATTAAGACCCCAATGGGACCAAAGGGGTGGAGCCAACTCCATAGGAGGAAGAGTTCTTATTATAGATCTTTTAAAGATGTTTTTCGTTTGAGTGAATAATTTATGGAAGAAAAAAAAATAATATTGACAAATCTCTATCTCTTTTACACAAAAGCAAATTTAATACAATTGAAACGAAAAAGAATGAACTTAAATAAAATGCCAGATCAATATGACTTTTTTTCATCACATTCAATGCCTGATTTATTTTACACATTATAATAGAAACTAAACTCAATTTTCTGGTGTTGTATATCTGTGTTTTGATGTGCCAAAAAAGATTTATTTTGAAATCACACATTTTACATCGGTTAAATAAATGCGCCACAAATTTAGTAACATAATGCATATATTCATTAATAAAAAAATAAAAAAACTCCCCACGGAGTTGACAGAAACTGTATAAAATACAGTCTAAAGTGGTTTTAACAATTAAAAGTGAAGCATTGTGTAGAAAGTTAGTGTGTTATTGCTATAAATTCATATGCAATCGTAATTTGAATCACATAAATAATAATTTGTACTGAAATTAATTGCAAGTAATATGGCGTCATCACGAATACTCCAACAGGGTGCCTCATTTTTATTATTGAACTGTTCCATAATGTGTTCTGGGTTTTGAATCATTTTAAGTTGTAATAAGTGAGAAGTGGACTTTTGGACCAAAATGTGTATGTAAATATATATCAATGTACTTATGTCAGTACGACGTCGATTGATTAAAAAAACCGCTAAAAATTCCGCATTTTTTTTGGTTTTATTTTCTGCTCTGAAAATGCGATTCTCGGTCTTTTGGATAACATTCAGAGCAGAATATACAAAAAATTGTTAAAATTTAGTTTGTATAGCCATAAATTTGTAAAATTTCGTTGAACAAAAGCTAAAAGTTCTAAAAAGAAGGAACATCTAAGATATGTACATACATAAACAATATTATTCAAATTTAATAAAAACATAAAATAAACATTTTACCTACACAATGTTTTATTGCAAGATATTAAGGTATTAAAATATTACAAAAAATAATATTTGTGGTAATTATAAATAATATCTGAAATTTAATTTAACAGTGTCACCCTTTATATAAATGTTTTTGTGTTCGACATATAAATACACTTTCCATTTTTATATCGACTGCTTAAAGAGTTCGTTAAGAAGTCATTAAGCTATCATTGATATAATCTCTTTTCATAGCCACACATGAGCAAGAAAAAGATGGGAAATTTCGGCAGCTGTATAGGTTTGCTTTTTTTTTTTGTAATTTCATTACACCACATATAATTATTGTTTGACTTCACATTTATTCATCGATTTAAAGCCAAATTTATCAATACAAGGCAAAGACAAAACAAAAAGTTTTTTTTTAATAACCTTCCTTAAAGATAAAATATACACTACTAGAAGATGGGATGTTAAGCATTTATAAAGATGTTTTAATAAAACCATTAATAAAATAGCTTCAATATAATGTTTGAAAGAGACAAATAAAATACTCTAAATACACTCTGAAATTCCTTGATGTAAAGAGGTTTAAAAGAGGACCTATAAAGAGACATAATAAATATATTTGTCAAAGAGGTTTTTAAGATGTTAGAAAGAATTTTTTTTAATAGTTGAAACAAACAACACTTTCAAAGAGCAACTAAACAAGTTATTAAGTGCAACGGTATTAAGAAGATTGATTTAAGAGATTGTAAGGACCTGATAAATTTATTCAAAGAAGTCTTAAAGAGTTTATGTGTTGCTTGGGTGATACCAAACTCTATCAAATGCTTTTGAAATATCAAGCGCAATAATCTTACTTTCTCCAAGACGATGTAAAGATTTGTGCCACTGTTCGGTGAGATATACCATCAGATCACCAGTGGACCTATTGCTACGAAAGCCATACTGTCGGTCATTAAGGAGCTTTCGTTCTTCAAGATATTTCTTTAGCTGATAATTAATCAGCGCTTCCATGACCTTGTAAATGACGTAATGAAATTGGAAATCGGTAGTTAGAGGGTGAAAAAGATTCGCCTTTTTTAGTGACAGCTTGGACAAATGCTATTTTCCATCCACTCGGAAAGAGACCAGTAGAGTATGATAGATGGAAAAGCCTATGCAGTGGTTTCGCCAGCGCAGAAGAACACCCCTTCAGAACAATAGGGGAGATACTATCTGGACCAGCAGATTAATGTATGTCAAGAGCCTTAAGAACTCTAGTAACTGTACGAGTACGAAAGAAGATACGCCCCATGAAACTGTTTATGCTCTCAAGCACAGGGGGAGTTATGACACTTTGTGGAAGCGTAGAATTAGCAGCAAACTGAGCTGCTATAAAATTTTTCTTGTGCGCCTGCCACAGAAGTGTTATTGGAAATGAGCATTGAAACCGACGAGGAGGTGGAATTTCGTACGTTTTTTACAAATGACCAACAATTTTTATTACCTTTTGGACATTGTAGTATTTTTTGCCTTAATTTTTCCTCATGTAGAAATTTGGTTCTTTGAATATGACTATTACAGGTCTTTCTAGCTTGTTTGAACTTATTCCGGTTTTCCTCAGTTAGGTTGGATTTATAACATCGGAAACTTACCTCTCTCAACCTAATAACCTCTTTACAACTCAAATCGAACCATGAATTTTCTTTTGGTTTGATGCTTTTGGTTTTGTTCCGTATAAAAGCTTTCATCCCCTTAAGAATTACATTTGTAATCATATCAGCGCTGGAGTCAACGTCCCTATCAGTTAAAGATCCTGAAGAAATTATTCAGACCGTCCCAGTTGGCTTTCTCGTATTGCCATACTGTCCTCTTAGGAATGCTTTCTTTAACTGAGAACCTTGAGCACAAGAAATTGGCTGATATGACAGAATGGTACGATGTGTCTAGAGGCGATAACACACTAATAGTATATTTACCAGGTAGAAAGGTAAGAAACAAGTCTAGGGTGTTAGCGGAGTGACCTGCAATGTCAGGTATTCTTGTTGGCTCAGTAACCAGCTGAGTCAGATTACTCACCTCAGCAAAGAGCTCAAAATACCTTCCTTCGGGTGTTGTCTGGCCAGAATAGCGTAGCCACTTGGAATTGTGTACATTCAGTTCATAAGTTTTTGAAAAGATGCATTGAAAAATTCTTTGCCATAATCTGTTTGTATAGTTTTTGGGTAACGACCTTTATTTAGTATATCTTCCATTCGTCGCCGATTTATTTTTAATGGGAACCGTCCAAGAAAATTTAGAAAATGTGTCGCTAACTGTGAAAAGATATCTATAATTATCGTTTCCCGGTGAATATACAATCATTCTCAACTAGATCAGCCTGCCATAAATCATATAAACCCTTAATAATAACTCGTCTTTTAGGAAAATTCCATCGAGAAGGTTTATGTAGTTCTTCGACAACGTTTCATTGATCCATCTTTTTATTGAATGCTGAAAAAACAAAGTGTTTATTTTTTAACATATCTATTCATTTAAAATATTTCATATAATAACTAATATTAGGTTTCACTATTTTAATTTTTTATATAGATCCATTAATTTTTCTATTCTTAACATCCTATTTTCAAGCATTAACATGCACGCGTATCTGGTCCATCTTGACTTAGGTTTGAAGACCACGAGCAGTTACTAAAATGACATCCATGCTTTGAGGTTGTGGTGGATACATTATGAATCCTTTAAAGAAGATTATACTATTTAAAATCCCCTGATAATGTTCTTCCAATAATATATGATGAGGATTAGTTTTCAAAAATTATTGAATTCAAGGAGTAATGTAAAAGTAATTTTAGATATAATGAATGATAGAATGAGTTGTCACACTTTGGAGTAAATATACTGAAGCTCTTATAATGATTGATGAGTTAAGTATTGGTTTTCCTCATCTCCATCATCCCCCTCATTTTGTGGAATGTAAATATTGGTTAGTCGCTTAAAGCTTATGTTGTATTCATCGCTATCTGTTTTTAAAAAAAAACTTCACCAGCTGGCCCTGGTAAGCCTTGCTCTCCCTGCACACCTAGTGGACCCTGTTCCCCCTGACCACATTTATCAACACTCATTTTTTTTGTTTTAATTTTTATTCGATAATTTTAGCTGCTTTTAGTTCTTCAATGATTGAAATAATTTCGTTTGGGTGATTGTTATTTCCTACTGATGCAATTAGTAGTCTCTTTCGATCTACAAGTTCATTGGGACTATCCCAAAATATATAGTCTTTTTTCAATTTTGATAGCTGTAATAAATCACTTCCGGTTCGTGTTTGTAAGTGTGAAGAGAATAAACTATTAGAAGTATTTTTTGTTAGTCCAAATTATTTTTCTATACGTATATCCTCCATTGCCGTGTACTTATCTTTGTAAATTATGATCGATTCTATGCGCATTGGTGAGAGATAGTATGGTCTTGTAGTTTTTTTTAATCTTCATCAGTGTAAATATTTTTATGAGGGTTTTTCTAAAATAAGGCTCGAAGGTTTTATCTTTAATTTCTATATCGTTTCCGAAAATATTAAACTCAGAATTACCTATATACCACTTTCCATCTTTTGAATGTATACCATATGTTTTGTCAAGAGTGCTGGAATTATTTATAAATAAATCCACATATTTTTCAGGTGTGTCATGAAATTCTTCTTTTGATAACTGCTTCACAAAGTTGGGAGGATGACTAATTTCATTAGTTTGAGCGTTTGTTTGTTCTTTTTGGTGTATTTCTACTATTATCATCATCATCAGTAACATTTGATGAGTCACCAATAAAAGTGTTGGGGGTGGTGTATTCATCAGGAGGTTGAAGTTTTGCAGAATTGATTTTTATTTTATTTGAAGGGGTTCCACTAGGATTATTTTTATGTTGTTTTGTGTTTGATTTTTTGACCAACTCGTTTATAGGCTTTGTAAGTGGCTTAAAAGTTTTTTCAATTTGTGTTTCGTAAGTTTCTTCTATTTGTCTTAAGAGCTTTGTATTTTTTTCGTAGAGTATCAGTGGTTTTTATTAGCTCTTTTATTAGTTTTGCATCTATATTCATCAGAATGTAAAAGTTATTTCTTCTTACATAGTCAAGTGGTTTATAAATTTCGGAGCTGTTGAAAGAATCGTTCAAAAGGTTTTAAACTGAATTTGATATTGAGATAACTAGTCTTAACTGAGGAATACTGGATCGCAAACTGATCTGAACCGCTTTTAACTCCTATTATCTGCTCACTGAACTGCTCTGTACTGTTCTAATACTGCGCCTCAAACTGATCTGAATGGCTTTTAGCTGCTATTATTTGCTCACTGAACTGCTCTATAATGTTCTCATAGAAGATTACTATACATATGATATGACGTCAAAAGTGTTGTGAAAGAAGACCATAGCGTCTATTTGGGTGCGGATTCGTCATAAGCGGCAGCAGACTTAGGCAAGAAGTCGTGGGCTTTCGACACCTGAGTAAGCGACTTGTGACAATCCGTATCAAGGCTAAATTCGCCAACATTGGTCTAATATGCGCTCACGCCCCACAGAAGACAAGGATGAGGCCACCAAGGATGACTTGTACGAGCTCCTCCATAAAATCTATGAGCAATGCCCTAAATATGACGTTAAGATCGTACTAGGCGATCTAAACGCCAAAATAGGTAAAAGGAAATCTTTGGTAGGACTATCGGAAAACATAGCCTACACAACACAACGTCTGAAAACGGGTTTAGGCTAATTGACTTTTCGGCGGCACGTAACGTCACCATTGTAAGCACACGGTTTCCTCATCTCGGCATACACAAAGGGACTTGGCGGCATCCAGATCAAATAACCGTCAATCAGATTGATCACGTTGCGATCAATGCCAGGCACGCCTCCAGTATTCTGGATGTTCGCACCTTCCGAGCAGCTAACATCGACTCGGATCACTACCTTGTTGCAGCCAAGGTAAGAATTCGAATAACCCGAACGGCCCAACAACGGAGTAATACTGTGGGGAAGTATGATGTCGGAAAACTGCAATCGCAAGAGACCGCCAGAACCCATGCCGATCCAATATCCCGTAACCTCTCAAGAAATCCATTGCCGCCAGCATCAAGTGCAGAAGACCAGTGGCAACGCTGCCAACAAGCCAACAGACGTTCCGCAACTGATGTGCTAGGTTTCACCAGACCTCCACCGCTGGTTCGATGTAGAATGCATGCAGGCACATGCAGCTAAACAAATGGCATATAAAGCGGCGCTTGAAAGAAGGACGAGAGCTGCTCGCGAGCTCGACGAGCAGAAAAGACGGGAAGAACACCGGATTCTCCAGAAGAAAAAGAGAGAACATGAGAAGCGCGCAGTCGAAGATATTGAGAGATGCTTCTCCAGGAACAACGTGCGTAGGCCTTACCAACATGTAAGAAGAACGTGTCAAGGCAAAAAAACCCGCACAGAAGCCTGTAGAGATAGGAATGGAAACCTCGTAGTAGAGTCACAGTCGGTGCTGAGTATATGGAAAGACCATTTCTGCAGACTGTTAAACGGCAATGAAGACCAAAATCCCGCTATCAGGCAAAACTTCCGCCCGCCTGAACAAAATGAAGTGAGGATAGCAATATCCAAACAAAAGAACAACAAAGCTGCTGGTCCCGACGGACTACCCACCGAACTTTTTAAAGCAGCCGGAGATGACCTGGTACAGTGCATACACCAACTCATCTCTCAAGTCTGGTCAGAAGAAAGTATCCCTGATGAATGGAACCTCAGCATCGATCCACAAAAAAGGGGACCCTATAAACTGCACCTACTATTGAGGAATAAGTCTCCTGAATATCGCGTACAAGATCCTTTCTGCTGTATTATATGAACGTCTGAAACCATTTGTCAGCAACCTGATTGGACCCTATCAGTGCGGTTTCAGGCCGTGAAAGTCCACAATCGATCAAATGTTCACGCTACGGCAGATCCCGGAAACTACCCAAGAACTCAAAAAAATTGTAAGAAATTCCCTAGTTAACTCTACTGGCATAATTTTTTTCAAGTCTGTTCAATTGTTAGCATACGCTAATGACATAGACGTCATTGGCAATACCCAGCGACCTGTCACTGGAGCGTTTGCTAAGATGGGACTAGCAGTCAATGAGGCCAAAACGAAGTACCTGCTGTCCACAAAAAGGGACACACAACACCGGCGGATTGGGCAAAACGTCACAATAGACAGGAATAACTTTGAGGTAGACTTTGTCTACCTCGCATCCGCTATATCATCTAACAACAACATCTCGTTAGAAATAAAGCGAATAATAACCCTTGCAAATCGCTGTTCCTATGGGCTAGGGAGGCACTTGAGTAGTAAAGCCCTCTCTCGAAAAACAAAGGAGGCTCTTTATAAGACTCTGATCATCGCAGTCCTGCTCTATGGCGCGGAGACAAGGACTCTATCAAAAGCGGATGAAGATATCCTTAGTTGTTTCGAGCGTAAGGTTCTTCGCAAGATTTTCGGCCCTGCCTGCGTTAACGGACTTTGGAGGAGAAGGTTAAACCACGAACTATACGAGCTGTACAGCGACATTGACCTGGTACAAAAAATACGTATATCACGTTTAGGATGGCTAGGTCATGTAGAGGGTATGGACAACAATGCTCCGTCTCGCAGGATCTTCGATTCCAACCCAGAGGGAAGACGCAGTCAAGGAAGACCTAGCCTAAGGTGGCGCGCTCAAGTGGAAGATGACCTCAATCCACTTGGAGTGCGTAACTGGAGGCAGCTAGCCAAAGACCGAGCTAGCTATGGAGGCATGTTGCTTGAGGGGCAGGTTCGCCCCGAAATGTAGCGCCACCTAAGTAAGTAAGCAAGTAAGTAATAAGCCTAAGCCACTCTCCTTTAGAAGAATAATGAAGGTTATTGGATGTAATGTTAAACGTAGAAAACCAATTAATCTGGAAAAAGCCATCAAAATAGCCATATCATCTGCTAAGAAACAGTTAGAAAAAACAGTGATATCATAAAGACATCCAAAGTTATTTCTGTACCGAAAATAGGTGGTGTAATTCCATTTCTTATACCCTTGTTTGGTGGACGTTCAGCTCTTGAAACTTTAACAGGAGGCTCTGCAGGAGTAGCAAAGGATGTCAATGATAACATTGCCAAAACAAAATTTAAATTAGAAAAAACGTCATAATCAACAAATAGAATCCACTGCATTAGGCCATGGTCGATACCTTAAACCTTATAGAAAAGGCTTGGACTTTATTTAAATCTACAGTCAAAAAACTTCTAAGCTCACTACCCAATCGCGCATTAAATAAAATAGATTTGAGAAATTTTGCAAAGAAATTAATTCCAAATTATGTATAGGTACAGAGTTATAATAATCTTACATTAATTTATTAAAAATACAAATTTAACATATTTTTGAAAGAGTTGCTACTCAAATGAAAATTAAAATCAATATTATTTGATACATTATTAATTTCCCTAAGACTGCGAGTTATCGGTTCATTATACGCGTAGTTTACTCTATGAATATTTTCTTGGAATATTGTACGAATTCTTAGCTCTCGAGAAGGAGCGTATTAATCTATTAGTGATAACAGAAAAGCGCAATCAATGTGATATGATAAAATATCTTTGATAAATAAAAACTATAGCTAACATCTTACGGCGGTTTTCTAATGTCTGAATGCCAATAAGTTGACATCTTGCATTGTAAGAAGGCATTTCAATGTCCCAACTTAGTTTCTTAATTACAAATCTTCATTGTACTGAGGATTCCATACTACGCAGCAATATTCCAGGATCGGTCTAACATAAGCAACATAAAGTGTTTTATTGTGTAAGGGTCCCTTAATCCAAAAGAATTACATGCAAAAAAACCCAGCATATAGAGTTGGCTTTATTCACCATGAATTCTATATGATGTACAAAGTTAAGTTTCGAATAAAAAATTACTCCAAGATCTTTTTTTACTGAAACTCTTTCAAGAATATTATTTTGAATGTTATAATGGTAAACGATAGGTAACAAACGACGGGAAAACTAAAAGCATTGACATTTAGTTATATTTAGGGCTAATTGATTTATTTTGCACCATTTAGTGAGATTGGTGATATCATTTTGCAGAAACTCGCAGTCTGTTATACTTTTTATACATCTAAAAAATTTCAGATCATCCGCAAACATAAGACGCATTGAGTTTGAAAGGACTTCAGGCAGGTCATTTATAAAAATAAGGAACAGCATTGGTCCTATATGACTCCCTTGCGGAACTCCAGAAGTTAATGAAAAGGATTAGAGATAATCGAATCTATACAAACATGCTGACTACGTCCGATAATATAGGCTGTCAACCATTTAAGCATATTTGAGTGAAACCCTATTTCCTCTAATTTTGGTAATATTTTATGATGCACCCTATCAAACGCTTTTGCAAAGTTTGTGTAAATAACGTCCACTTGGTAACCTCTTTCTAACGCATTGAGAATACAATTCGTAAAAATTGTTAGGTTTGTGGGAGTTGATCTACCGGATACAAAACTCTGTTGATAAGGGGATATGGTTTCTTTTAATAAAAACTTTAATTTGTCACAAACAATTTTTTTCAAATACTTTAGGTATTGCGGACAATTTACCGATAGGGCGGTAGTTTGATATTTTCTGTTTTGGACCACATTTGTGAATAGGAGTAACGAAGAACGTTTTTCACTCTGGTAGGAATGCACCATATGTTAATGAACTATTGAATATGAAACACAAAACTCTAGAGAGAGCAGTGGAAAATTTTGTGGACCTGATTTATTGTCTTCAGTTAGACCAGATAGCGCCATTTCCATTTCTGATATGGTAATACTTAAATGGCATACACTTAAAATATTCACGGACGGACTAAATGAAGTGGTTATTACATTGTTAGAACCTATATAATTAGATTTAAAAAAAATTGCAAATGCATCACAAATATTTGGTAAGTTTATTAAAGTTGAACCTTAATATTGCATACTTTTAGGAAACTCATTAGATTTTTTAAAATCTTTAATGAAACTCCAAAAACATCTACTGCTGTCTCTTAACTAGGATTCCATAGAGTAAAAATAATTTTTATATAAAAATTTATTTAAAACATTGAAATTCTTTTCCAATTTCTTGTAAATATTGCGCAAACCGGCATCCGAAAAAGACTTACGTAACGATTTGTTAGTTTTATTTTTTTTATTACTTAAATTATTAACCATTCATTATACCAAGGTGGCTTTGATGCATTTTTAATTTTGCTTCTTGGAACAAAAAGATACCTTTAGAGAACTAAGAAAATTGTTGTAAAAATTTGGCAATTCACTTGATTGAATCAAAGTTGAAGGCAATGGTATATTACTTATGTGACTCGCAATGTTATTGAAATAAGCTTTGTAGAAATTATATTTATAATGAAGGGGCATATTTGATTTGAAAAAGTTTAAAATTCTAAATTCAAATATCAAAGCAATATGATGTATAGTGTTAGAAAATATAGGAAAAATAGCACTATTTACGGATAAATTTAAATCTTTATGAACAAATAATACTCGTAAATCAAGTGTTCTATCTAAATTATTCTTACAATTGTTCATTTGAACCAAATTAACTGTTGATAGTAAATCAATAAATAAAGAATTACATTCTTTATTTACATTAAATGGAACAAGAATACCTTCATCAGAGTCAAATACCCAATTTATATTGGGCAAGTTAGAATCACCTACTAAACTGGCATGTTGATTACTTTTAAGCTTGGAAATATAATGAATAAAGTTGTTTATAAGTTCTATAAGTCACAATTAAAAAAATATCTTTGTTACATTTTAACGATACCTTGATAAAAATTTGATCAATGTCAAAAGATGAATTAATTGATGTTGGCAATGATAAAAGAGTACAAGCATATAGAGAGCGCACTGCAAGTAGCACCCCTCCGCCTCTTTCCAGTCCAGTGGATAGTGAACATCTGTCTTTACGAAACACAGAGTATGACAATTAAACATCTCTGCATTGTTGTGATTTTCAGTTAGCCATGTCTCAGTGAACGCTACGAAATCATATTGCTCGGAGGATGAGGAGAGCAGCAATTGTTGCATTTTTGTGCGCAATCCACCAATGTTGTGATAATAACCAAGGAAATTATGTGAATCGGAATGAGAAGGCAAATGAGGGGTTACTGTTGATGACGATGGTGCGGCAGGTGGTGATGGCTGTGGTGGTGCCTGTGGCGACGGCGATGATTGTGGCGATGTTGGTGGTGTCGATTTTATTAAGACTGCTGTGGTGATAGATAGCGATAATGACGAAGATGGTGGAGGTGGTGATGATGACGATGATGGTGAAGGTGATGATTGCGGTATTAGACAGAGCCGCGGGAGTTACAGTTTAAGTGTAACAAATTTTAGATCCGAAATATTTGCATCTTTTTTTGTCAGCAAAAAACATTTAAATGAATTAGCAGGAAGGTTTGTTTTTTCATATATGAATTTCACAATGCCTTGGGGAGTAGTTGTGTTAGTGAACCGAGACAAATGAAGCAATTTGATGTTGGGTATAGGACTAAGATTTGTTGACGGATTGGTGCCGATTATTTTGGGTACTCTTTTTTGTTTGTTTTTTGTTTTACTCTCAACAACAACAAACTCGAAATCATTTAAACTATTTTGAATCGAAGGTCCGGGAACATTATTTTTCGAATTTTTCTGCTACCCTTTTTTGTTTGTTTTTTTTCTTCGCAACAATAACAAACTCGAAATTGTTAGAATTATTTTGAACTGAATGACTGGGAAAATTATTAAATACAACTTCTAGCTTATCATTTAAATTGATATTTTCACCAGCCAGGTCACCATTTTCGCAGATTAAGTCATT
Organism: Philhelius pedissequus; assembly: GCA_910595825.1. Classification (NCBI taxonomy): domain Eukaryota; kingdom Metazoa; phylum Arthropoda; class Insecta; order Diptera; family Syrphidae; genus Philhelius; species Philhelius pedissequus. Next base: position 141,866,183 of record OU343161.1, on the reverse strand, counting down.
GTTATTGTCCTTTTGACTAGATAAAGAGTTCGAATTGATTTCTTTTTTCAAATATGCGGGGTGGAGAATTCAACTGAGACACTTTAAATGAAGAGAGCTCTTTTCTAAGATCATTTACACGCATATCAAGCTCATTGAAACTGTTCATAAACTGAGAAAGATTAAAACTCAGACAAGAGTTACATTTCCAGAATAATCTTTTGTCAGAAATTATATCAAAATCATTATCACTAATCTCGACACAATTTTTGTGAAAAAAGACCGCAAAAATAATCGCACTTAACGTATTTTACTTCTTTTTGCGCAAACTTTAGACATAATGAATATTAAAACTGACGGTGAGAGTAGTTAGTCGACGACGGCTTCATCATCTTCAACATCATCAATGATCCCCAAAATTAAATCTCCACCCCTCTACCTTCTTATTCGCTCATGACCTCATCACCCGGAAAAACAAGGAATTCTTCATTGTATCAACCAATATCAATTGTACCATCACCACCTACACCTTCAGCACTAACTACAAATTCGACATCAACTTCATCAACATTTTCTAACTCATCATTCTCAGATTCATCCTCCAATACTTCGTCAACAATTCCTGTAATTCCATCTACTTCAATAAAACCTTTCATATCACTTCCCTCAACGTCATCGCTCTTGCCATCACCATCCATTAATATTTCAACAATTTCTTCTTTGCATCCACCAATCACCACTATATCTTCTTCTTCAACATTACCTTCAACTTCACCAACGAACCTATGTGCGCCTTCATATTCACCATCTACAAAAAATGTCTCAAAGGAAATCCCAACGTTCTCCACCTCTTTAGTGCCACCGTCTTCTACTTCTACGTAATTCCAAGGGGTAACATATTACCTGGAGTTAAATTAAGATTAGCTGAGAGATTTAAATTTCAAATTTTGAGCCGCATACTACCTGCAACGATATATCTGTATATATTGAATCACATCTCAATAATACCAATGTCAAAATGGAGCAGTTACCACCCAAAGGAATAGACTACTTATCTTTTAAGATTTTTGTTCCAAATGAAAGATTTACTCAATTATTGGCGAACATTTCTGGCCGGAAAACATAATAATGAACGAATTCGTTAAATGAAATGCTATGGATAATCCTTTTCGATAGAATTTGACAAGACCAGCAAATCGTCGCCACAATTATTTGATATATTCTATCAAAATATAAGAGGCTTACGGACAAAGACTAATATAGTCTACTTTAATACTTCTAGCTCTTCCTACGATGTCATATCTTTGACTGAAACCTGGCTATTTGGCGGAATAACTGACTCGGAACTTTCTGATTCTTCGTTTAATGTATATAGACGTGATACATACTCCGACCCGAGTATTAATACTGTTGGCGGTGTGGTCCTTATTGCTGTTAAATAATATTTTGTGACGTCACCATTCAATGTTCCTGTTTGTCTGAACGATGAGTTCTTATGTGCGAAGATTTATCTTGTTACTATGTATATTGTTCTTGGAAGCTCAGTTGATACTTACAACAAATCGTTCATCTTTTTAATTTTCATTTTAAATTTAATGAAGGACAATGACGAGATTATGTGCATTGGAGATTTTGATCTAACCAATGTGTCTTGGAAACGTTGCCCTGATACATACGCTATGGTGCCAAAAGGCAACCTCTCAATGGATGAGCCGTCGCTTGGTTTGCAGCAAATAAACGATATTTCAAATTCAAACGCTAAGATTCTTGCATTAGTTTTTGCAACAATTGATGCTGATATTTCACTTGATAGATCTACTGATCCTCTGGTGAAAGAAGACTATCATCACCCAGCACGCATCATATCTGTTCATAACTTTGAAACGAGTAGTAACCAATATTCTGATAAAGTGTTTAAATTTAACTTTAAAAAAAAAGATTATGCTAAATTGAATAGTTTGCTATTTTTAATCGATTGGTCTTGTCTTTATACTTGTTCAGATATCAATTCTATGGTTTTGAAATTTTATGACAAAATATTTTATTGTTTTTAAGTATCTGTTCCTCTTATTAAATCAAAATCACTTGCTCCAAGTTGGTATGATAGTGAAGTGCGGAGATTGAAAACCTCAGAAATTAACTATGGTTTAAATACAAACAAACTAGATTAGATTCTGATTTTAATAGTTATTACGAGGCTAGAAATATTTTCAACAGAGAGTCAAGTCTTAAGTACCTAAGTTACATACAAAAGGTTCAAAGTATTTTAAGAATGGATCCCAAATCCTTTTCGAATTTAATAAATAGTAAGCGAAAATCTAGTCCATATCCATCTGTTCTTAAACATAACAATGTCTCAAGCCATGACCCACTTATCATAACGCAACTATTTTCGGCCTTTTTTGAAAGTGCATATATCTGTAATTCTTCCAACTGTGATAACCTAAACTGTGATAATCATGGTGAAAATGATCAATGATCTTACTCTTACTTGACTTATATAAATGTTCATATAACTTGTGACGATGTTATGAAATTTATATCTAATTTAAAAGATAATGACACATCTGGCCCTGATGGAGTTCCTGCTTCAGTCTTGAAAAATGTATTAGTCATTTGTCGATTCCACTTGCTGTGCTTTTTAACTGTTTGATATATACATGTGAGTTTCCTCATGTATGGAAACAGTCTTTCATTATTCCTCTACATAAAAGAGGAAAAAAGGAACAGATTGAGAACTATCGACCAATAGCAAAACTGTCGGCTATACCGAAGCTTTTTGAAGCAATGATCTGCAAAATATTAAGTTATTACACAAAATCGATTATTGCTCCTAACCAACATGGTTTCCCGAAGGGCCGTTCGACTGTCACTCTTCTTATGAAATTAGCGGAATTCTGTATTGACTCTTTTAAAAACAAGAAACAGATTGTGTTCTTACAGATTTTAGGAAGGCATTCGATAAACTCTCACATACAGTTTTGCTTCAGAAAATGAGCAAGCTGGGTTTTAGCGGGAACTTCGTTGCATGGCTCAAATCTTATTTACTTGGCAGATCCCTTTCTGTAAATATTAATGGCTACCATTCAAAAAGCTTTGTTGTTAATTCTGGAGTTCCCCAGGGCAGCCATTTGGGTCCAGTTCTTCCATCAGTTTGAAAGTACTCAAACTGCCTAATATATTCTGACGATGTTAATATTAAAAAAAAATTCTAATAATTTTGACTGCCAAAAGCTTCAAATTGATCTGAATGCCTTTTACAATTGGTGTGCACGAAATTATTTGTTGTTAAATATTGACAAGTGTAAAATTATAAATTGTACAAGAAAGTTATCTGTTTTGTCTCTTGAGTATAGATTCAATGGTGTAAATCTGTTAAATGTAAGTGAAATATCTATTCTTGGTGTCTTGTTCGATAAAAAGCTCGAATTCACGCAACATATTAATGTGACTTGCAATAAGGCCAATTCAAAATTAGGTTGGATCAAAAGGGAATCACGTCAATTTTCTGAGTTACCAAACAATTATTAACTTCATTTGTCGGGCCCATTATAGGGTACACTTGCCAGATATGGACCCCCTATTACAATTGCCAGAAAATAAGAATTGAACAAATTCAAAAAACGTTCTTAAAATTTGCCCTCAGAGGCTTAGGCTGGCAGGACCCATTGCATCTTCCTTCATATAACAGTCGTCTGAAACATATAGAGCTACCCAGTATGGAGAATAAGCAGTTCTATTTATGTTTTGTTTTTATTATTAAACTTATTGATGGAAATATCGATGCTCTGAACCTTTTGTCTCGCGTTAATTTTAATGTTCCAGGTCTCCCAGACCCAATTCATATATCTCACTATCGTACCAACTTTAAACGGAATTCACCCTTGAATAAAATTTATAATTTGTATAACGAAAATCATAATCTATTAACACATTTTTCTGATGTATCAAATAGTGGTTTTAAAAATATAATTTAAAATATTTTATAACATTTAATTATAAGTAACCTGTACGCTAGATTTTATTAGCTTGATTTGAAATAAATAAAAAAAACTGGAGATCGGCATCGTTTCGTTGTTGCTCTCATTCGCAAGCATGGACGGTAACCGTTCATCGTGACGATGGAGGCAAACAGTTCCCGTACACAACCCACCAAAGTCTAGTTTTGGTGGCGATCGGCTGATCTAGAAAACATTTCTTGCATTTAAGGGGAATTCCAAGGTTGATGTTATTTATACCAATGAGAAGACGTGGTTGAGCGTTAAAGTATTGCTCAATCGGCAGCCCTCGAAGGTGTTTAAACTGCGACGCCAGATCCACCGGATCTAACGATTGTATTGGGAGCCATAGGCCTTTGACAGTATGGACGTCTCTTAGAGGTTGCAACGGTAAGAGAGTCTCGTCATGGTAGTCGAAACCTGAAATCTTTTTTTCTTCTTCCAGATGCTGAAGCTCTAGTTGGTGGCGTTTTCGAGCAGATTCTCCGGACGACATGGATGATGTTGTTGTGCTTAATAGCCGTCGCGGCATTGCGGAAACAGCATTTTCATTTGACGCTGGCTGATCGTTGTCACCCGGTACATCTATACGATTTGAGGTAGAACATGATTTGTATATCCAGTTTCTTTCACTGATGGACTCGTTAACGCCGGCGCAAGTATAATGATACCAGCACTGGCAAGCATCGCATTGTACCATATCGGATACTGAGTCAGGCGCTGGACATGCTTTGCAATTGTGTTTTTCCTCGTTGGCCAGAGAGTCTTACGTTGACATTTCTTCGCAAAATGCTGATTGCTGGCTCTGGTAATTATTTACTTATCAGCATAGGCAAGTATGGTATCTGAGTAAGTGTACATTTCTCAGAATTTCACCACAATTACGTGGCTTGAGTATTTAAGTTGTACGTTTATTAGGAATAGAGTTTTCCTTTAATATTTACCACAATTGGGTAACGTAATGTCTTCAAGCACTAAGCACAAAATTTGTAAAATGTTGCCACAATTAGGCAACTACCTTTAATAATATAACTGTAAACTCTTTTAAATCCACACATTAACTTTATTTAGTCTAAATGACTTAGAAATTTATGAAAATTAGTTAAATTAATTGAAGAGTTACAAATTTTGTCTTTCTTTTGGTTTTACTCCGCGTGCTCGTGTTGCCAAAAAGGGAAATCAATGAAAAGAAATTCTTATATCATGGCGGCATAGGATGACGGAAATTCATTCGCTCTCCTTCTAACGATGTGGGTTGGCATGCAGGAATTTGCGTGTGGCGGCGCTGTCGATCGGAGGAAGAAGTCAGGGTTGTAACACTTTGCGTTCATAGATTAGATCGGTAGGAATTTATGAAGCAGGCAAGTGAGTATTTCTGTTGTCAATGGAAATGGGTTTTCTTGAATATCTTCATACCTACCTATGTATTTTTTTGGCAACTCATTTTTATTTATTATTACCTTATAACTATCTTAACGCTAGACAAAAATTCATAAGACTAGCCTAATTATGAATAACTTACAACTAATTTGCTGGCCATTTACAGGCGCCCTAAACTAAAGTATATCTCTTAAAACTAATGTCTTTCGACCTAAAAACTATTTTAATTAATTCTAATTATTTTATTTGTGTTTTTTCAGTCACCGACTATCTCCCGAACCGACAACATCGTCGTCCGATCGTTAGTAATCTGCTCTCTTAAAATTTGGTAACTTTTCACTCAGCTTCCCCACCCTACTTTCTTCATTGTGAATTGATTCCTCGTGTCGTGCAAATAAGTGTAAATCTAATTTAGTGTGAAAACATACATAAAATCATGGCCTCAGGGCCAAATGTGTTTTCGGGCAATCGGTTCGGTATGCTTGACCAACTGCCCGACCCCCCAAAAAAACGAAAGAAAAAACCGTCATATTCCCCATTAGACAATAGGATTAAACCTACCGTCCTTTTCAATTAATAGTGACCCTAAATTTATAGTAATTTCCCCTGCCGATCCATCCAATCCTCTCACCAACTTCAGTGTTTTCCTGCTAAAAAAAGCCATCGATGGTATAAGTACCTCATTCGAATACATTACTCAACTCCGAGATGGAAATCTACTTATTTAAGTAAAATCGCAAAGAATTGCCGATATCTTCATTTCTAAAAAATCCCTTTCCAATCTCTGTCCCATCATTGTTTCCCTTCATTCACATCTTAATTCTTCTAAGCGTACAGTATTTGCACCCTGCCTAAATAATGTAAAAGAAGATGAAATCATAGCTGAAATGAAAGACCAAAGAGTTACACATGTCTACAAATTTATGAAAAAAGAAAACAATGTTGATCGTCCCTCTGGCCTTGTCATATTCACATTTGATCGTTTTCGACCCCCGACATCCGTCAACGTTGGATGGTACACTCTTCAGGTTGAAGAATACTTCTCCAACCCAATGCGTTGTAAAACTTGGCAACTTTTAGGGCACACCTCCAAACGTTGTAACCGTAGTCCAACATGTGACAATTGCAACCTTCCCCCTGACGCTGGCGAAACTTGCACACGTACTTCGTGTGCCAACTATGCACAAGAACACCCTGCTTCCTCCAAACTCCAAACGGTACATTCAAGAAAAGGAAATATTAAAAATTAAAACAATAAGAAAATGTACAATGATTGAAGCCAAGAAAATATACTCTGAACAAAACCCTGTTCCAATCTCTTCAACAGAATACTCTTCTGTTGTTAAGAATCAAAACTCAACATGACTCTCTTCCTTTAACTCAACCTCTTAAACCTCCCGAAAGTTTTTCTCAATCCCACAATAATAATAGCTCAATTGTAAATAACACATCCAAACCGGTTTCTCCCAAAAAAAGCTCTCTTTTTACAGGCAACAAACAAAATAATAATAATCAATCATCCTCTTCTCTAGATTTAAATTTAAATAGCCAAGCCATACAGTCAAGTTCCTCTAAGACTACGTATACTATAAATTTAAATTCAAACAAAAATTATATAAAATCAACTTTAACTGAAATCAAAAACACTTTAAGCCATCCGACATCGATTCTAAAATTCATCCCACTTCTGGGATACTATCTGCACAAAATTCTTCTAACCTCAACGAAAATAATTCACTTGCAAAAAATTCTTTAAACTCGATTATACATAAAAATACATACAACTCAAACTTTGCAATTAATGATAATAACTTATCTTCTTCCCTTAAGCCCACACCAATGTCTACTGACTCTACAATTGAAGAAAATGATGATGATGACATCTAAAAATTATGTGGGTGCACTAGACTCAGACTCTGCCGGTCAGGGGTCGAATCATTCAAATACCAATCGGAATTTGGATGATTCGACTTCTGGGCGGCGGAGTCAAATCTGTCCCACCAAAAAACCAACACCCTCGGATTTTCCCTAGTATAACACAGATTATACTTCAATAATTACAATGAGCTTGAACTTCTTTACACTTACAGCAATTCAAAATTTGAATAACCATTCTCCTGTCATCCCTAAAATTCGTGATAACATAATAATGCTACAAAGTAACATAAAACTAGTTTGGATACCAGGACATATCGGAGTACAAGGAAACGAATTGGCAGATCGGGAAGCTAAAGCTGCATCCACAGATCCAAATCTCAGTATCTCCAACTACCAACCTGACAAAAAAGATTTTCTTAAGCTGGCTAATTCTCACTGGAAACAGAAACAAAAAGAAGAGTGGGGGGAATATATTCTCCACTACTCCACAATAAATCCAACTCCAAACTAGGCTGTTTGTGCCACAAATGCGACTTCAACGATGGACAAAAACTTCCTAAGACTAAGAATTGGATACACCAAACTTACCCATAGCTATCTCCTAAGCAAGGAGTCTCAACCGATTTGCCACTTTTGCCAGGCAAATATAATTTTATCTATTAAGCATTTAACTTTAGATTGCACCTTTGTTAAAAAAAAAACTTGTAACGAATTATTCAACAGAGATTTCATGAACCTTCTATCAATTCCCACAGCACAAAATATAAGATATGTATTCATTCGTTTAAAAAAGTTAAAACTAGAGAATAGCTTATGATAACCTTTTTCTTAATATCCCAGTAATGGGGGCGGTCGGGGGAGCACAAGCTTTTGGATGTCCCCTGATCGCGCCCCCCCTTCCTGGTCTTGTATATATATTACTTATTTAACTTTTATTTACATAACCTATCAGCACTAAGCCCTGGTAGCTAAAGCTGTTATTTGTAAGAATTATACTATACATTTATGTAAAGTTTAATAAATAATAATTATAATAATATTTGTGTTATACCAAGAAAACTTGTTTAAAAAAAAACTCGTTCTCATCATATCAACATTAAGTTTTTACTTATAAACTACCTAAATATAGATTAAAAATAATTAAACCTATATACAACTAACTTATATACTAACTAAAAATAACTTAAACTAAAAATACATAAAACTACTTGAATCTTCTTAAAAACTAGAACAACCACAGCAGCATTTTTTTAATTTTTTGTTTGTGTTTTTTTTTTGTATATTTCGTACATGCATGCAGAAACACAGAGTCGTTCAAGCCCACACATACATGTACATACGTACATACATGTATGTACGCATACACATATGCATACGCGCAGATATATGCATATATGCCCCCGCACACATACATACATATTTTTCAATTTTTGGTGCCACCCCGACTGTCCCTTATACCTAATTACCCTAAATCTATGTAAGTCGGCCAAGACATACCAACTTAATCGACTTTAGATATCAAACTGGTGTTCAGAGAACCACCAGAAACGGTTCTCTTATTCCGCCTTATCCCTTCGGTCCCGATCGGATATAGTCTTACTGAACCGAAGGCACTCTTCTCCACCTTAAGCGATGATGTCTCGATCATATAGGAGTCGCCTATCTACAGGTTTTCGGCTGACGTGGTAGTATAGCGGAACCGTCTTTCTATTCTGTATCAGCCCTCGACTGTCTAATTAGAGGAATGCATTGCGAGTGATATAACCACTTAGCCGCACATTCTCATAGTATTCACCATTGGGTTAGAAACCCCAAAATTAAGCTGTTGGTTGAGGACATCGCTCCTGCAGTGTGACCTCGAATCAGCTTAAGCAAAAAATTATCTATTTTGTTTATGTTGGCTCCGTTCTATAGAACCTGGTTGGAATAATATCGTGTGTACTCCGACTCTGGTGTTCTGTGTAATCCAAGGCAACGTCTAAGACACTGCCTCTCAAACACCCGAATCTTTTCTATTTGAGATGGCGCAACGTTGAACCCACCGGTCATCCATAGGCAATCATCGGCCTGATGAGGGGTATGTAGCAAACCACCTTCACCCTACTGTCAAGACGGCTGCTAAAAAACAAGCGTTTTGTCAGGTCAAAGGCCAGATCATCACTTGTATGTCTGACGAAATACAAATACTGATCCAAGCAGATGCCAAGGTATTTTACTAAGCTTTTACTCGCCAGTGGATGTCCATGTGGTCCTACGATCCCCAGCTTGCGCCAGTTCTTTCGATATTATGTTAACTACATCACAACAAATTAATGAACCATTTTCCAGAAAATCGCAAACCAATCAAACGGTGCTAGTAGTGGTACCAAAAATAACAATTTTTTCAAAAAAAAATTATCAAAATGTACATTTCCCTTCATTAATGAACTAATTTTTGTTAGAGAAAAATCGTTGGAGCCTTTTTTGAGAAAAATAATATTTAACTTTTTGGCCAAAAAAATGTATGGCAAGTATATATCTACCGTTATGTAGATAGATACCGCTTAATCTGTACACTGGAGGATAGCCACACAAACGGACGGAATTGCGACCCACTTTTTTTGGTATTCTCTATGATCGTAATTTCATGTTTGATTGTTAGAATTTGTTTACGAATGCATAACATTCGATCCGAAGTAAAACAAAACAAAAATAAATAAAACGCATTCGTCGTATTTTTTCTACATACTTTGACTTATCTTCTATGCCACGTTCCACCACAGAAATCAAAAAGTGATCGATTTCCCCCTCTTACTTAAATGGGCACCTACCAACATTACTTATCGTAAAAAAACCAACACAAAACCTATTGCAGATATGTAATTAATTTCGCAAAAGAAGCAGGCAAACTTCAAACCAACAAAAATATATTGGTGTGTATATACATACGTATGTTTATGTATTACACAATATTCAACCAAATAACGATCCCACCATGCAAAGTGTACACGAACTTCCATCAAGTAGGTATACGCGTTGACAAAAAAAGGCTGGGCATACAAACATAGCTACCGTCCTTATTTATGACATCTTTTTTTTCCTTTATCTAAAGAAAAAAACAACAAAATCACAAAAAAAAACCTACCTAGAAGTGATGGAACGCAAACAAAATCAAGAAAACAAAATATATGAGTCAAATTAGCGATACCTACACCTATTTACCATTTTTTATTTGCGGAAAAAAAATCAAACTAGAGATGTTAATCAAAGTTGACAATACGATGCTAGAGCACACCAAAAAAGTGGGTCCGACAATTCCGTCTTTCTGTGTGTAGAACGATCTACAGCCGAAACGGCAGAACCGATTTTGTTCAAACTTGGTGGTTAGGCGTTTTTGGTGATTGTCCAAAGTATATTTTTGAATCGTTGATTTAGCCCCATAGATAACGGTACTTGGCATACAAATTTTTCTACCATCTTAATTATCTCGAAAACGGCTCCAACGATTTTGATAGAAATTGGTGTGTGCACAAATTTGGGTAACTGCCATACAACCATTTTATTGATTTTCGACTTTCTCATAAACGGCTCAACGGATTTGGATCAAAATTCTAAAGGATCTCCTTTAATTTCTAAATAATACTGCATTTCAACATTTTCGAAAAATTGTTTTTTTTTAATTTTAGAAAAAAAATATTTTTTTTTTTGAAATTCAATATTTCGAAAACGGGTGGGCGATTTTTTCTGAAATTTTGTTTTTTAGCTTATATTATTAATTATTTAAAATGTTTATACCAATTTTTTTTAGAAAAAAAATTTGAATTTTAATATATAAAAAATTAAGTGAAAAGCGTCTTTAAAAATTCTTTTAGCCGTTTCCATTAAGAATCTTTTGCATACAATGTGATAAAACATAGGAGCAAGTACGTGCGATTAGGGTTACCAGACGTCCCGCCACGCGCGGAACTGTCCCGGAAAACGATATTTGCCCCGCAAGTGTCCTGCGCGTATATTTGTTCCCACCAGTTAGTTCAATGTCCCGCTAATCCCGCTAAAAGGTTAAAAAAGTTGTGCACTTATAATTATTTTATTATTTTAAGTGTAACACGACCTTAACAAAAATATTTGTCTCCACTTTTTCCAAATTTGATCACTGGACGCAACCTTTTGAGATTCTTCGAGAATCGAAGAACTCAGTGACAGATAAATAACAAAATATGTTTTTTTCTGATCTAAAACCCTTCGCTGTTTGTTTTGTTTCCTGTTTCTCATTCGCGTTTCGTCAGCTCGGAGTTCAATGTTATTTGCGATTTGCTCTGACTGTAAATGTAAGATCTCGTAGTTTAGACATCTCTTTACAATATAATGCATAATTTAATAGATTTTTTTAGAAACAAAATGATATCTTCGAACTCAGATTCCTGTGAAGAAGTAGCCAGCTGCTCCGTTCCTAAAAAGAAAATCCTGAAAGCGCCACAAAAACAAAGTAAACGGAAAGTTCAGTATAAAAACATATGGAAAACAAAATACAACTGAATATGTCCCAACAAGAATTCAGGAGAATATGCAGAGTGCAAAATTTGTGTGTGTAAGTTCACTATATCTTATGGAGGGGAGAACGATGTCAATCGACGCCAACAATCAAATCGCCACAAAAAATCTGTTTCTATGACTCCAACCCCCAAAACATTGCTTGTTTCAAATTTTTTTGCTAAAGACGACAAGGACAAAAAGGCACCAAGTATTGTTGAGGCAACGATGGTATACCACTCTGTCAAACATTCACATAGCTATATATCTGCCGATTGCACTCTTAAACTAATGCCGTGTTTATTTTCCGATTCAAAAGTGGCTTTAAAATTATCCTGCAGAAGAACTAAATGCACGAAAATTGCAGAAAATATCTTGGGGCCCTGCTGCCAGAAAGATGGTCGTATTGGATTAAACCAAAGAGTTAAATAAGCCGTTTTCAATTGGGACGGATGCAGCAAACAGAGGAAATATAAAAACATTTCCTTTAAATGTGCGCTATTTCAAAAGCAGTCAGAGTGTCTGCACAAAATTATTGAATTTTTACGACTTGAAATCGGAAAAATCAAAAGATATAGCAGAAACTCTTAAGCGTGCCATTTTATCTTCAAATTGATGCCTTGAAAATGTAACTGCTTACTCAGCCGACAACGCCAGCGTATATTTTGGTAAGAACCAATCAGTTTTTACTGAACTTAAAAAAGATAACAACTTAATAGTACCAATGGTATTTAACTGTCACATTTTGAACAACACAATGAAAAAAGCACAAAATGTGCTAAAATTTGATGTCGAAAGCATTATAATAATGACATATAATGAATTCAGTTCAAGTACAAAAAACATGTGTGAACTTAAAGAGTTAATGGAATGGAGCAATGAGGAATGGTCCGAACTCCTGAGACATGTTCCTACTCGTTGGCTGTCACTAGTTCCTGCGGTTGATAGGCTCCTAAAGCATTTCAATTCTGTTAAGAGATATTTTCTTTCCAAAAAGAAATACGTCCATATTTAAGAAAGTTTTTCGAATTTGCTATTGCTGAAGCTTATTTCGCATTTATATCTCATGTTGGTCAAATTTTTCAAAATGCAGTTATCGCCCTTGAGAGTGAAAATACTACTATTTATTAATTTATATTATATAATGAATGATGTAAGAACCTTATTAAAAAATGAAAGAGAACACACATTCTTTGGAGCATTAGTTCGTAGCTTGTTATTAAAGTGTAGTGATGATCAAATTGTTAACCAATTTTTGAAAGAAGTTGATGCATTTTACGAAAGTGCCATTGATTATTTAGACACAAAATTTGATTTTAATTGTGAATTCGAATGTTTGTCAACATTAAATTTTAAAAATAAACCCGATTTTGAGAAATATCTAAAAATTGTGGAACGATTCAAATTAAAAAATGTAGATGTTGATTTACTCTTCGACGAATTTGTGCACCTCAAACTTTTTTATGAAAAAGAATGTAGCAATATTGAAATTGAAAAGACTGTCAAGACGTGACTTTTTTAACAAACAATCAGCCCCTAATTTTGAAAAAATATGTGATTTTGTTTTTTCTTTGCCTGTCTCTAATGTCAGCTCTGAAAGAATTTTCAGTTTAATGATATATTTAATAATATATTTAATAATCCTGGCGTGAAGAAAGAAACAGACTATCAATATCAGCTTATGATAAAGCAAAACTTAAATATGACATGCAGGGAATTTAAAGAATTTTCTGCAACCGATTTTGGTTTTAAAGAAATTATAAAAAAAACACATTGGCAGAAAAATACAATTAAAATCCTTTTTATAAATTGGGACAACTTTGTTGAGTTTTATAGTTTATAAATGAATTTTTAAATTGAAGTATTTATTAGACTTTTATTTAGTTGTTGCTTATTATTATTTTAAATAATATTTATCTCTACTATGTACCTCTTTATTTATTTTATTATACCTAAGCAATTTACTTATATCCCGCATAAGTGTCGACATGTATACATCGGTATATATAAAATAAAAAACCTATTCAAAATTGAAACGACTTTTGCAGAAAATTCGGCAATATTCGTTAACATTCGTAAATATGTTTACAAAATTAAATTGTCCCGCAAAGAAATTTTTCAAATCTGGCATCCCTACGTGCGATCCAGTCGTTCATTTTATTATACCTACATTATAAATTTTTTTCATCCTCCCTCATATAATCTTTGTACGTAAGAACCATAGTACTATCATCACGGGAATTTTTTAGTTGAAACCCTAGCCCCGCGCCAATAGTTGCTTGTTGGCAAAAAGGTTGTAAAATTAGTTAAGGGAAAATTTAAAACCAGAAAATTTGATGTTGTATCTCTTTAAAGAATGTATTTTTTGTGTGCCTTTGAACCAAGAAGAATACAGTTGAATTTTATATTTGAAGTTTATGATGCGAGTAGATGCATACACACAAGACAAAATTATGATTGTGTTGCGTATTAAGATGGAATATTGCTCCATAGTAGGTATAAAGAATGGTGATATATAACATACTAGTACGGGGGTAGTGTTAATTTGAAAAAGTAATCATTACACCGACCGGCTGAAATTAATAGCATTGATAGTAGCCGCGTTTTATAATACACGAATACCCATATAGGTCAGAGCTTTGCATGCATTACAACAACGCTACGTGATCTTGATATTTATTCAGTTTAATATTCCTGACCCAGAATTTAATTGCATATCTCACCACCAGGGTTAGCTTTGAACTTGTACAAGTTGGTACTTCAATTTTGAATTGTCAACCACGGTGTTGACAAATAACCAAACAACTACTTATAATTTATTAAGTCTGCTTCTAAACCAGTGCAACCTTTATGTGGTTTCCCATTGGTAAACGATATCAATTTTTCCAAGATAAATCCTTCCATTGGCCAAACAAAAATTTGTTTCTTATTCTGAATCAATTTTGCAGATCCGAATTTTTCTGGGGATCAACCTCTCTTTTTACTAACACTAGTACCATTCAATGCATTTACTTTGACAACTAGTAGTTTAATACAATCCAACAACATATCGAAAACAAAATCAATTCAAATCGCTTTCCATCAAATTCTGTATTAGGTAATGGAAATGTATAGTAAAACTTACTTTTGTTCAAGTAAAACAGAATCATCCACTCCTTATTCTTTACTCAAACAATAAGGAAAAGCACAAGGAAGAAATAGCGATAACTCAGTAATTTTATTTACCCCCCCACCAGCTTTCGAAATATACTATTACGCGGTGCAATACAATTCAAACACCCCGTAACTGGCTGAACAGAATGCACACGCGGTCGATCTCGCGGCACTTCAAAAACCGCTCTGTAAAAGTTAATATGCATAGAAACTCGGTTGAGTGAATACAATGGAGCCATTAGACCTTGTTTAACTTTTTCCGTTTTTCCGCGCGTCGTTTGGCAGATAACAAAAAAATCTAAAAAAAGTATCTTGTTCGTTCTGGCATCCACACAATTGGTGATCTTCGCCGGGCCCTCTGACGCAAAAATACACATTCGGAATAAATCTGCAAATTAAGTTTCAAAAAAAAATACATAATCAATTAAAAACACGATAGTGTGGTCTTTATGCCGCGACTCCATTAGAAATATTTATTTCGGCCATTATTGCAGACACTACTACAAAAAATTTATATTTCTTTGCTATATTGGCAAACCTAAATCGTGAAATTGCATTCTTCTCCAAGAAGCGCTAAGCACTTAATGTACTCTAGAATAGGTATAATCTGTTTTTAATGAATTATTAAAATTTAACATGAAAATAAGCGAACTATAAAAAAGATTCAATGTTTTGTGAGAAATTTGTGCACGATTAATGTGGGATGTCATGGAACGCAGTCGATCTCGTACTGTGGATGCGTTCACACGTTTTCGGCTTCCCAGTCTAAATTTAATTCAGTATTTTTCAAGTAGTGCAGTAGCACAGTGATAGAGTGGCGGACCGTAGGCCCCCGTGCCTATGGCGCCGGCGGCACAGGCGGATATTATGGGCATTCTGCTGGCCATCCAGGGCCAGTTGACTGGATTCCAAAACCAGATCAGGGAGCAGGCGACTAGGGTGGATTATCTCTACTCTGTTTTGCCGAGCTTAACGCAACTTAGAAGTTAGAGGCGCGCTGCCGGAGAGGCCCTTTAAGATCCTAGCTGTGAATGTAAATTCACTGATTATTACAGGTTATAACAGAGCTTGAAAATCTTTTTGAATGCTTATGATTGAGCTCGGAAGAAAACTTTTACATATTAGCCGGTGATTTAAACGCCAAACACATAGATTGGGGAAATCAAATACAAAACCCTCTAGGTAATCATTTTTATAATTGGATGGGTCGATACAACCTTGAGTATCGCCCCGATCTTCTAGCCACTGAGAGGCCATCGTTTCCAAGAAGTGGTGGCTATCTGGATCTATTGCTGAAAGACGCAAGACTAACAATTACTGACACTGTGGGTCAACGACCAAGAATTTGTTTACGATCGATCGAGTACGACAGTGTCAACTGCGGACTCGCCGCCATAATACAACTTCCGAACGGGCTTATGGAGTTGGAGGAGTATGTGCCTGTGCGTACTTACAATTACAGTAAGGTGCGGTGGCCACTCTTCTCTAACGCCTTACTGAGCGAATTACATTCCAATGGTATATCCCCACCAAATAGGGAAAAAGACAGATACTTACAACAAATGAACGAAACGATTCTACGAACAATAAACAGAAGAATACCGAAATACAAAGAACGTAACGCAACCGACATGTACCGTAACGCAACCATTGACGCACTACACAGACAAAAAAGTGGACTACTGAAAAGACTAAAACGCTTGTAGAGACGGTTTACTGACACACGAGATCTGGAGGTTAGGACACTGTAATCGTCGATCAAAAAACATCAACCAATTGATCAGAGAAAATTACAGGTTGTCGATCAATTTGTTTTGGACAATAAAATTCGGGCCGTTAACTCTAGCGACCCGCGCATGTTCCAAAAATTAATAAGATATTTAGAAGGAAAGATCAAAACGACCTTCCGTGTCTTAAGCTCCAGAGGACGACAGAGAACAGAGACGTACTTCTGACAGTAGGCATAGACCCAGCGGACGCCGTATTGGACGATGGACTCTATATAATCGAGGATCCGCAGGAGAAGGTGGAGGCTGTGGGGGCTGCTTTCCAGCAATTGTACAAGGTGAATGCAAGCATTCGCCCGAATCATGACCTGCAGAACAGAGCCCTACTTCATCACACCTACCTGCGGAATGATATAATCGAATGGCGATCTGAGAACCCTGGTTTTACCGGGTTTAGTGATGAAGATTTAGCAAACTCCGAAATCGCCGAGCGAAATGGGCCTAGTTCCGTGTTAATTTCGAATATGGAGCTCCAGTTCATCTTCGATTCATTAAAGAAAAAGAAGTCAGCAGCAGTCGGTGGTATATCCAACGTTGTACTACGACATTTGCCTCAGGAAGCAGTTGACATTTATACCACACTATTTAACAACGCGCTGAATAATGCATATTATCCAGTACGGTGAAAGACAGCTGTGGTACATCCTCTCCCCAAAAACGGAAAGGACAACTCCAATCCGGCGAATCTCCGGTAGATATGTGTCCTTCCTAGTATCAGTAAGGTATTTGAAAAGATTATTAATAGGGCTCTGTTCAAGTGGGCGGATGACAACAAAATCAATCATACCGGATACTAAGTTCGGGTTTAAGACGGGACATGACACAATTAATGCCGCGTCTAAACTCGTTGTCCTCAACTAGCAGCTTAATTTGTGGGGCGTATTACCCCAATATAGAATAATTTGAGAGTGCCCGGTTAAGTGGCTACATCCCTCCCGAGGCATTCCTCTATTTAGATAGTCGAGGGCTGATACAGGATGGAGGGGCGGTTCCGCTTGCCCTGTACGGTCGAGACGGCATCGCTCAAGGAGAAGAGCGCCTTCGGTTCAGTAGGACTGTGTCCGATCGGACCGCAGGGATAGGGCGAAAGAGGAGAACCAGTTTTGGTGGCTCTCTGAACAGCATCATAATATTTAAAGTCGATGAAGATGGTATATCTTGGCCGACTTACATAGATTTAGGGCAATTAGTTATAGGGAACAGTCGGGATGGCACCAACAAAAAATTAAAATATGTATGTGTGCGGGGGCATATGTGCATATATCTGTGTGTCTGTGCATGTATGTGTGTACGTTTATGTATGTGCGTATGTACATGTATTTCTGGGTTGCATGTTGTTGTGTGTCTGCATGCATATAAATAATAAACAAAAAAATTAAAAAACAAACAAAAATGCTGCTGTGGCTGTTCTAGTTTTTAAGTAGTTTTAAGTGGTTTTCGGTATTATTAGGTATTTTGAGTAGTTTAAGTAATTTTTAGTTAGTATAAGTTAGTTGTATCTAGTTTTAATTATTTTTAATCTATCTTTAGGTTTAGTTTATAAGTAAAAAAGAAAAAAAATGATAAGATACCGGATTTTTTTGTCAATAAGTTTTCTTGGTTAAAAAAAAGTACCATAATTAGATTTAACTAAAATAGTTTTTAGACCGACATTAGTTCTAAGAGTTATTGTTTAGTTTAGAGCGTCCGTAAAGGGCAAGTTAATTAGTTGTAAATAACTGATAATTTGGCTAGTTTTAAACATTTTTGTCTAGCTTTAAGATAGTTATAAATTAATATTAAATAAAAATGAATTAAAAAAAAAAGCGGCGGAACGTAAATCAAGGGGTCACGAGTTCCGTTCCCAGCCCGGTGGAAAAAAATTAGAAGCTTTTTTTCACAACCGGGAGGTTGAGAATTTTATTGTCTGGGAAAACCAGATCAGATGGAGAAGCTTAGGCTACGGGTCTTGGAAAGGTGTCCTAGGTCCAATGAGTCCAGCGATGGCATCAGCGGAGGGAACATCCAAAAATGGTACACTTACCAGCAGTAATTCTGCAGCATCAACATCAACAGCCATAACAACAACGGCAACATCATCCGATGTAAATCCGAAGCGCAGAAAGAGGATCAAGTGCGCACCAAATTTGGTAAAGAGGAGATCCACCGCCACCTCAGCAAAAATAATGCTTAAGAAAATTGGAGTAATAGAGGCGGAAATTGAACATCTCAAGTCCGAATTACAGCCCATGATATGGGCTCTAAAAGACAAACAGGAAGCTCGGAGACAAAAGGAGAAAGTATCCCTAGAACAGACACAACAAAAAGTAGCCCAGCAGCAACAACAACAACCGCAGCCAAAAGACCAGCTGCAAGAAATACAGCAATAGCAGAAGCCTAAAAAACAAAGGCAACAACAGCAGCAGAAAAAAAACAACAACAGCAGCAGACGAAACAGCAGCAGACAACCGCAACAGACACAACCTCAGCAGTAAAAACAGCAGCGGTAGCAGCAGCAGCACCACAGCCATCGATGACTAAAACAGAAAATGTGCCACCCATAAATACATACAAGATGGAGTTACAGGATGCCATTAATCTATGTAAGTCGGCCATAGTTCAAAATTTTACAATTAAACGATTAAATAAAGATAGGCATACTGTCCACTGCTTCACAGTGGAGCAGCACACAAAAATAAAAGCACTGCTAAAAGAATCCACGACTGAATTCTTTAGAGTCACCCCTAAGAGCGAAAAGTTGCAAACAGTCCTTTTAAAAGGCATAGATTCCGGCACGGAACCACTGGTGCTTTTGAATGTGCTACGCCATAAAGCGAGCGACGATCTCGAGTTTATAGGGGTCAAGCCGTTCACTACAGTTAGAGCTAGGCGGAAGAAGCGAAATCTTCCCTTCTTCCTTGTTCAACTATCACCCAGCAGCAAACTCGATAGTTTGAGGAGTATTTCCGTCCTCAAGTACCAGGATGTAACTTGGGATAAACTAAAAAGGTGCGGCGATATTCTTCAATGCATGCGCTGCCAAAGGTTCGGCCACGCCGCAGCAAACTGCGAAATGCAGTCACGCTGCGTTAAGTGTGGAGAGAACCACAATACAGATGAATGCAAGTTAGGGAAGGAACGGGTCGAAGATAGGACCCAGCTTAAATGTGCACTCTGCCGAGGCGACGGACACCCTGCTAATTATCGGGGATGCCCGACGTTTCAGCCAATAAAGAACAATAATGCAACAAAGCAAACAGTGGAAGAAAAGCGTCCAACTGTGCGCCCTCCTACAACAAGGCCCGTCAACGACCAAATTTCTTACTCCCAAATGGCGTCAGGAAAGGGAAGCACGGTACAGCCTACACCAAAGGTCGTCCAACAGGCCCCCGTGCCTAAGGCGCCGGCGGCACAGGCGGATATTATGGGCATTCTGCTGGTCATCCAGGGCCAATTGACTGGCATCCAAAACCAGATCAGGGAGCAGGCGACTACAGTGGATCATCTCTACTCTATTTTGCCGGGCTTAATGCAACTTAGAGGCTAAGGGCGCGCTGCCGGAGAGGCCCTTTAAGATCCTAGCTGTGAATGTAAATTCACTAATTATTACAGAACGTAGAGCGAATTTATTCCAATTGCTTAAAGACATAAGTCCATATGTTCTTATGGCTAACGAAACTAAGCTTAACCAGAAACATAAATTGACTAACAATAATTAAAATACAATCGAAAGAAGAGGCCGACCCAACTGCAGTCAAGGAGGAGGCTTCGCAATCTTTATACGTAAAGGCTTTAGTCATAATGTAATATATAATAGTGATGTGCGAAAATTTCGGACGTTAGAGGCGTGCATCATTTGCATTCATCTCCAGCAGGGAAAGCGAATGTATGTGATCGCTGCCTATGCACCGGAAACACCTAAGCCCACTCAGTTTATAACAGAGCTTGAAAAGCTTTTTGAGTGCTTAACATTGAGCTCGGAAGAAAAGTTTTACATATTATCCGGTGATTTAAACGCCAAACACATAGATTGGAGAAATCAAATACAAAACCTCGAGGTAACCATTTTTATAATTGGATGGGTCGATACAACCTTGAGTATCGCCTCGATCTTCTAGCCACTGAGAGGCCATCGTTTCCAAGAATTGGTGGCTATCTGGATCTATTGCTGAAAGACGCAAGACTAGCAATTACTGACACTGTGGGTCAACGACCAAGAAATTGTTTACGATCGATCGAGTACGACAGTGTCAACTGCGGACTCGCCGCCATAATACAACTTCCGAACGGGCTTATGGAGTTGGAGGAGTATGTGCCTGTGCATACTTACAATTACAGTAAGGTGCGGTGGCCACTCTTCTCTAACGCCTTACTGAGCGAATTACATTCCAATGGTATATCCCCACCAAATAGGGAAAAAGACAGATACTTACAACAAATGAACGAAACGATTCTACGAACAATAAACAGAACAATACCGAAATACAAAGAACGTAACGCAACCGACATGTACCGTAATGTGCACTCTGCCGAGGCGACAGATACTCCGCTAATTATCGGGGATGCCCGAAGTTTCAGACAATAAAGAACAATAAAGCAAACAGTGGAAGAAAAGCGTCCAACTGTGCGCCCTCCTACAACAACGCCCGTAAACCCCCAAATCTCTTACGCCCAAATGGCGTCAGGACGGGGAAGCACGGACAGCCTACACCAAAGGTCGCCCAACAGGCCCCCGTGCCTAAGGCGCCGGCGGCACAGGCGGATATTATGGGCATTCTGCTGGTCATCCAGTGCCAGTTGACTGGCCTCCAAAACCAGATCAGGGAGCAAGCGACTACAGTGGATCATCTCTACTCTATTTTGCCGAGCTTAACGCAACTTAGAGGCTAAGGGCGCGCTGCCGGAGAGGCCCTTTAAGATCCTAGCTGTGAATGTAAATTCACTGATTATTACCGAACGTAGAGCGAATTTATTCCAATTGCTTAAAGACATAAGTCCATATGTGTTTATGGGTAATGGAACTAAGCTTAACCAGAAATATAAATTGACTAACACAATAATTACAATACAATCGAAAGAAGAGGCCGACCCAACTGCACTCAAGGAGGAAGCTTAGCAATCTTTATACGTAAAGGCCTTAGTCATAATGTAATATATAATAGTGATGTGCGAAAATTTCGGACATTAGAGGCATGCATCATTTACATTCATCTCCAACAAGGGAAACGAATGTGTGTGTTCGCTGCCTATGCACCGGAAACACCTCAGCCCACTCAGTTTATAACAGAGCTTGAAAAGCTTTTTGAATGCTTAAGATTGAGCTCGGAAGAAAACTTTTATATATTATCCGGTGATTTAAACGCCAAACACATAGATTGGGGAAATCAAATACAAAATCCTCGAGGTAACCATTTTTATAATTGGATGGGTCGATACAACCTTGAGTACCGCCTCGATCTTCTAGCCACTGAGAGGCCATCGTTTCCAAGAAGTGGTGGCTATCTGGATCTATTGCTGAAAGACGCAAGACTAACAACTACTGACACTGTGGGTCAAGGACCAAGAAATTGTTTACGAACGATCCAGTACGACAGTGTCCACTACGGACTCGCCGCCATAATACAACTTCCGAACGGGCTTATGGAGTTGGAGGAGTATGTGCCTGTGCATACTTACAATTACAGTAAGGTGCGGTTGGCACTTTTCTCTAACGCCTTACGTAGCGAATTATGTTCCAATGGTATATCCCCACCAAATACGGAAAAAGACAGATACTTACAACAAATGAACGAAACGATTCTACGAACAATAAACAAAACAATTCAGAAATACAAAGAACGTAACGCAACCGACATGTACCGTAACACAACCATTGACGCACTACACAGACAAAAAAGTGGACTACTGGCAAGGCTAAAACGCTTGTAGAGACGGTTTACTGACACACGAGATCTGGAGGTTAGGACACTGAAATCGTCGATCAAAACCATCAACCAATTGATCAAAGAAAATTATAGGTTGTCCATTAATTTGTTTGGGACAATAAAATTCGGGCTGTTAACTCTAGCGACCCGCGCATGTACCAAAAATTAATACGATATTTAGAAGGAAAGATCAAAACGACCTTCCGTGTCTTAAGCTCCAGAGGACGACAGAGAACAGAGACGTACTTCTGACAGCAGGCATAGACCCAGAGGACGCCGTATTGGACGATGGCCTCTATATAATCGGGGATCCGCAGGAGAAGGTGGAGGCTGTGGGGCTGCTTTCCAGCAAGTGTACAAGTTGAATGCTAGCATTCGCCCGAATCATGACCTGGAGAACAGAGCCCTACTTCATCACACCTATCTGCGGAATGATATAATCGAATGGCGATCTGAGAACCTTGGTTTTACCGGGTTTAGTGATGAAGATTTAGCAGGCTCCAAAACAGCAGAGCGAAATGGGCCCAGTTCCCTGTTAATTTCGAATATCGAGCTCCAGTTCATCTCCGATTCATTAAAGAAAAAGAAGTCGGCAGGATTCGATGGTATATCCAACGTTGTACTACGATATTTGCCTCAGGAAGCAGTTGACATTTATACCACACTGTGTAACAACGCGCGGAATAATGCATATTATCCATTGCGGTGGAAGACAGCTTTTGTACATCCTCTCCCCATAAAAGGAAAGGACAACTCCAATCCGGCGAATCTCCGGTAGATGTGTGTCCTTCCGGGTATCAGCAAGATATTTGAAAAGATTATTAATAGGGCTCTGTCCAAGTGGGCAGAGAACAACAATATTATACCGGATAATCAGTTCAGGTTTAAGGCGGGACATGACACAATTCATGCCCCGTCTAAGCTGGTTTCCGATATACAATGGAACAAAACTAAAAAGCAGTGTACGGGTGCCTGTTTGGTAGATTTGGAGAAGGCCTTCGACACTGTATGGTTAGATGGTCTCTATCTGAAGCTTACCAGACTAGGTATAAGTAAACCTCTAATATATATGCTTTATGACATGCTAAATGGTAGAATGTTTGTTGTCAAGATTGGAAATGTAACTTCTACCACAGTTTTTAATATTAAAAATGATCTTCAGCAGGGAGCGGTTAATCCGCCGATGTTTGAGAGGCAATGTCTTAGACGTTGCCTTGGATTACACAGAAAATCGGAGTCGGATTACAAAAGATATTATTTCAACCAGGTTCTATACAACGGAGCCAACATAAACAGGATAGATAATTTTTTGCTTAAGCTGATTCGGGTCATGTTGTAAGAGCCATTTCCTCAACCAACAGCTTTATTTTTGGGGCTTATTACCCCAATAACGAATATTTTGAGAGTGCGCGGTTAAGTGGCTACATCCCTCCCGAGGCATTCCTCTATTTAGACAGTCGAGGGCTGGTACAGGATAAAATGGCGGCTCCTGTATGGTCGAGATATCATCGCTCAAGGTGGCGAGGAGCGATTTCGTTTTTTTTTTTTTTTTTTTTTTATAACTTTGCACGCGCTCAAGGGATTATGAATACCCTTTATATGTTTTTCTTAACACAGCGCGGGCAAGAAATAAATAAAGATTCTCATGTCTAAAAATAAAAAAAAAATCCATACATTAGGGGCCTCCCAAAGAAATATAGACTACATGATACATTTCTTGCAATCATTCATTTCGAGTGGAGGCCTAGTCATATAATATCTTTTTAGACAATTTAAAAATGAGACAAAAAAAGGTAGGTAGTGGCGCGACCGGAATGAGGGGAAAACCCCAAAAAATGTTTAATTTTAGAATCATTTTTTTAGCAGATCAAACATCTCTTTATGGAGGAAATTTTCGCGTTAGCGCTTGCATTGAATTCATGCATATGAAAAAGAATTGTGTATTCATAAAAGTTTTTTTTGTTCTTGTCTATTCTCTAGCTTTATACTTCAGCTTAGCACAACATGCTACTTTAATGGCAAACTGGTGACCGGCTGCATAACGTTTCATAAGTGAAATCAATGAGAATATCTCCTATATGACCGCTGTTATACAGGATTTCATCAAGGCATGTTTTCATTGAGGAGTGAATTTCCTATTGGGTTAGTGTGTTTAGTGCCGAAAGTTTCACTAATAGGGAAGCCTTAATTGATTTCTTTTATACACACTTGGCAATTCCGCTTTGACAAAAATGCAAAAAAAATCATGGTCTAATTATTTGAAGACAATTTTTATTTTCAAAATGCAAATTTGATTGATTTTCTTTTTTCGGTGCTGGGGTTTCTTGAGTACTTGTGATATGTCAACAAGTATTATCATTTTTTGAACTGGCCTTAAGCAGAACTTTCAGTTCTTCTTTCACTTTTTTTATTCACTATTAAACTAAAATCAGATTATATTTAATCTTACGAAATATATTCACTGGGGTAGAGCTTACGATTTAGTATTGTTCCGCAATCGATGGGTTGCTGTACAATATCCAGATAGAAGTGCACTTCATTTATTTATTATAGTTTATTATTTTATATTCATTTCACTAAAATAAAACAACTTCCGAGCACCGCAGTATACAATTTATTTAATGTAAAGAAAAAAATGAAATGTTAAAACGTATTCACAGCTGCCAACCATGCAAAGAAAAAATTTTTCATGAACCAGATCGTTTTATTATCACGGGGTGAACTATATGCGTCATTGAGCATAATAAAAAGCGGCTAGTATTCCAGTAACACATAATACATCTGGCTGTTAGCCGCCGCGCCAGCGGTGAAGCTAGGTGTAACAGCGGGTAAAAGTGGCACATTTTTTTTTCTTTTTTCTTTTTTCACCTACAGTTATCACAAGCATTGGATTTGCCCTTCAGAAAAGGCCTGCGGATTAAGTTTTATAGATTTACTACGTTGAGAAAACACATTTATTCAACTATTTTTTTTAAACTCATTTTTTTAAATTAAATTCAATTCTTTTATTAATATTTTCAATAGATACTTACTTTTCTCTCAATAAACACTTACAGCCCTATTGATAAAAAAATGCTTAATCCACCGCTAGTTAATGGATTTACTAAAGCACAGAATAAAAGATAGTCCCAAAGCAAAGCTATCTTAAACAAATATATTTATAATAAAATAATATGTTAATATTATCAAATAATAATAATAATTCCAAGCCAGAATTTTCTTTTAACACACAAACAATCGTATCTGTTGTAGTTTGCTATCGAAATTTAATTATTTTGTCAAAATGTCACCAAAATTAAAACCATTTTGCGT
Organism: Philhelius pedissequus; assembly: GCA_910595825.1. Classification (NCBI taxonomy): domain Eukaryota; kingdom Metazoa; phylum Arthropoda; class Insecta; order Diptera; family Syrphidae; genus Philhelius; species Philhelius pedissequus. The sequence continues at coordinate 141,840,284 of OU343161.1, read as the reverse complement.
ATTTGTTTTAAAAACAAGTGATCCGCTTAATGAATTTTCCAAAAGTCTTTTGGAAAAATGTAAAATTATTCTTGAAATTCGTAAAAAAAACAAATTTTCTATGAAAGACACTAATTTTCCAGTGGAAATAAATAAATTGCAAAAATACCATTCCAGAAAATTTTTCGCATTGCCAAAAAAACATCGTTTAATTCCTCCATCTGAAGCTAATGAGCCATAGTAAGCTAAAATCTTGTGCCAATATACTTATTTATCATTTATTACTGTTATTATTTATTATTATTATTATTATTGTTATTATAATTACTATCATTAATATTATTGGTATTATTACTAATATTTCTTTATTATTATTAATATTATTATTATTATTATTATTATTATTATTATTATTATTATTATTATAATTATTATTATTATTATTATTATTATTTCCTTTATTTCTCATTTTTTTGGCATTAATACAATTTAAGATACCTTAGGTCCAATTTTAAACTATAACTAAATATAAATTAATATTTGGTGTATAATTATTGCAAAAATATAACAACTATCACAGCTTTTTGTATTTTTTCTATATGATTAATATTTAATTGGTCAAGACTGTCTTGAATCCGTACTTTCTCGAACACAAAATTGGAAAGCCTCAGGGCCTGATCGGATTCAAAATTTCTCGTTGAAACAATTTAGGAGCACGCATGAGCGATTAGTTGAACTTTACAACCCAGCAATTCAACAACCGGAAACGTTTCCATCGTTTCTTAGCCAAGAGGTTACCTATTTACTCCCTAAACCAGGCAGTTTTAATACGGACCCTTCAAAAGGAAGACCAATAACGTGTCTATCGACATTGTACAAGGTATTAACTGGATGCATTAACAATATCCTTTACGAGCATCTGGAAGTTAATAATATGATGGCTGAGGAACAAAAGGCTGTGTCAGAGCAGCATGCGGGTGTAAAGAACAACTCACAATAGACCAAGTCATACTGGAACAAGCAACCCAATCCTCTAGAAATCTTTATGCTGGATACATCGACTACCAGAAGGCTTTTGACAGTATCCCACACACATGGGTAATTGGAGTACTTCACATGCACAGAGTAAATGAAACCATCATATCATTTCTTACATATGCCATGATGCAATGGAAGACTAGCATTGAAATACATGATGGAGTTGAAAATCGAAAAACAAACTTAATACCCATTAAACGTGGGATTTTCCAAGGTGACTGCCTTAGTCCTCTGTGGTTCTGCCTCGCCTTAAATGCTCTCAGTAAAATGTTGAACGAAACAGGATATGGATTTGCTCTTATGTAAAAACAATACATAAAATAAATCATCTTCTCTATGGATAATCTCAAGCTGTACGCGTCAACAGAGGCGTATCTTAACCACTTCCCTAAGTGCTTCAGTGACGATATTAAGATGATATTTGGCATAGATAAATGTAAAACCATATCAATCAATAAGGGAAAAGTTTGAGAAACTAATACTGATGACCTTTTCTGTATTGGAGAGATGAAACAAGCAGACCTTTACAAATACCTTGGAGTAGCTCAAAGCAACAGAATCAATCAAAAGCAAATGAAAAAAGAACTCATAAATGAGGTTATAGGTCGAATACATAAACTAGCTAAATCACAACTCAATGGAAAGAATCTTTTTAAAGCAATTAATGCATTCGCTATACCTGTGCTAACATTGGAATAGTGAAATGGTGTGACACTGAACTTCAAGCTATCTAACGAAAAATGAGGACAACTATTACAAAACATCAAATCCATCATACAAAAGCCTGCGAGGAGAGAATGGTCCTCCCAAGGAGGCTAGGAGGCAGTGGTCTTATGGATATCCACCTTCTTCATGACAACCAAATTGAAGCACTTAGGAAATACTTCAGTGAAGTTTCCAGAACATCAAATCTCATTCAAGCTATAGTAACAGTCGATGAAACATATACACCTTTGAAACTTGGAAAAGACCAAGTCCAAAGAACATTTAAAAACAACAGCGATAAACTAGCAGAATGGTCCCAAAAACCAATACACGAAAAATATTACTAATCAATGCAGAACCATAACGTTGACGTCAATATGTCACACAGATGGTTAACAAATGGAAGTATATACTCCGAGACAGAAGGCTTTATGCTGGCTATTCAAGACGAGGTTATCCCAACAAGGAACTATCAGCGGTATGTTATGAAGACCCCTGATGCTGCTGAAGGCAAGTGTCGTAGATGTGGAGGCAAAGGAGGGACGATTGGCCACATCATATCTGCGTGTCCACTTCTCACTCAGATTGACTAACTCAAGAGTCCAACAACGTTGCGAAGATAATATACATGGAAATTTTAAATATGTATAACATCACCACCGAGAAGCAGAGATATTTTCTTTTCGATCCCGAAGCCGTTGTTGAAAACAATGACAAAAAAATCTACTATGACAATCTTCACCGTTCACAGAAGGGAGCACAATAGACCAGACATCAGCATCATTCACAAAAAACAACAAAGGGCATATTTAGTAGATGTAGCAATACCATTAAGTAGGAATATGGAAAAAACATATAACGAAAAAATATCAAAATATACAGAATTAGCAGTAGAAATGAAAACCCATTGGAATCTTAAAAACGTACAAATAGTTCCAATCATTATGTGTAGCGTAGCAATAGTCCATAACAACTTAAAAAACAGTCTTGACCAATTAAATATTAATCATATAGAAAAAATACAAAAAGCTGTGATAGTTGTTATATTTTTGCAATAATTATACACTAAATATTAATTTATATTTAGTTATAGTTTAAAATTGGACCTAAGGTATCTTAAATTGTATTAATGCCAAAAAAATGAGAAATAAAGGAAATAATAATAATAATAATAATAATAATAATAATTATAATAATAATAATAATAATAATAATAATAATAATAATAATAATAATAATAATAAATAATAACAGTAATAAATGATAAATAAGTATATTGGCACAAGATTTTAGCTTACTATGGCTCATTAGCTTCAGATGGAGGAATTAAACGATGTTTTTTTGGCAATGCGAAAAATTTTCTGGAATGGTATTTTTGCAATTTATTTATTTCCACTGGAAAATTAGTGTCTTTCATAGAAAATTTGTTTTTTTTACGAATTTCAAGAATAATTTTACATTTTTCCAAAAGACTTTTGGAAAATTCATTAAGCGGATCACTTGTTTTTAAAACAAATACGCAAAATGGTTTTAATTTTGGTGACATTTTGACAAAATAATTAAATTTCGATAGCAAACTACAACAGATACGATTGTTTGTGTGTTAAAAGAAAATTCTGGCTTGGAATTATTATTATTATTTGATAATATTTACATATTATTTTATTATAAATATATTTGTTTAAGATAGCTTTGCTTTGGGACTATCTTTTATTATGTGCTTTAGTAAATCCATTAACTAGCGGTGGATTAAGCATTTTTTTATCAATAGGGCTGTAAGTGTTTATTGAGAGAAAAGTAAGTATCTATTGAAAATATTAATAAAAGAATTGAATTTAATTTAAAAAAATGAGTTTAAATAAAATAGTTGAATAAATGTGTTTTCTCAACGTAGTAAATCTATAAAACTTAATCCGCAGGCCTTTTCTGAAGGGCAAATCCAATGCTTGTGATAACTGTAGGTGAAAAAAGAAAAAAGAAAAAAAAATGTGCCACTTTTACCCGCTGTTACACCTAGCTTCACCGCTGGCGCGGCGGCTAACAGCCAGATGTATTATGTGTTACTGGAATACTAGCCGCTTTTTATTATGCTCAATGACGCATATAGTTCACCCCGTGATAATAAAACGATCTGGTTCATGAAAAATTTTTTCTTTGCATGGTTGGCAGCTGTGAATACGTTTTAACATTTCATTTTTTTCTTTACATTAAATAAATTGTATACTGCGGTGCTCGGAAGTTGTTTTATTTTAGTGAAATGAATATAAAATAATAAACTATAATAAATAAATGAAGTGCACTTCTATCTGGATATTGTACAGCAACCCATCGATTGCGGAACAATACTAAATCGTAAGCTCTACCCCAGTGAATATATTTCGTAAGATTAAATATAATCTGATTTTAGTTTAATAGTGAATAAAAAAAGTGAAAGAAGAACTGAAAGTTCTGCTTAAGGCCAGTTCAAAAAATGATAATACTTGTTGACATATCACAAGTACTCAAGAAACCCCAGCACCGAAAAAAGAAAATCAATCAAATTTGCATTTTGAAAATAAAAATTGTCTTCAAATAATTAGACCATGATTTTTTTTGCATTTTTGTCAAAGCGGAATTGCCAAGTGTGTATAAAAGAAATCAATTAAGGATTCCCCATTAGTGAAACTTTCGGCTCTAAACACACTAACCCAATAGGAAATTCACTCCTCAAAGAAAAAATGCCTTGATGAAATCCTATATAACAGCGGTCATATAGGAGATATTCTCATTGATTTCACTTATGAAACGTAATGCAGCCGGTCACCAGTTTGCCATTAAAGTAGCATGTTGTGCTTAGCTGAAGTATAAAGCTAGAGAATAGACAAGAACAAAAAAAAATACTTTAATGAATACACAATTCTTTTTCATATGCATGAATTCAATGCAAACGCGGATGCGAAGATTTTCTCCATAAAGAGATGTTTGACCTGCTAAAAAAATGATTCTAAAATTAAACATTTTTTGGGGTTTTCCCCTCATTCCGGTCGCGCCACTACCTACCTTTTTTTTGTCTCATTTTTAAATTGTCTAAAAAGATATTATATGACTAGGCCTCCACTCGAAATGAATGATTGCAAGAAATGTATTATGTAGTCTATATTTCTTTGGGAGGCCCCTAATGTATGGATTTTTTTTTTATTTTTAGACATGAGAATCTTTATTTATTTCTTGCCCGCGCTGTGTTAAGAAAAACATATAAAGGGTATTCATAATCCCTTGAGCGCGTGCAAAGTTATAAAAAAAAAAAAAAAAAAAAACGAAATCGCTCCTCGCCACCTTGAGCGATGATATCTCGACCATACAGGAGTCGCCTATCTACAGTTTTCCGGCTTACATGGTGGATGAGCGGAACCGTCATTCTATCCTGTACCAGCCCTCGACTGTCTTAATAGAGGAATGCCTCGGGAGGGATGTAGCCACTTAACCGCGCACTCTCAAAATATTCGTTATTGGGGTAATAAGCCCCAAAAATAAAGCTGTTGGTTGAGGAAATGGCTCTTACAACATGACCCGAATCAGCTTAAACAAAAAATTATCTATCCTGTTTATGTTGGCTCCGTTGTATAGAACCTGGTTGAAATAATATCTTTTGTAATCCGACTCCGATTTTCTGTGTAATCCAAGGCAACGTCTAAGACATTGCCTCTCAAACACCTGAATTTTTCCATTTGAGATGGGGCAACGTTGAACCACAACGCACGTACGTAGGCAATCATCGGCCTGATGAGGGCCATTTAACAAATCACCTTCACCTTGCTGTCAAGACGGCTGCTATAACAGTGGTTTTGTCAAGGCACAGGCTCCCCTAGCCCTGGCCAAGGCAGCACATCTATGTCTGTCGAAATACAAGTACTGATCCACCTAGATGCCAAAGTACTTTGATACAATTTTACTCGCCAGTGGATGTCCATGTGGCCCTATGTTATACAAAAAAAAAAAAAAAAACAGAATAGTTTCTGATTCCTGGAAATTGATTTTCAACTTCCAGCCATCACAATATTGCTGAATCTTTTCGAAGTCACTCTGAAAAGATTTTTGATGACCGCAACTGTATGAGCTGTTCTGTACGCAATTAGATCGTCGGCGTACGCAATTGCCTGAGTTAGACAACCTATCAGATCGCTGGTGTAAATGCTGAAGAGAATCGGCGGATTAACCGCTCCCTGTTGAAGATCATTTTTATTATTAAAATCTGTGGTAGAAGTTACATTTCCACTCTTGACAACAAACTTTCTACCATTTAGCATATCATAAAGCATATATAATAGAGGTTTACTTATACCTAGTCTGGTAAGCTTCAGATAGAGACCATCTAACCATACAGTGTCGAAGGCCTTCTCCAAATCCACCAGACAGGCACCCGTACACTGCTTTTTAGTTTTGTTCCATTGTATATCGGAAACCAGCTTAGACGGGGCATGAATTGTGTCATGTCCCGCCTTAAACCTGAACTGATTATCCGGTATAATATTGTTGTTCTCTGCCCACTTGGACAGAGCCCTAATAATAATCTTTTCAAATACCTTGCTGATACCCGGAAGGACACACATCTACCGGAGATTCGCCGGATTGGTGTCAGTCTGTCAGTCTGTCGGTCTGTCAGTCTGTCAGTCTGTCAGTCTGTCAGTCTGTCAGTCTGTCAGTCTGTCAGTCTGTCAGTCTGTCAGTCTGTCAGTCTGTCAGTCTGTCAGTCTGTCAGTCTGTCAGTCTGTCAGTCTGTCAGTCTGTCAGTCTGTCAGTCTGTCAGTCTGTCAGTCTGTCAGTCTGTCAGTCTGTCAGTCTGTCAGTCTGTCAGTCTGTCAGTCTGTCAGTCTGTCAGTCTGTCAGTCTGTCAGTCTGTCAGTCTGTCAGTCTGTCAGTCTGTCAGTCTGTCAGTCTGTCAGTCTGTCAGTCTGTCAGTCTGTCAGTCTGTCAGTCTGTCAGTCTGTCAGTCTGTCAGTCTGTCAGTCTGTCAGTCTGTCAGTCTGTCAGTCTGTCAGTCTGACAGTCTGTCAGTCTGTCAGTCTGTCAGTCTGTCAGTCTGTCAGTCTGTCAGTCTGTCAGTCTGTCAGTCTGTCAGTCTGTCAGTCTGTCAGTCTGTCAGTCTGTCAGTCTGTCAGTCTGTCAGTCTGTCAGTCTGTCAGTCTGTCAGTCTGTCAGTCTGTCAGTCTGTCAGTCTGTCAGTCTGTCAGTCTGTCAGTCTGTCAGTCTGTCAGTCTGTCAGTCTGTCAGTCTGTCAGTCTGTCAGTCTGTCAGTCTGTCAGTCTGTCAGTCTGTCAGTCTGTCAGTCTGTCAGTCTGTCAGTCTGTCAGTCTGTCAGTCTGTCAGTCTGTCAGTCTGTCAGTCTGTCAGTCTGTCAGTCTGTCAGTCTGTCAGTCTGTCAGTCTGTCAGTCTGTCAGTCTGTCAGTCTGTCAGTCTGTCAGTCTGTCAGTCTGTCAGTCTGCCAGTCTGTCAGTCTGTCAGTCTGTCAGTCTGTCAGTCTGTCAGTCTGTCAGTCTGTCAGTCTGTCAGTCTGTCATTCTGTCAGTCTGTCAGTCTGTCAGTCTGTCAGTCTGTCAGTCTGTCAGTCTGTCAGTCTGTCAGTCTGTCAGTCTGTCAGTCTGTCAGTCTGTCAGTCTGTCAGTCTGTCAGTCTGTCAGTCTGTCAGTCTGTCAGTCTGTCAGTCTGTCAGTCTGTCAGTCTGTCAGTCTGTCAGTCTGTCAGTCTGTCAGTCTGTCAGTCTGTCAGTCTGTCAGTCTGTCAGTCTGTCAGTCTGTCAGTCTGTCAGTCTGTCAGTCTGTCAGTCTGTCAGTCTGTCAGTCTGTCAGTCTGTCAGTCTGTCAGCCTGTCAGTCTGTCAGTCTGTCAGTCTGTCAGTCTGTCAGTCTGTCAGTCTGTCAGTCTGTCAGTCTGTCAGTCTGTCAGTCTGTCAGTCTGTCAGTCTGTCAGTCTGTCAGTCTGTCAGTCTGTCAGTCTGTCAGTCTGTCAGTCTGTCAGTCTGTCAGTCTGTCAGTCTGTCAGTCTGTCAGTCTGTCAGTCTGTCAGTCTGTCAGTCTGTCAGTCTGTCATTCTGTAAGTGTTTGCAGTTGAAGAATAGTTAAACGTTGGTCATAAGGGAGGGCATTCGAAGGTTTACCTCACTGAATCTCTTTCAATACGAAAATAATACTTGCACTGTGCTTGAACATAAGGGTAGTCAAAATCCCTTTATTGCGCGCACAATTATAAAAAAAGCCTAGTGGTTGTGTCGAGACTTGCAAAGTTTTATTGGATTTAAACATTTTTATGGACTCAGCGAAGCTGCATAATACCCAATCATTTTTCAAAATCGTCATTTTATAATTTTTATAATTATTAAAAAAACATAAAAAAAGGGGATAAACAAATTTTTTTTAATAATATTTTAAGAAAAACCAAATATATTTAATAAATAAATAAAATATTTTGCCATAAGTACTACATATTAAAGAAATAAATAAAATATTTGTTATAAGTACGAAATAGTACTTTTTGAAAATGTCCTGGCAATCGTTACTCGGGCAGTCATGATTAATATTTCCTTATGCGCGAACCTATTCTGAAAAATTCGAAAAAAAATTGCGGGCAAACGTTATTCGATCAATTGTTTTCCCGGAAAAAGTTACGCTCACTTTGAATATTTACAAATGCAATTTTTCACTATTTTGAATTCCAATATATTTCATTTGTCCTTATTCCACTTTTATGAGTACAGGCACGATCACTTACCTTCTTTACTTTCTCTACTTCTGGTTCTCAACAATGATGATTGAAATCCTAATTGTGTAGAATCTATGCTATTGGCAACAGCAGTCATTGAGCTATGTGTCGTTTCGCGAAAATCCCCTGTTTCTGCCCATACTGAAAAAGAAAAAAAATATAAATTTGGCATGTTGCTATTTTCATTTTATTGTTATTTATATAAGTACTTCGTTTTGTTGTTTGTTTAATTATGCTTAATCGAGCAAAATTTAGAACTAAACATTACAATACATCTATATATATATAAAAGAAAGTCGTGTTAGTTACACTTTTAATAACTCAAGATCAGCTAAACCAATTTGGCTGAAAATTGGTGGCGAGGTAGCTTAGCACCAGGAGACGGACATAAGAAATTTTGTATCTAGTTCGACCGCGTTCCCGGGTGACTTGACATAAAACGTCAAAAAGAATGCAAGTCACTATAAAGCGTGGTAAACCAATAACGCATCTGACAAGGAATATCAAAACGCAAATGACAGCTAAACGTAATTTTGTCTATGGTTAAATATGGTTGAAATTTCGATAATTAAATATTTTTTTCAGAAATAAATAATCAGTAATAATCAGTGAATACTTCAGTTTGTGATTGATGCTATTAAATGTGCGTGGGCCAATGTCATTTGATACACTACGGACTGTTAATGGTATATAATATTTCCAACATACCGTACTGCATGTGGATAAGTCAATTTACTGGAAAAAGATACCCCATTGGGATACAGTCGTTGAAGCCATTATATCTGCATCTCCAAGTCCATTATTTGCTATCGTCATTTCGACATGCTTTCCAGCCAACCAATCTAACCTGTGGCACAAGTACATGGATAATATGTCAGAAGATATTTTAGATCAAATTGGTGTCAGTTTCAGAAATCACGATCTTGAGATGAATGAGGAGATACATAATCGGGCTTTACTCTTGATCGAAGATATGTGTTACCTTATGTGCGGTAGCTTATTAGTCAGGTTAGGAATGCCAGCGCCAAATCGAGAAATAAATGGCAACTTTAATCGACAATTGGAACGGGAATGTGAATATGATCACCAGGAATAAGATTTAGTAGTTCAAACTAATGTAGCCCTGTTGACCCCAAAAAAGGTAGTTTGTGATACATTAATGAAGGCTATTGATGATGGAAATGGTGGTTTATATTTCCTCGATGCCCCTGGTGGAACTGGTAAGCCATTCCTCATGTCAATAGTTTTAACAACTATTCGTGTGAGATCCAACATTGCGGTTGCAGTTGCTCCTTCTGGAATAGCAGCCACATTGTTAAAAGGATGCGGCACAGCTCATTCAGCATTAAAATTGCCGTTACATATTTAAACCATTGAAGAACCAACATGTTATATTGCAAAAAACTCAGCAATATCCAAAGTTTTATCAGCATCGAAAATAATCATCTGGCACGGATGCGCCTAAAATTGCATTAGAAGCACTTAACCGAACATTGAATGATCTACGCAATGACTTGAGATGTTTTGAAGGAGCAATGGTTCTACTGCCAAACACTGCCAGTAATTCCACGACTAGCGGCTGCCGACGAAATAAACGCTTGCGTCAAATCATCGAATCTATGGCGCTATGCGAAGAAACTTCAGCTGACAACAAATGTGAGAGTTGCATTGCTTAATGATACATCGGCTAAAGATTTTGCTGAGCAATTGCTGAGTATCTGCAATGATCGTGCACCTGTAAGCAAATCGAGCGGATTGCTTACATTTCCTCATAATTTCTGTAATTTTGGTGAATTCAGAAGACCATCTGCGTTATTTGTTCCAGCGCCTGATAATAAAACAACTAGTGTCGTGTATCACAAGGATCTAACTGAAGAGTGCAACCTATGCACCTAATACATGAACTAGAAAGAATCATTAAAATACTTAATGTTTTTATTTTGTATTTCCTAATAAAAAATTAAACTTAATAAAATCCAAAATCTGCTTACTTATTGAATCTACGGCGGAACACAGTTCGCCGGGTCAGCAAGTATTAAGATAAATCTAAGAAGTAGAAACGCACTGGCAATATCGCTTAAACATTGGATACCCTAATACAACACAGAGACAGAAAGAATGAACAAACAAAAAAAGAACAGCTTGCGGATGATTTTGAATGGTCCGCCATCGATTTTGAATGGTCCGCCATCCAAGTACTAACCGCGCACATCAATGCTTCATTCACTGATCGATGGGAAGCGATGCCTTCATCAGCCCAAAAGCCATTGAGAAAATATAACTAATCGAAAGTTTTCGCACAAATTTTCGATGAGAGCGCTCATCGTCGCTACCACTCATAAGTCTTATGAGCGCTCATAAATATTCACTATTAATGCTTGGTGAATACCGGCATTAATTTATCATTTATAAGTTTTTCAGAGTTTGAATTATGTTGAACGCCACCATTGATGTTCAATACAAAACTCATTCAGATTCAGTCACGTAGGTAACTTTTTGAGTTTATTTTCCGCTTCAAGCGCTAAACGAACATTAGGCAGGATCACAGATAGTTTTGTTTTTACTTCTAATAGCAATTTTAATGTATGTGAAACCTTAGATAGTGACCTTGTTACATAATTAAATAACGAAAAGTTTTACTGCCGAAATGTTGTTTACAGATCGATTGCCGTCATACAGTACTTGCCGTCATACATATCGTGGTTCAAGGGTCAGATCAACGATTTGGTTGAGTTGACAAGCGCAATTATTTGGGTTTACTTGATTTGATTGCACAAGTTACCGATTTTTGGCCATACATATTGAAAAATATGGCAATCAGGGAAAAAGAAAAATTTAATTATGACGAAATTGTATGTGATCGGATCGGATGTGAGGTACAAAAAAAAATCGTCGAAGATTTAAAAAAATCAATTTAACTCCAGACATTTCCCATGCTGAAAAATTGAGTATAGTCTTTAGATATGTATGCTGACGTTTGCGGGCGCCCTGTTGAACGATTTTTAGTTTTTGTGTCTTTAGTCCACAAAAGTAAGGCGCTCACTAAGCAACTGATGAGTCCAAGTGAGATTGCCGGGATGAAACGCAAATTTTGTGAAGGCCGTTAAAAGCTACTTTGAATCGATAAGAAATATAATAAAAAGAGATGAACCTATGACACATTTTTTAACTCAGTCTCACCAAATAAGACCTTAGTGAGCAGTGAACACTTAATGTCAGATTCACGGGTGAATATGAATCATGAGCAATTATAAAACACGGCTAAGGTTTCGTTACCAGTACAAAAAAACAGCCTAACCTTATAATACGTTTCCACCGAACTTTAATCTCTTGTAGATTTACTAATCTCAAAAAGTGTTTCCACCGCTCCAAAAGTAGATTAATTTTGACAGTACTAGTCAAAATGCATATATAGTTTCATTTTCATTTATGATGTAGGAGTGAGACATGCAGCTTCATCTGTGTCAACGGAAGAGAAAAATTCACTTTCCCGATAAATGTGTTCATTTCGATATGGAAAAAGGGTAGTTCGATTGAAGATTTAAATGAGATTTATTTAAATCTGTATCTGGGAAGCTTTAGAAATATTTTAGCAATGCCACGATAGATACATATCTTTATATACTGTACGTGTGTATGTGACTGATTTGAATGAATTTTTTGTATGCATTTGGGTGGCGCCTAATATGGTTTAGATTCACAAATCGGCACTGCATTGGCGTTTTCATTTTCATTTATTTATTATTTCATTAATTAGAATGTTAGTACATATACAATAGGTAGCATCTTAATTTTAAGTGCAAAAGCAAGTGCTTATTCAGCTTTAATATTATTTAAATAGGTTGACAAAAGGATGATAATTTTTAACATGTGTATTTGTGAAAACCCATTAACAATTTTTTTATATATAATTTACTTAAAACTAGATAAAATACTTACAAACTAACTAGGCAAAAGTACACCTATAAGAGGGTTATCTGAAAATGAACATCTATCAAAAAACTTGTTTGCTAGGGAGTTTAATTTATCTAAGACAAGATCAACGTTTGACATGTTGTGTAAACCATAGGTGGAGAAATGCCACAGTAAGTCTAGAATCCTTTTTAGAATTTTATTTTGCATAATTTGTAATTTATTAATATGAGTACGAGCGCATTTATACCAAACAGGGGCACCACAGACCGTAAGGGCTTGAAATATTACTTTATACATTACGACCTTATTTTCCAAGCTTAGTGTAGACCTTCGCTTTATGAACGGGAATAAGATTTTAATCAAAATTCTAGTTTTGTTTAACACATTACCTACGTGTTTGTTATATGTGAAGGTTTTATCTAAAGTGATGCCAAGGTATTTAACATTATCTACACAAGGGATACTACAACCGTTTAATTAAGGTAGATTGTTCAGTAGAAATCTAAGATGTCTTCTACGTTCAAAAAACATAGTTTGAGTTTTAGATTCATTTATTTTTATTTTCCATTTATGATAATAGGAACTAAGAATGTGTACGTAGCTGGTTTTAATTTAGAGACAAAATCATTAGTAAGCATTTGAATTTCATTTAAAGAAAACATATTAAATTCACTATCTACATTGTTAGTATTTTTATTAACATTACTAGTAGTACTACTCATTGGAACTGACCAAACATTCTCAGGTTGTTGTTCTTTATGGTTAACATGATTAACTTTTCGCAGCGGTGGAAAATCTGCAACATTTCTGACAAAATCTCGATGGAGTGGTTTCCTCAAAGCAGGTCCCGTTATCGTCTTTTGTCGAAACTCCACATAGCTTCGTCGGCTAGGGCAGAGCGGGTCCTTTGATTGGTCATCACCACCGCAATTTACTCATTTGTTGTCATCTTTATAAGTGCACGCTGAAGTCTAATGCTAACCATAGCAGAATGAACAGAAAGTTTTAACGTGGCAGTGTTTAGCTACATGCCCGTACATTTGGCAATTATAACATTGGGTTACTTTCCTGGGAAGCTTTCTCTGAAAGCTGCAAATAGATAACAAAGCTCTTTCATGGTTATGCTACCTTTCTCAAGATATAATATGAAAAACGTATGTTCAATTGGATTTAAATGACGACACACAACTTTGATATCAATGCACTTGACATCAGAAGTTAAAAGATGAGTTTTAATGACGTTCTGAACAGTTTTATCGAGTCCATTCAATACGACTTTGAACGGAAATTCAGATTTCAGGATGTGTGTATAACACTCAGATTTCTCAGCTCTCAGAACAGTACATATTTTTTCATAAGTTTCGATGTTCGGTGACAAGATTTTAATCATAATTGACATGCGTTTAGTTACATAATTTTCAATCGATTTTGCATTCAAAATTGAGTGAATATTAACAGTTTTCGATTTTAGAACATTTATAGGTGGTGGCTTACGATTTGATGTTTTTTTAGTAACATCCTCTGCATGCTTGATCATGCCATCAATTTGATTTTTTCATCAGCATCAGTAAGAGCTTGAAGGGGTAAGATGGGATTTTCTGTACCAAATCGCTGTTGTCAGCGCAGTTACTGCTACATGAAGACTGTTTTTTAGACTTCGACATGAATGTAAGTTTATTTGCTCGAGAGTTTATGATCATTTTATGAGGCTTTTTAATCTCAATTAAATTACGTCTGACTCATCCTAGTCAACATCTTTAGGATAAAGATCGCGATTACGTTTAATTTTAAGTCGATTCGTCACAGTTAAAGTAGACAAAATAAAGACTAATCTTCTACGGGAAACACGTGTGTATGCTGCAAGAGAGTAGGCACGACTGCATTTGGCGTTGCAGTCTGTGTGATCCAGTCCTGCATTTTATTTTATGATTTACAAAACAAAAGATGTGTTCTATTCTCTGCGTCGTTGGTGTGAGCCAATCATCAACTTCATTAATTTTATTTAGTATACCTGTATATATAAGATAATGTTGTGTTAGTAACACTATTAATAACTCAAGAACGAACAAAAACGCATCTGACATGGAATGACAAAACGCTTATGACAGCTAAACGTTATTTTGTCTGTGGGTAAGTGTGGTTGAAAATTTGATAATTATATTTTTTTTTCAGAAATCAATAATCAGTAATAAAACAGTAATTTGTATTCGCTCTGAATTACTAGAAAACGATACCCATTAGGATACGACAATCGTTGAAGCCACTATCTCTACATCTTCAAGTCAGATACGCACATTACTTGCTACCAGCATTTCAACATGCTTTCTATAGAACCCATCTAACCTGTGGCACAAATACAAGGATAAAATGTCAGAAGATCTTTTACATCAAATTCGTGTCAGTTCCAGAAATCAAGATCTTAAGATGGATGAGGAGATGAGAGATTTTTTTCCAATAAGTTTTCTTGGTGCAAAGTAAAAATAAGATAATTTTAAAATTAATTCATATAGTGTTTCGGGCGAAAGACATTAGTATTTAGAGATATAGTTTAGCTTAGAGTGCCCGTAAAGGGCCAGTAAGTTAGTTATAATTTATTGATAAGTAGCCAAATTAAATTCTTATGGCTATTTTTGGTACCTCTAGTAGACCCATTTTTTTGGTTTTCGATTTTGTGGGAAACGGTTGATTTGATTTTTTTGAAATTTTTTACACAAAAGCTCCCAGAAAATTTAAACATTATTGTAAAACAAAATTTAAAAAATCTTTTTTTTTTTGGAATTAAATTTTTTTTCTTAAACTCAAAATTTCGAAAAAGACTAAATAGATTTCTTCGAAACTATTTTCATAAAATCAAAACCAACGGTACTAATACAAATACTAAAACCGCTTAAAAAATTTATTTTTCAAAAATGGCTCCAAGAATTTTCTTAAAAAATTATTTGAGTTCTTATATTATTACAGTCCACTTTTAAGTACAAAAATATTTTATTTTGCGTACCTATTATATACTTTCCATAGAACCACTTTTCATATTTTAGACTCTAACTATTAGATTGCTTGATTAAAATTATTGACATTGGCAAGTCGTGAAATACTTAGCTATAATTCCAGCCAATAATAATTGAGAAAAAAACTTGGTGGAATTACACTTAAGTTGTTGTTGGGTACTCAAAGTCAGTATGTAATCATACATAATCTGAATATAATACAAATAAAAATGACCAGTGTCAAAATCTTTCACATAATAAATCTCCCTCCTTATATGAACCACAAAATGTTGGTTTATAAACGAGTAAGGAGAAAATAAGAAAGAAACCGAATAAACCACAACAAACTTGTGTGGCTAATAAAAGCGCTAGTCGTTTCAATGCAATTGATAAACAGAAAAAACCTGCATTAGGTTGGATCTGATCATGTGGGCTCGGTGGCGTGATACGATGAGCGTTGGCTACTAAGCGGCTGGTCATGGTTCAATACACGATGAAGGCA
Organism: Philhelius pedissequus; assembly: GCA_910595825.1. NCBI lineage: Eukaryota > Metazoa > Arthropoda > Insecta > Diptera > Syrphidae > Philhelius > Philhelius pedissequus. Next base: position 141,824,423 of record OU343161.1, on the reverse strand, counting down.
CAAGAAGTTTTTCAATTAAAATGAAAAAAGTAGACCAGCACCACTAGAGCAAAGGAATTTGATAATCGACCTTGGCAGGTCTATGGCTATAATTCCAGCCAAAAATAATTGAGAAAAAACTTGGTGGTAGCACACTTAAGTTGTTGTTGGGTATTCAAAGTCATCAAATGATACGAAAAATGGATTTAAAAAGCAAGTATATACGTAATCATACAAATACTGAATATACGAGTAATACAAATAAAAATGACCAGTGTCAAAATCTTTCACATGAAGAATCTCCCTCCTTATATGAATAACAAAAATGTTTTCTTATAAACAAGTAAGGAGAAAATAAGAAAGAACCCTAATAAACAACAGAAAACTTGTGTGGCTAATAAAAGCGCTAATCGTTTCAATGTAATTGGTAAACAGAAAAAACCTGCATTAGGTTGGATCTGATCGTAGCTTTGTAAAAATAAAAGACAATAATAAGGGGTTTTCCAATAAGAGGTGTTATTTTGAATAGCCCGCTAATTCGGTAGCTGTCACTTTGAAGCTGTCATTTTTTGACATTTGACAAGTAGAAACTACGCTATTAATAAAAATGGAACGATACACGCTTCAACAACGCATTTCTTTTTTTGAATATCAAAATAACACCTCTTATTGGAAAACCCAAGGGTTTTCCAGAGTTTTCCAATAAGCAGGTGTTATTTTGAATAGCCCGCTATTTCGGTAGCTGTCACTTTTGAAGCTGTCATTTTTTGATATTTGACAAGTAGAAACTACGCTATTAATAAAAATGGAACGATACACGCTTCAACAACGCATTTCTTTTTTTTTGAATATTAAAATAACACCTCTATATATCCCAATTAAATAGAAGATATAAAACTTTCACGAATTTATTTTTTTAGATTGACTTCATAAATCAAAATATAATAATTTCGCAGTTTCCAATCCAGATATGAAGAAATTTCTTCTTTAATAATTTTTTTCCCTGGACTTTTTGATTATAGCTTTAAAAATGAACATAGAGTTTTGTATACAACTTCTTCTCTTCGACAACTTCGACAACGTTTTACCACTTCATAACCATTTAAAAAATGAAATATTGCTTGAAACATTCCCGCAAATTTTTAACGTAACAATAAATATATTTAAGATATTGTATTTGAATCCGCCGAAAGGGTTTCTTTAGTTGCATTTAACTTAAATGACTTAAGGTATAACAAATTTGGTTTGAATTGCTCAACCTTATAGTTTGATACTAAGTTATGCATTGAACGAAATAATTTTATGTAAGCTTCCGAAATATAAATTTGTGGTGACTAATTTTTCTTCGACTTAGCTTTTGAAATAATTTACGCCTTGCCACTGGTATATACACATATAATTATATGTAGAGATTAATGGCCTTTTCGATTGGCCGGCCAGGACTGTTCTGACCCCCACAAAATTATAGTTGTTACTCTAAAGAGAACAGAAATGATTCTGAATTTCATTTCAGAATCGAAAAGAGAATCACTAATACACTCAAATAATTAAAATGCCAAAATCATCGGGTTGATTGGATTTGTGTAATTTCGATGTGTTTATTGAATTTAAAATACTTTTCTGGTAAAATAACATAAAAAGAAGCAAGTTATAATTATTATTGATACAAGAAAATGTATCTAAATTGAAATCAAGTGTTTTGGAAATTCTGTTTTAGCGGATGTGATTTTTTTTAATTTAATTTTCACAAACACAGTGATACAAACAATTCAGATTCAGTCAAATTGTTTCTGGCTCTTTTATTGGGGGAACGTGTTCCGGACGGCCAATCGAAAAGGCCACAAGACTTTTGGTGGCATCTAATCTGGCCACCTCTCTTCTCTTATCTATGCACGTTATATCCAATTGCACCGTTGAGATTACCTTGACGGCAAGCTTTGCATTAGTAAAAAATCGTTCCCGAGATTTTAATCAAACTTGACATTACGACGATGGAGAACCCCAACAATGTGTTAGCCGCAATTCCGTCTGTCTGTAGATCGTCTACAGTCTAAACCACTGAAGAGATTTTCTTCAAACTTGTTTTTTTAACCCCCAAAATAACTGAAATTGCCATATAATTGTTTCTTCTATCTTAATTATCTCAAAAATGGCTTTAACCACTTTGATAAAAAAATCTGTGTACTATTATATGCATATTCCACATTTTGGCACACAAATTTGTTTATAATATATATTTTTATTAACGCTACCAGCCAAGCCATACAACCATTTACAGTTTTCTTTACTTTCAACTTGCTCATACGCATTTCGATCAAAATTTTTATATAGGAGGTCGTTCAAATTCTAGATAATACTGCATTCCAATATATTTGAAAAAAAGTTTTTCGGAAAACAAATATTTTTTGAAGTGATAACTTTTTTTGGGATAAGCCGATTTGTTACGTAACGTGTTACGGCGCTAGTCTGTCTGGATTCCCTTTCCGCACGCATACGGAGAACTTTTGAAATTAATCAAATTAACGGAGAACTTTTGAAGCTTTTCTCAAGTTAAACAATTTCAATTATAAATAGTTCAACTTAGATTAGTTTAAATTATCACTTCTGTCGGGCGTCCCGAGACGCACATGTTTTTTTTATTATTAGAATATATTGCCTGTCGTATCTTCTTCTGATAAGTGTAATCAAAACTATCCAAGCTCTTTTGGTTTTCAAATCATAAAGATTTTTACCCAAAATGAGTTTGTCGTATACGCCACCAAAATAAGCTTTAGTTTCGACCCAATACGCGTACGACAAAGTTAACGCGCGTACGACATTACAATATTTATCCATCTACCTTAAGACCTAGACCAATTGGTATAGGAATTAATCAAAAAGAGTCAATTTGCAATGTTAACAATCAAATTTAATTCATTGTATAAAGCTAAAAATTGGAATAAATACAGTGTGGCCCACGAATCGTGCTACAATAAGAAATTTAAATAACTTTTATATTAATCGATTTCACCAATTTTATTTTTTTATTGGATTAAAAATTAAATTTTATTTTAAATAACTAATGCTTTTTAAAGATGATAGACCGCAAATGAACTCCACGCTCATCCACGCATATGCGGCACCTGATCAGAAAATTGTTCATTACGGCCGGAAGGGTTTAAATTGCGGTCGCCTCAATTATTGTCTTAATGGACTGCTAGAATTCAGTCAAATTCCTGGGCTTCGTTTTGTGCATTTCCTGCTTGACATAACCAAATAAAAAAAAGTCTGGTGCAGTCAAATCAGGTGACTTTGGCGGCCAGCGGAAAGTGTAGTTTGATGAAACTGCACACCACACAGTGACTCGTTCTGGGTGCACTTCCGTCTCATGGAGCATTTCTGGATTAGATTCACTCCATATACGGCAATTTTGCTTATTAACATTGCCGTTTAAGTCAAAATGGGCCTCATCAATGAACAAACAATTTATCAATGTGTTGTCTTCTTCGACCATTGCAATAATTTTTCGGCAAAATTCCAGGCGAACAGGTAAATCCTGCGGGTTTAACTTGCTTGTAATTTGGACATTGTACGGAAACAAGTTTAAGTCACCATGAAGTATCCGTTGTAATTACCTCTGCTAACTCCAATTTGTCCCGATAAGTTTCGAGTCGAAACACTTGAATTTTCCTGTATTGCCGACGCAACAGCCACGATTGTATCCTGAACCCGAACATTGGGATCTCGATGATACGGTCTTTGTTCGATGCTTCCAGATTCTGCAAACATATTCACCAGCCTCTAATGGTCCATCTACTGGGGGAGTACTGCCAAACTCCAGCCAAAATTGGCTTTGGACGGAAATGACGGACTGCAAAGAATGGTATCGCTGCACTATCCAAATCCTTTTTTTAGTATTCAAAGCATTTATTTTGATAAATCTAAATAGTAGCCTATAAAATAAAAAAAATAAGCCGATTACTCACACTGAAAAAAAGATACTACGTTTTATTTTTGTAGCACGATTCATGGGCCACCCTGTACATCACAACTGAATCTTTTTGTTTAAAGGTAATCTTGGTATGAACAAATCAACTTGACTAATCAAAAAGTCAATAACAAATACATTCATCTTATGACTATAAAAATATAAAAGTAATTACTAGGTACAAAAATAAAATCATCATTTCATTTTATAAAAATTAACAGAAAAGTCATTTTATGACTATGAAATATGAAACTAAATCTTTGAGATCAAACATTTTATTTTGGTTAGTAAACCTAACGTTAACATAAATAACTGCACATAATTATAGCACACTAAGAAAAAATAGTATTTAACAATAAATTAACAATAATTTCACCTAAAATGTTTTTGGTTTGAACAAGGCTTCGTAGTAGTTTTTGTCTACCTTTGGCATAAAAACAAATAAACTTTTAAGGTCATTGATTTTGTCTTTTGATACCAGTTTTGAGTTACTTGAAATAAGGAGATTTTGGTTGAACAAATTTTTTGGAGTAGCCAGGCTACTTTTGTTAGCTTTTTTTAATATTGAAGCTGTTTTATACTCCACTCACTCATTTGATTTTCTTGAAATTTTTTTGCGCAGAAGCTCCTGAAAAGTTTAAACACTTGTGTAAGCCAAAATTTTTCAAAACAAAATTTTTTTGGAAATAAAAAAAATTCTAATTTTTTTTTTTAAACTCAAAATTTCGAAACGACTCAATGGATTTTTGCGAAACTTCGTATTTGGTAGTGTTTTAACATTACCTTGAACAGATAAGAAAACTATATTCCTAAGATTAAAAACAACGGTACCTCCCATACAAATGTTAAAAAAACCGTTACGAAAAAATGTTTTTCTTCGAAAACGACTCCAAGAATTTTTATAAAAAATGTGTGTGTTCATAGATTAGTACTGTCCACTTTTAAGTCTAAAAATATTTTTTTGCGTACTTAATAACGGTACTTCCCATAGAACCACTTTTCATATTTTCCACTTTCTCACTATTGGATGGAACGATTAAAACAATTTAGATTAAATTATTAATAAAACTGCATACTGTAGTAGAAGAAGTTTTTTGATTTTTAAAAATGAAATAAAACTTTTTTTTTTGAAAAATCGATTTTTCAAAAACCTGTCAATTAAATTTTTTGAAATTTAAGTTTTAGATGTATATTAATAATATCTTCAAAATGAGGTTTCAATTTTTTTTTCTAAAAATGTTTTCAAAACTTTATACATACAAAATTAATTTATTAAAAAACTGCTCCAATGATTTTTGATTTTTTTTTTATATATTCTTATTTATCCATGAATTCAAATGGCATCTTTGTTTTCAGTCAAACTATAACGACTAAGCAATATAAAACCATATAAGTATGTGTATTATCCATTTATTTCTACCTTATTATTATTCCCTTTTTACTTATTTTTGCGTACGTCACTGAATACTAAATACATTGTAGGCCCTCATACATTTATAAATACATATGTGTCTTTAAAAAACACATGAATCTTATGTGTGCATATTGCATCTTAACGATACAGTTATATGCATATAGGTAACTAACCTACACACTTCATTTCCATTATAATAAATAAATATTTACATACCTAGGTTCCACCCATGTATGTAGGTACATATATCTCTGCTAACTTACATAATTAAAATCCATAACCTAGATTTAAATATACCTACATTTGTAGGTACCTTTGTTAATATTTCTTGAATCATCCATTCAACAATTCATTATAGTTACTAAAACTACCTACCTAATAAACAGCATCAACGTTAAACTACATTAAAGTTGTTAGCTACAACAGCAAGGTCATACGATCCAGTGGTGCAATTTATTTTATTAAAAAAGAGGAATTATCGTAAGAACCAGGATTCATACTAGGGTTCAATTATCACATTATAATGGGTTATCCATTTAGCGGTTGCAAAAGTAAACGTAAATAAAACACATATAGAATATTTTTTTCATGTTTATTTTTACTTGCGACTGAAGGTACTATAAGGCAAGTTATGCATTCGTAAAAAAAAAAAGTTCTAACAATCAAACATGACATTACGATCATAAGCCTAAGAAAGTGATCGCCAAAAAATGTATGTCTGTCTGTCAGTCTGTCAATCTGCCCGTCTGTATGTATAACGAGCTACAGCCTAAACGGCTTAAGGGATTGCCTTCAAATTTGGTATGTGTGATTGTTTTGGCATTCCTCAGAGGGGAAATTTAAATTTTATTTTTAGGCCTAAAAATAACGGAACCTGCCATATGACCTTGAAGGCAAATCTTATTTTTCTCTAAAACGGCTCCTAGGATTTTCATAAAATTTTTTCAGAATTTTTTTGTTGGTAATAGCTATCATTTGACATGAACCAAGTTTACAGGAAAAGCCTATTAACGGTATCTTTCATATAACGGTTTTTTTAATTTTTGTCATTCTCGGTAACGCTACATTGGATTTCTGTCAAATTTTATATTTCAGAAGATCTAAGTAGCTAAAATATTTTTGCATATCAAAATTTTGAATAACTTTTTTTTTTTATTTAAAATAATTTATTAATTTTTTTTTTTTTTTTGAAAAATCAATAATTTTAAAACTAATCAAAAAAAATAATTTTAAATTTTGTATTCACATAAACATTAATAAGAAGGTGTTTTTTTTATAATACAATTCTATATACTACTAAAATTACTCAGCCAAGTAGAAGACCTAGCATTATATTTATTTGGACTTGTTGAATTATTGATTCAAAATAGCTTTTAACGGCCTTTAGTCCACAAAATTTGCGTTTCATCCCGGCAATCTCACTTGGACTCATCAGTTGGTTTGGTTCACGTTTAAATAGAAACTCATTTTTTTGCGTACTTAAACGTACCTAACCCCTATTGTATTATTATAGTAAACAAGCTGGTCTTTAGGAAATGTTTAATCGAACAGACCTAAATAATGGTACGCCCTTATTTAGGTTACGACTTTATTGGAATGTTGGTATTCAGGCGGCATTCATGAATGTACCGGAAGAGGATAACACGAAGATATAAAGAATATTACATTGGCGACGAGAAATTAAAAGAACCCAGCGCATAAAAAAATTAATAATAAAGGTAAATGAATATTTAAAAAAAAAACATTTTTTTCGTATAATTGCGAAGAAAATTATCGAATTGACAACGAAATAAGTTGAAAGATTACACATATAGGGGAGAGTAGTCGATGATCCGAATGTGTGGAAAAAAAATTGTTTGTTTAAAAGAAAATGGTGGATAGATGGAAAAAAAGACAATTTGGGGAGAGTAGTCGATGATTCAAATGTGAAAAGTTAAAATTTGCTGAAAAGCAAATGTTGGAAAAATCGGATTCGGGGAGAGAAGTCGATGATCCGAATTTGGGGAAAAAAAAACTAATTTTGTGTTTTTTTTGTATGTTTTATTTAAGGATGATACGACAACGAGATGGTCCAACGACGTTCGAGTTTAAAACGGATGCAAATTGTCGGAACGATTGGAGGATTTGGCTTCTATCGTCTGAAACGTTCGCAGAGGCAATTTCATTGAAAGATGATGAAAAAAAGTTAAGCTGGATGCTTCACTATGCGGGACCTAGGGTTCAAACACTTTATGCGTCACTACCAGATAAAGAAACATACGTTTGAAACTCAAAAAGGACCACTGGCATCGGGATATGCTAAGTTTCAAACTAGTGAATATGATGAAGCTGTCCTAAAACTTTGTAGCTTCTTTGAACCTAAACAAAACGTTTCATTTGAACGGCATGGCTTTCACAAAATGACTCAAGCTGCAAATGAACGCATCGACATGAGTTTGATGCGTTTGAGTGAACAAGCTGACCGTTGTAATTTTTGAAGTCAATTGGATGATAGTATCAGGCACCAAATTACAAGCGGATGTTCTTCTAACACATTGCGCAGGAAAATTCTTGAGAGAGGAGAAGAAAAGCTGGATACCATTATTAGAATGGCTCAAATCTTTGAAGTGGTCGAAAAACAACGAAAGTCTTATGAAAGGAAATTTTAATACAAATAAAGATGCCTTCAAGCGAAAATCAAATATATTTTTCAATAAAACATTAAACAATAAAACGAAATGATTGATGAAACACCACAGAGCATTGAAAATGAATATGAAGATGTTTTCATGGTTGACACAAATTAAAATGTAGACTACAACACGCTCTGGTGCAATATAGGTGGTATAGATGTTGAAGCCATTGTTGATTCAGGAACAAAACGCAACATCATTGATCGGGCATCATGGCTTGAGTTAAAGGGTAAACAAATTCAGACGTTACAACGTAGCAAAGAAGTTGATTTTCAATTTCAAGGATACGGTGGTCATGAATTGAAATGCATTGGTTAATTTACTGCCTCTGTCCAAAGTACCAAATCAAAAGATTATTGCTGATTTTTACGTGGCAGACGTTTTTTTTTAAAATACTAATTGGCTTTGACACTGTAAAAGCATTAGGTGTTTTAAAAATTGGTTATAATAAAAAATCAAGACCTTCTGAAGTAAATGCTTTCGATGTAAAAGCCGATGTAAATGAAACAAAGATTATTAATGAGTTTGGAAAAATTAAAGGTATAATGGTGATATTCCATTGAAGCCAGACGTCAAAAGTGTTATTCAACCTTACCGGCGTGTACCAGCGCCATTAGAGAAATTAGTCGACGACAAAATCAATGAAATGTTGCAACAAGGTATCATCTAGGAAGTTGAAGGAGTTTCAAAATGGGTATCTGGTATTGTTATTGCACCAAAAGGTAAGGATGACATACGGATTTGCATCGATATGAGACGAGCTAATTTGGCGGTTGAGCGCGAACGCCACTCACTACCGACAATGGACGATTTCCTCCACATTTAGGAGAAGCAAGGATATTTTCTAAATTGGATGTGAAACAAGCCTTCCACCAGGTTAATTTATTTTGATTAAAATATGAAATTTGATTTTCTTTTTGATTTTAAATATAATTCACAAGACCAAAATTTGAGTTTGGGAATTTGTCCTAAATTTTTCAGTTGAACTTATTTATAGGTATTTAAGTTTCGATTTAGCAAACGGATTAAAAATAAATAAATAGACAAGGTAAGCGTGATTAATAACAAACTATTTTGTTTAGGTTGAAATCTCTCCAGGATCTAGAGAAATTACTACGTTTATGACTAGGAAATGTCTTTTTAGATATACCCGGCTTTTGATTGGCATCACATGCTCTCCTGAAATATTCCAAAAGCTGATGGAACAAATCTTAAGTGCATGTGAAGGCGTTATAGTTTTTATAGACGACATTGTTTTTTTTCGCACCCACAAGAGAACTTCATGATATCAGGTTGCGAAAAGTATTAGAACGCATGCGAGAATTTAACGTCAATTTAAACAAAAATAAGTACAAATTTGAAGTTTCCGAAATTACTTTCAACGGCCTCCGGCTTTCAGGCATGCGAATCAAACCCCTTCATGATGAATTAGAAGCAGTTAGATAATTTCGTGAACCTGAAGAAGTACGCAGTTCTTAGGTCTTGTCAATTATGTCAGCAAATTCATTCCCAACTTAGCAACGATAAGTGAGCCACTGCGGCGACTTACTAAGAAAAATATGAGTTCCGATTGGGGTACCGAACAACAAATTGCTTTCGAACATTTGAAAAAAAGTCTATCGGATGAATTAACTCTTGGGTACTATGGCGTAAAGTGTCCAACGCAAGTTATAATTGATGCCAGTCCAGTTGGTTTGGGGGCCGTCTTGCTTCAGACACAGAACAATGAGTCAAGAATAATTTCATATGCAATTTGGAGTCTGACTGCACCTGAACAGAATTATGCACAAACCGAGAAAGAGGCTTTAGCATTAGTTTGGGCTGTTGAACGGTTCTATTACTTTTTGCTTGGACGACATTTCGATTTGATAACTAATCATAAGGCTTTGGAAACCCTTTTTGGACCAAAATCAAAACCATGCGCACGTATAGAAAGATGGGTAATTCGCCTTATGTCATACAAAAGGTTATTTAAGGTTATTTATAAGGCGGGAAACTCCAATATTGCGGATGCTCTTTCTCGCTTATTAAATCAAGTAAATATAGTAAATACTCGTATATAAGTACCGTTAATAAGTACGAAAAAAAAATATTTTTATACTTGAAACCGTACTAATTTAAGAACACACACAATTTTTTATAAAAATTCTTCGAGTCGCTTTCGAGAAATACATTTTTTTCTTAACGGTTTTTTTTAACATTTGTATGGGAGGTACCGTTGTTTTTTATTTTCGGAATATAGTTTTTTTTAACTTTTCAAGATAATGTGAAAAAAACTACCAAATTCGAAGTTTCGACAAAATCCAATAAGTAGTTTTCGAAATTTTGAGTTTTCAAAAAAAAATTTTTTTTTTTAATTTCCAAAAAAAAAATATTTTTGAAAAATTTTGGCTTATAATAGTGTTTAAGCTTTTTAGAAGCTTCTGCGCAAAAAAATTAAAAAAAAATTAATTAACCGATTCCCATAAAATCGAAAAACAAAAAAATGGTACTACTAGAGGTACTAAAAATAACAATTTTTTCCAAAAAAAAAAAAATTACCAAAATGTTCGTTTTCCCTTTATTAATGCACTTATTTTTGTTTATAAAAATCGTTGGAGTCGTTTATGAGAAAAATATGATTTTAGTTTTTGGCCTGGCCCAAAAAAAATGTATGACAGTATGTTATTTGTCGTCTTAAAAAAAATGAAAAAACGTGCGGGCATTACCGAAAAAACAATATTTCCCAAGTTTGAAGCAAATCTATCCAACCGTTTAGGCTGTAGACTCGAGAACAGACTAACAGACAGACGGAATTGGGGGACCCACTTTTTTAGTGCCCTCTATCATCGCAATGTCATGTTTGATTGTTAGAATTTTTTTTTTGCACGAACCCATAACTTGCCTTATAGTACCTATTCCGTATATATTTGTTTTTTTTTACCACTGTTGATATTCCGCATCTAAATAAATTATAAATAAATACAAATATCAAAAATCTGTTTCGAAAATACTTCTATTCCAACAAATAAGTGAATACAAAACAAAATAAGGAACAAAGCAAAAAATACTTTTTAATACTAATTAAAAAACTATAAAAATTATCTAAATAGGTGTATGTTTCATTTTCAAAAAAAAACAGGAACAAATTAAGAAAATACTTTGAATAAAAAAAAAAAAACAATCTTAACCATAACTTAAAGAAATAATATTTCTGTAAGCTATAAGGCACTTTTCTTATCAGAGAATATTTTAAATATCAAATATTTCTTTTAATATTTTTGTTTTTGTTCAAGGCGATTGTACCTGCCTTGCTCAGCTTCTTCCATATTTTTAATTTTGTTATAGCAATGCTCCTTTAGGATTGCTAATTTTTACTTCTTTATTTTTAATTTCTCTTCCAATTATTTTTCCTTCACACTTCTTTTTGCTGTACATCTTGTAGTTGATTCTACAGAGCGAGGTATTACAGATTGGTTTTGAAGCTCCTGCGATGCTATTTCTTCTCCAGATGGTGATGGTGTAAATTTTCCAACGACATTTTATCGAAAGGGTATATATTCACTACCCTGTCTGTTACACCTCTTATGGCAGGAAAGCTTACTTCTGTAAAAGGCTATCTTCCCTTTCTTGCGACGGAACTGGCTTTCACATTCTTTGCTTTTTTGAATTGCCATTCGCCTTAAGGACATTATCCAGCAGAGAAAGTTCAGTGGCAAGATGGTCGCTGTCACATATCCTGTGGGCACGCTGAACAAATGTCGACACCACAGATCTTAAATTTGCCGGATGGTGGTGGGAAGTAGCGTGTAGGTATCTGTTTGTGTGTGTGGTTTTACGAAAAACCGTGAGCGCTAATGTGCCATTTTGTTTTCGCATCACTTACATCCAAAAATGCAATGGATTCTTCTATCTTTTTTCCATTGTGAACTTCATTTTAGGATGCTGTGAGTTCAGATGATCGAGGAAATTCAAAATAGCCGAGTTTTTGAGTATCTAAAAAGTATTATCCACATATCTCAGCCAAACTTTCGGTTTTTCTTTTGCGCTACTCAGAGCTTTTTCTCAAAATGCTAAATCCAAATATTTGCAGTTAAGGGAGCCAAGAGCAATCTCATAGCAACACCATCATTTTCAAGATAAAACTGTTGGTTGAAACAATCGCTCTCAATCGCTCACAACTGCACCACAAATGTTGTTATATTGAAATGCATTTTTAATTATGTTTCTCACATATGGCGGACTTCTCCCTTTGATTTTTGGTAACCGCGCTGATGTGTTCTTTCGGACGTGTGGCAATGCTCCTCTGAGTTTGACCTTCATATGAAAACCCACAACTGAAGGGTACTGCATATACCCCAGATGTTTGGAGGGGGAATTTTTCTTTTGGTGATTGAAGGAAATTTGTCACCTTTTTTGGTGGCAAGAATTTGGTTTTTACCCCATACCTCTTCAATGCATTCTCTACCCTGTCTGTTACACCTCTTACATATGGCAGGAAAGCTTTCTTCTCTTAAAGGATATCTTCCCTCTCTTGCGACGAAACTGGCTTCCACATTCTTTGCTTTTTTGAATTGCCATTCGCTTAAAGGACATTATCCAACACAGAGAGTTCAGTGGGAAGATGGTCGCTCTCACATATCCTGTGGCCACGCTGAACAAGTGTCGACACCACAGATCTTAAATTTGCCGGATGATGGTCGGAAGTAACTTGTAGGTATCTGTTTGTGTGTGTGCTTTTAGGAAAAACCGTGTGCGCTAATGTGCCATTTTGTTTTCGCATCACTTACATCCAAAAATGCAATGGACTTGAAGTGGTCATTCTTGATTGCCACTCATGGTGCATTGCTGAATGCATTCATAAATGTATTGCACCTCGTAGTGCAAAATATATGAAAGAACAATAAGTGAAACATCATATCGTCTCTCTCTCAACTTCCGGCATTTTGCATATAAAAAAGCAGAATTTTTGTTAACCCTTGGTCTTAGATTTGTTACGCACCATTGGCTGGAGGTTCGCGGATGCGTATAATAAATTATTTTTTTTAAAGCAGATTTAAATTAATTAAAGTAATAAAGAAGTAAATGTTAAAATTATAAAATTGAGAAAGACAAGGAGTTTTGATTCTTAACAAGGGTACACATTTGTTAGGAAATTGGTGACCCCGATCAAGACACGTAACAAAACGTGCAAACCACCATAATCAATTGGGATTATTTCCCAAAACAAAAAGGTTTTAGCAACGAAGATTTTTGTTAATAAAACACCAACGCAAACTCATAAACGGCAGCACAAACGCTGCAGTTCCAGCGCCAACCAACCTACAAAAGCAACCCGCAACAATATTCATCTCTGACACCACCGTCAAGAAGCAACCTCGAACCACTTTCAAATCAATCAACGTCAGGAATCAACCCCAAGCTTTCGGCAAACGAAGAAAGAAAACGTCCACAATTTCAACTAGAAGTGTAAGAAATTTCACCATAACCCTCTCTCATCGCTCAAAACCACGTGACCGACAATCCAGACAGAAGCACACCATCAGGAGTGAAATTATCATTGCAGTCAACATCATCTCTAACTAAATATTAACGAACAAAAAATGTAAGCAGGTAAACTTCCAGCCAAAAATAGATTCTTTTACATTTTCATATTAAAAATATATACATACATATATATAGTTGTATTTTATCATAATATTACATATATTATCTATATTCTTATATAAAATAAAATGTCTGAAAGTGAGAGAAAAACGAATGAGCCTTCAAATAGCGTTAATGACAATCCTTCTGACAATCCGATTCAGGACGCAGTTACTCCACCAACAAATCCTATCTCCCCAGGACAACCTCCTGACGAAAGCAATATCAATTCAATTCGCGTCCGCCTCCCATCTTTTTGGGCAGCCAATCCAAAAACTTGGTTTATTCAAGCCGAGGCTCAGTTTAACGTATTTAAAATAACAAGTCAAGAAACGAAATACTGTCTCACGGTAGCGGCGCTCCCTATCGAGACCTGTGAATCGGTAATTGATGTTCTTTCAGAACCACCCGCGCGAGATAAATATAATGTCTTGAAAAGCATATTAATAGAGAGGCACTCGGTTTCGGAGATCAAGAGATTAGAGGCTTTATTAAATAAGGCCGATATTGGCGACCGAAAGCCATCCGAAGTTTTTCGCTCTATGAAGCAGCTCGCAGGAACCTCATTTAACGAGGATATTATAAAAAATTTGTGGATGCGTCGCCTTCCTCAGGCCATCAACATCGCTCTTCTTTCGGTCGGTTCGAAAGGCGTTGAAGAATTAGGGTCCATTGCGGACAAAATTTATGAAGCATCTCAGAATGCTGGTGTTTATAGCATTGCTACACAAGCAACAGAACCATCTATTGATCAAGGTTCGAATTTGGAAAAACGTTTATCCAAAATAGAATCCATGATCGAATCAATCAATTTTCGATCGCAGCCCAGAAACAGATCCAGGTCTAGGCCAAATCCAAGGAGTTTTCGCAATCGCACTCCTAGCAGATCCAATCCTAACCGCAGGACTACAATGTGTTGGTATCATAAAAAGTTTGGATCTAGGGCTCAAAAGTGCGATCAACCCTGCAACTACGTAACAAACTCAAAAGCAAATCTATCCAAAGCTCAATGTTCAAATACCCCAAACTAAACGAGGCTGCTGTTACCGCGGCAAACAGTCAGTTTTCATATCGCCGCCTTTTCATTAAAGATACAAACAATAACCTAACATTCCTGGTTGACACAGGTGCGGACGTGTCAGTCATTCCAATAAAACATAGTGCCAAAATGAAATCAACTGGTTTGCTCTCAGCCGCAAATGGCACAGCTATTTCTACATTCGGTTCGAAACTTTTAAGACTTAACATTGGCCTTCGAAGAAATTTTACTCATCCGTTCATTTTAGCGTCTGTTAATCGACCAATCATAGGAGCAGACTTCCTAGATAAATTTGGGTTGTTAATCGACCTGCATAATAAACGCATCATAGACCCTGAAACAAAAATTCATTCAAAGGGAGTCATCAGAAATGACAACATACCTCTACCCATTGAATATAAAATCGACAACCACTACGGCTCTATTCTAAAAAAATTCCCCGAACTAACGCAAACACCAAATTACTTTGCTCCAGTTAATCATCCGATCGTCCATCACATATTAACAAAAGGACCACAACCTTTCTCACGCCCAAGGAGGCTAGACGCTGCACGTCACAAAGCAGCTGTTACAGAGTTTGAGCACATGTCTGAGTTGGGAATTTGTCAACCCTCCTCTTCACCCACCTGCTCACCACTCCACATGGTAAAAAAGAAGGATAATTTGTATTGGCGGCCATGCGGTAACTACCGCAGGCTTAACGCCATCACCGTCCCAGATCGTTATCCCATCCCTCACATCCAGAACTTTACCATGAACATACATGGACGCAAAGTATTTTCCAAAATTGACCTGGTAAGAGCTTTTTCTTTCTTCTTTTTCTTTTTCCATTGTGAACTTCATTTTATGATGCTGTGAGTTCAGATGATCGAGAAAACTCAAAATAGCCGAGTTTTTCAGTATGAAAAAAGGATCACCCACATATCTCAGCCAAACTTCCGGTTTTTCTTTTGAGCTACTCAGAGCTTTTTCTCAAAATGCTGCATCCAAATATCTGCAATTAAGGGAGACAGGGGCAATCTCATAGCAACACCATTTTTTGCAGATAAAACTGTTGGTTGAAACATCGCTCTCAATCGCTCACAACTGCACCACAAATATTGTTTTATTAAAATGCATTTTTAATTATGTGTCGACAAAAATTCTTTTTTTTTTTAAAGCGGCTATTATGAGTAGTATATATAGTCATTTGCTTAAAAAAATTAAAAAAAAATCAGTTCGCAAAATGAATGCGCAAAATATTGGAAAAAGGGATTCATTTTGTTTTTTTGCCTAAAAAAAGTTACTGTAACTATTTAAAAAAAATATTAAAAAATACAAATATCTGCAGACATCTTTAGCTAGGTGTTATAATTTCTAAGGTTTATCAAATAGTAAACTTATACCACAATGGAAAATTGTCCTATTTTTCATAGATGTCTATAATTTTTCTTGGCATAAATAAAGAAAAAGAGACGGCTACTATTTTCCAAAATTTATTTTCTCTTGGACAAAAATATAAAAAAAAATAAAAAAAATTGTATTTAAAACATCCTTTATTGGTTTTCACAAGTAACTACCAAACTTTAATAATTTTATAATGATTATAATGGTTTTAAGAAACAAAACATTTTTTTGAAATTTATATTACCTAATAAATATTTTGACCAATATATTTCCAATCAAAACCCGATTATTTTATTTAAATATTTAAAAAAATGTGAACTGTGCAAAGCTTAGCGCAAAGCACTAATCAATTTTTGGCATGAGAAATACCCTTAAGTCATTTTCAAAATTTTGAATTGTCAAAATTTTATTTCAAACAAATTGTTTTAACAAATTTTCGCTTAACTTAGTGTTAAAGCATTCTAGGAGCGTCTGAATAAAAAATTAAAGTATAAACTAATGAACCAATTTCCACAGAATCACAAACCAAAAAAATGGTTCTCCCAGAGGTACCAAAAATAACCATTTTTTTGAACAAAAAAATTATCAACCTTTTCCTTCAACCTTTTCCCTTCATTAATTAACTGATTTTTTGTATAAAATTGTTGGAGACGTTTTTGGGGAAACTAAAATTTAACTTTTGGGCCAAAAATAATTTATGGAAGGCACCGTTATGTTTTTGTCCTAAAAAATGAAAAAAGTGTGTGGGCATATACCGAAAAAAACAATACGTACCAACAAATTTTAAGCAAATCCATCCAACCGTTTAGGCCGTAGACTGACAGACGGGATTTCGGGACCCACTTTTGTGTGTTCTCTATGATCGTAATGCCATGTTTGAGTCATAGGTTTTTACTTGCGATTATAGGTACTACAAGTCAAGTTAAGCATTCGTAAAAAAAATTTCTAACAATCAAACATGACATTACGATCATACAGAAGTCCAAAAAGTGATCGGCAAAAAATGTCTGTCTGTCTGTCAGTCGTCAGTTTGTCCGTCTGTATGTATAACGAGCTGCAGCCTAAGCGGCTTGAGCGATTACCTTCAAATTTGGTATGTGTGATTCTTTTGGTATTCCTCAGAGGGAAAATTGAAGTTTCATTTTTAGGCCTAAAAATAATGGTACCTGCCATATAACCGTTTAGGAAAATCTTATTTTTCTCGAAAACGGCTCTCACGAGTTTGACACAAATTTTGAGAATTTTTTTGTTGGCCATATCTATCATCCAATCTGAACCAAGTTTACGGCAAAAGTCTAATAACGTCACCTTTAATATAACGTTTTTTTTTAATTTTTGTCTATCTCGGAAAGGTACATTGGATTTCCTTAAAATTTTATATCTGAGAAGATCTAAGTAGTCAGGCTAATTCTGCATATCAAAATTTTGAATAACTTTTTTTTCTAATAAAAATTAGTTTTTAAAACTTTTTTTTTCAAAAATTTTATAATATATAATATTTTTAAAACTAATCAAAAAAAATAATTTTAAATTTCATAGTAATATTAATTAAATCTAAAAAACTGCACACCAAAATTTCAAAATACAATTGTTTTCAAAAACTAGAAATCAAAATCCGTCCTACAATTTTCGAGATACTTTTTTATAAAATTTTCATTGTTCCGTGGCATCTAATGGCCTTCTTAGTTTTTTTCAAGAAACTGATTAAAGTGATTGTTTTGGCAGTTTTTATATTCTTTCCACCTATACACCATTCACATTCATTATATACATATGCATGTACATATGTACATACCTAGGCTCACTATATGAAGGTAGGCACATATTACCCTCCTAATTTATATAATTCAAATCCATTTAAATATACATTTGTAGGTGATTTGAGTGCGACGTAGTGTGGCGTATATAGCAGAATTTGTTTTTTGGCGCAACTTTCCGCAAGTTTTGCGGTTGCACATTGCATGAGGGTGGTTGGAAAAAAAGTTATAGTGTAGGTATAAAAAGGGTTAAAACAGGAAAAAAAGAAGTCATAAATAGGATCAGTCACGGTTGACACGTTGGTCATTTATACAAGTTTTGACAAGTAAATTATTTTACAAATAATACCAACATAATTATATATATTTTTTTATGACTTTGGTAAGGTATGTTTTTTGAAATTTAATAAATTTTTCAGTTGAGAGCAATTTTTGAATTGCAATATACATTAAAAAAATTGTAAACATCGGTGTCTTTTTCGAGGGTTCCTAAATGAATTACCTATGTGCTCCTTTTCTTTGTTTTAAATATTTTGAAAAGTAAGATTTACCACACGTGTCAAAATAAGTATTTAAGATTTTTCCAATAAATGTAATAGGTAGATACCTACATAATTATGTGGCCAGTAAAATATTGACAATTTGGGGAGAGATAACTCAGGTGCCAAAAAATAAAAAGGGATTCGTTTAGAACAGTTAGTTGCAAGTACAGGGTAGCCCACGAATCGTGCTACAATAAGAAATTTAAATAACTTTTATTTAATAACGATGTATTAATAACGATGTATTTCATTAATTTTTTTTATTGGATTAAAAATTAAATAATAATAAAAAATCAGGTGACCTTGGGGCCAACGGAAAGGCAGTTTCTGGATATCAATTTGTTTTGGGAATTTTCGTTGGAGCTCCGCCATAACTTGTGTGGCTACGTGTGCACTTGCTCCATCTTGTTGAAACCAAATCCTGCTGAAAGGGATACGTCTTCCGCGAAGTTCTGGGTAAAAAAACTTCTTCAACATCTTTAAATAACGGTCCCCATTGACAGCTTGTGTTACACCGTTTTCTCCAAAAAAGGATGGCTCGACAATACACCTTGATGAAACTGCGCACCTCACACTCGTTCTGGGTGCAGTTCCGTCTCATGGTGCATTTCTGGATTAGATTCACTTCATATACGGCAATTTTGATTGTTAACATTGCCGTTTAAGTCAAAATGGGCCTCATCAGACATGAACACACAACTTATCAATGAGTTGTCTTCTTCGGCCATTGGAATCATTTTTCGGCAAAATTCCAGGCGAACAGGCACATCCTGACGGTTTAACTTGCTTGTAATTTGGACTCTGTACGGAAACAAGTTTAAGTCATCATGAAGTATCCGTTGTAATGACCGTCTGCTAACTCCAATTTGGCCCGATAAATTTAGAGTTGAAACACTTGGATTTGCCTGTATTACCGATGCAACAGCCACGATTGTATCCTGAACCCGAACATTGGGATCTTGATGATACGGTCTTCGTTCGATGCTTCCAGATTCGGCAAACATGTTCACGACCCAAATAACATTTTAGCTTGTAGTAGGCTATATACAAGAAATTTCCTAGCTTGTAAATATATGGACCACAAAAGGACTTATTCAAGTCATTTTGGGGCACATTCTGCAAGCAATTACTTGCATATGAACATCAGTCACAAGCCTTATGGAAGCAAATAGCTTGTATAAAGCCTGCATTTGCAGGCCTTATTGAAACAAATAGCATGCATAAGGCCCGCTTCTGCAAGATATATGCAAACAATTAGCATGTATAAGACCACTGAAAATAGTTTTAAAAAAATGGTTGCTTATATATTTAATTTTATTAATTTTATTAATATCTGCATTTTGATCGACATTTGGGACTTGACTACTTTTCCTGCTTATCTGAAATGTATTGAATTTAATTTAATTTAAAAAATTTAAATTTACTTATATGATTTTTCCGGTATTTGAACTCAGGGACCTTTTGATCGCCGTCCGAGCACTCTGCCACTACGTCTCCTAATGATATTAGAGTGGAATGTCCACTCTAATGATGAGTTGTTACATCGCGTGCTTTCACGTTATAATAATTATTATTTTGCGTTCGCCCAATAAATGTCATTGTGCGGTGGCTATTGGTAAAATTCCATTCTTTGGATTTCTTAAGAAAATGATATTCGAATCCATATATTTTATAGTCATGTGTACTTCATTAAATATGGTAAGTATGTGTACAGTGTGTAAAAACAAGTTTTACAAATAATTTTCACCAGATTTAGGTACATACAACGTAAATAACTTAAAATTATTTAAATCGCAAAAGTGCTTTATTTTACAACTTTTATTATACTTTCATTGCATTTACAATTTCAAAGAAAAAGTATTTTATGTTAATATTCATATTGCATTAACTCCATTGTCATAAAAAAAATTGTCTGTCAATAGGATTCGAACGCCGAACACTTGGGTTAGTTAGATTTAGGTAGTACTTTCTGATAATATTAGAATGAATATTTCTTTCAGAAAATAGTTTTTGATAATAAATGACCAATTAAAATTATTTTTTCCAAAATTATATTTAGTTTTTTTTTTGAAAAAAAAAAATTTTTGACAAAAAAAACACTTTTTTATTAAAAATACACATTCTTTTTAAGAAAAACGAAATTTTTTTTAAGGAAAAAATTTTTTTATCAGCAAAAAGAACCCATTTTTTCGACTTTAAAGAGAAAAATATATCAATTTTGACAAATTTGTTTTTCGTACCATGCGATTCATCGATATAAAGGTGTCACTCCCAACATCACGAATATTCAATTTTTAAGTAGCTACTGCGCTTAATTTAGACGGAAATCGAATTTAAATAAAATAAAATGCAAGACTGGATCGTACGAACTTCCTCTTGCAGCTAACAATTTTAATGTAGCTAACCAGTGAAGCTGTTTAGTAAGTAGGCAGTCTAGTTATCTTATGCAGGTTCAAGTCCGATGTAGGTAAGATTACCTTGATTCTTAGTATAATGAATTTCCGAATGGATGATTAAAGAAATAGTTACATAAGTACCTACCTACAAATAATGTATATTTAGATTAAATAATGGATTTTAATTAATTATAGGTAGGAGGGTAATAAGAAGAAGAACCTACATATATAGATTTAACCTAGGTATGAAAATATATTCATAAAATATAAAAGTGGTGGATGTAGGTGGGTGGTAGCTTATTCATATAACCTTATAACTCGGGTGCAATTTACATAATATTTATGTGATCCTTACAGATGTTTATATATGTAAATGTATGAGGGCCTACATAGTACATAATGTATGTATGTATTCAGTGACGCGCGCACAAAATGCGTAAAATTTAATAGAATTAGGTAGAAATAAATGGATGACACTTATAATAAAATCTTTTTTGATTGCTTAGTTGTTATAGTTTGAGGGAAAACAAAGATGCCATTTGGATTCCTGGATAAATAAGTAAATTCACTGTTTAGGACCGAACGTAGAGAGAATTTATTCCAATTGCTTAAAGACATAAGTCCAGATGTGTTTATGGCTAGCGAAACTAAGCTTAACCAGAATCATAAATTGACTAACAATAATTACAATATCGTAAGGAGAGAGCGACCCAACTCCTCTCAAGGAGGGGGTGTCGCAATCTTTATACGTAAAGGCATTAGTCATAAGGTAATATATAATAGTGATGTGCGTAAATTTCAGACGTTAGAGGCATGCATCATATGCATTCATCTCCAACAGGGGAAGCGAATGTATGTGATCGCTGCCTATGCACCGGAAACACCTCAGCCCACACAGTTTATAACAGAGCTTGAAAAACTTTTTGAATGCTTAAGATTGAGCTCGGAAGAAAACTACTACATATTGGCTGGTGATTTGAATGCCAAACATATAGATTGGGGAAACCAAATACAAAATCCTCGTGGTAACCATCTGTATAATTGGATGGGTCGATACAACCTGGAGTATCGCATTGAACTTCTCGCTACAGACAGGCCATCGTTTCCAAGAAGCGAACCACTGCGGACTCGCCGCCGTAATACAACTTCCGAATGCGCTTATGGAGTTGGAGTAAGGTGCGCTGGCCACGCTTCTCGAATGTCTTATTGAGCGAATTACGATCAAATGGTATATCCCCACCAAATGACAGGAACACGACAAATACTGAAATTGACAGATACTTAGAACAAATGGACGAAACAATTCAACGAACAATGAACAGGACAATACCGAAATACAAAGAACGTAACGCAACTGACATGTACCGTGACGCGACAATTGATGTACTACACAGACAAAAAAGTGGCTTACTGACAAGACTAAAACGCTTGTACAGACGGTTTACTGACACACGAGATCTGGAGATAAGGACACTGAAGTCGTCCATAAAAAACATCAACCAATTGATCAAAGAAAATTATAGGTTGTCCATTAATTTGTTTTGGGACAACAAAATTCGGGCTGTGAACGCTACTGACCCGAGTATGTTCCCACAAATTAATAAGATATTCAGAAGAAAAGATCAAAACGACCTTCCGCGTCTTAAGCTCCAGAGGACGACACAAAACAGAGACGTACTTCTGACAGCAGGTATAGACCCAGATGACGCCGTCTTGGACGATGACCTCTTCATAATCGAAGATCCGCAGGAGAAGGTGGAGGCTGTGGGGGCTGCTTTCCAGCAAGTGTACAAGGTGAATGCTAGCATTCGCCCGAATCATGACCTTGAGAACAGAGCTCTGCTTCATCACTTATGGCTTCGCACCGATATAAGCGAATGTCGATCTGAGAACCTTGGCTTTACCGGGTTTAATGATGAAGATTTGGAAAACGCCATAATCGCCGACCGAAATGGACCCAGTCCCCTGTTAATTTCGAAAAATGAGCTCCAGCTCATCTTCGATTCATTAAAGAAAAAGAAGTCTGCAGGAGTCGATGGTATATCCAACGTTGTGCTACGACATTTGCCTCAAGAAGCAGTTGACATTTATACCACACTGTTTAACAACGCGCTGAATAATGTATATTATCCAGTGCGGTGGAAGACAGCTGTGGTGCACCCTCTCCCAAAAAAGGGAGAGGGCAACTCCAATCCGGCCGATAAGTCTTCTTGCGAGTATCAGCAAAGTATTTGAAAAGGTTATTAATAGAGCCCTGTTCAAGTGGGCGGAGGACAAAAATATCAACCCGGATAATCAGTTCGGTTTCAAGGCGGGACATGACACAATTCATGCCGCGTGTAAGCTAGTTTCTGATATCCAATGGAACAAAACTAAAAAGCAGTGTACGGGTGCCTGTCTGGTTGATTTGGAGAAGGCCTTCGACACCGTATGGTTAGAAGGTCTCTATCTAAAGCTAACCAGACTAGGTATAAGTAAACCTCAAGAGTGGCAATGTAACTTCTACCGCAATTTTTAATATTAATAATGGTCTCCAGCAGGGAGCAGTTAACTCGCCGATTCTATTCAGCATTTACACCAGCGATCTGATAGGTAGTCTAACTCAGACAATTGCGTACGCCGACGATCTAATTGCGTACAGAACAGCTAATACAGTTGAGGTCATCAAAAGTCTCTTGCAGAGTGACTTCGACTAGATTCAGCGATATTGTGATGACTGGAAGTTGAAAATTAACTTCCAGAAATCAGAAACTATTTTTTTAGGACTCCGTTGTCTAGCGCCTCAAGGGATACGAGAAAGAACTGGCGCAAGCTGGTGATCGTAGGGCCACATGGACATCCACTGGTGAGTAAAAGTGTAGTAAACTACCTTGGCATCTGGTTGGATCAGTACCTGTATTTCGACAGACATATAGGTGCTGCTTTGGTCAGGGCTAGGATAGCCTTTGCCTTGACAAAACGACTGTTTTATAGCAGCCGTCTTGACAGCAGGGTGAAGGTGATTTGCTACATGGCCCTCATCAGGCCGATGATTGCCTACGGATGCCCGGTGTGGTTCAACGTTGCCCCATCTCAAATGGAAAAGATTCGGGTGTTTGAGAGCCAACATAAACAGAATAGATAATTTTTTGTTCAAGCTGATTCGGGGTCACGTTACAAGAGCGATGTCCCCATCTAACAGCTTAATTTTTGGGGCTTATTACCCCAATAACGAATATTTTGAGAGTGCGCGGTTAAGTCCCCTCCCGAAGCATTCCTCTATTTAGACAGTCGAGTGCTGATACAGGATGGAGGGGCGGTTCCGCTCATCTACCACGTCAGCCGGAAAACTGTGGATAGGTGACTCCTGTATGGTCGAGACGTCATCGCTCAAGGTGGGGAAGAGCGCCTTCGGTTCAGTAGGACTGTGTCCGATCGGGATAGGGCGAAACAGGAGAACCAGTTCTGGTGGCTCTCTGAACAGCATCATAATATTTAAAGTCGATGAAGATGGTATATCTTGGCCGACTTACATAGATTTAGGGCAATTAGGTATAGTTAACAGTCGGGGTGGCACAAAAAAAAATTAAAAATATGTATGTATGCGGGGGCATACGTGCATGTAACTGCGTGTCTGTACATGTATGTGTGTACGTATATGTATGTGCGTATGCACATGTTTGGGTGGGTTGCATGTTGCTGTGTGTCTGCATGCATATAAAAAATAAACGAAAAAAAAATTTAAAACGAAAAAAAATGCTGCTGTGGCTGTTCGAGGTTTTAAGTAGTCTTAAGTATTAGTAGGTAAAAAAAAAAAAGAAAGATAAGATACCAAGTTTTTTGATAAGTTTCCTCGAAAAATAAAATAAAATAATTAGATTTAATTAAAATAGTTTTTAGGTCGAAAGACATTAGTTCTAAGAGTTATTGTTTAGTTTAGAGCGCCCGTAAAGGGCCAGTAAATTAGTTGTAAGTAATTGATAATTATGCTAGTTTTAAACATTTTTGTCTAGCTTAAAGATAGTTATAAGTTAATATGAAATAAAAATGAATTTAAAACACAAATAAAAAAAAAAAAATAAGAATATATTAAAAAAAAATTAAAAATAGTTGGAGCGGTTTTTTTAAAATTATTTTGTATGTATAAAATTTTAAAAACATTTTTAGAAAAAAATTGAGACGTCATTTTGAAGGATATATTAATATACAAATAAAATTAAAATTATAAAAAAATTCAGTGACCGGTTTTCGAAAAACCGATTTTTCAAAAAAAAAAAAAAAATTTGTTTTTTAATATTCGAAAACTTTTTTTTTAAATTAATTTTAATCTGGCCATCCAACAGTGAGAAAGTCTAAAATATGCAAAGTGGTTCTATAGGAAGTACCGTTAATAAGTACGCGAAAAAAATATCTTTATACTTAAAAGTGTACTGTACTTACTTAAGAAGACACACATTTTTTTTTAAATTCTTGGAGCCGTTTTTGAGAAATAAATATTTTCTTGTCGGTTTTTTAAAATTTGTATGGGAGGTACCGTTGTTTTTTATTTTAGGAAAATAATTTTTTAACTATTCAGGATAAAATCAAAAGCTTCCAAATACGAAGTTTCGAAAAAATCTATTGAGCCGTTTGTTAAATGTACATTTAAAAAAAAAATAATTTCCCAAACAAATTTTGGTTTACAATAGTGTTTAAACTTTCCAGGATCTTCTGCGTAAAAAAAATTGAAAAAAAAAATAAATTAACCGTTTCCCAGAAAATCCACAACCAAAATAAATGGTTCTACTACATGTACCAAAAATAACAGTTTTTTTCCAAAAACAAAATTATCAAAAGCATTCCCTTCATTAAGAAACTTATTTTTTGGCCAAAAAAGAAATGTATTGGAGCTATACTCTTAGTTGTCGCCTTAAAAAAAGTGAAAAAAACGTGTGGGCATTTACCAAAAAACAAGTTTGAAGTAAGTCCATCGAACCATTTAGGCTGCAGACTCGAGGACAGACAGACAGACGGAATTGCGGGACCCAATTTTGGTGTTCCCCATGATCCTTTTATTTTTACCGATTCACAACTTGCCTTACAGTACTTATAATCGCACGTTAATATGTGATATCAAATACTTATTCAAAACTAATGGTGGATATACACGTGCTTTAGCTTGCATAACATGGCTATATACAAGCTACTAGCTTGTATAAGATGGCTATGTACAAGCTACTAGCTTGTATAAGATGGCTATATACAAGCTATTAGCCTGCGGAATTTTCAAAATCGTACCTGCTGCAAGTTTAATTGTTAGTTGGGAAGCCTCATAATGGTCCATCTACTCGGGGGCGTACCGCTTAATTCCAGCCTAAATTCCCTTTGGACGTGAATGACGGACTGCAAATAGTGGTATCGCTGCACTATCCAAATCCTTTTTTCAGTATCCCAAGCATTCATTTTGATAAATCTAAATAGTAGCCTACAAAATAAAAAAAAATAAACCGATTACTCACACTGAAAAAAAAGTTATTACGTTTTATTTTTGTAGCACGATTCGTGGGCCACCCTGTATTATGTAATGTGGAGGACGGGGTCTATCTCTCTCTGTTTAGGCGAGAGGGTCAATTTTCTAAAAAAAAATATTTAAAATGAAAATATATATGAATTAAAAACAACGGCAACACTAACAAAAGAAAAATAATAGGTTTTCTGAAAATCAGGAACCTGTTCTTTTATATTTTGTTTCAGTATAGTCAATCGTGTTAACAGCTTTCGAAAAAAATATTTTCAAACTAAAATGTATCAAATTTTTTTTTCTTAAATGATTGTTACTATTTTTACTTGCGATTATAGGCACTAAATAAGGCAAGTTATGCATTCGTTAGAAAAAGTATCTTACAATCAAGGCATTACGATCATAGAGAACACCAAAAAGTGGGACCCGAAATTCCGTCTGTCAGTCTACAGCCTAAACGGTTGGATGTATTTGCTTAAAACTTGGTAGGTACATATTGTTTTTTCGGTAATATTTTGACGTTAGTGAGTCCCACAATGCAGATGAGCTGACAAAGCATATTTTTAATATACTGGATACATTCTCCTGCAAGACTAAATCAATTGTTCAATCATCAGATGGTGCGCCAGTTATGTCTGGGGAAGTGGGGGTGTTAAAAAGAAAGTCTTTGATGCTTGTCCAATGGCTAACTTTATTCCTTGCTATGCTCACGTTTTAAATTTAGTCTTATCGCGATCACTTGAAAATATATCGGAATTGAAATTTTTTTTGGCAGTTTTTTTTTTAATAAATCCCAACCGACGCCTGGGTAACGGAAACTCGCTGGCATTATCATTCACGGATAATTAAGATTAAATATACGCTTTTGTTAGAATATTAGAAAACAATAACGAATGGGACACTGCCTCGCTTTCTATTTCCGAGAGCTGGTTTATTAAATAAATGCAAAATATTTTTGTTTTATCTTAATACTCTCTCTGACATTTTGCTAAGACTGACATTCTTTTCAATTCAGTAGAAAATAAGAAAACGGATGTACAATTTGCAATAAGAGAAATCGAAAGTTTTGAGTCTTGGCTTAGCTCTGACTTTCTTCATAAATTTTAAGGCATTTTTGAAAGCAAAAGCTATTGCGCGGAAACACCACGAAAATGAGGATTGCTCGAAATTGATTCCACGTTATAAACGTCTTTTTGTGGAAATAAAAGACTATTTTACATCCGAAATAATTGCACGATATAAAACTTTCACGAATTTATTTTTTTGGATTTACTTAATAAATCAAGATATCATAATTTCGCAATTTCCAATCCAGATGAAAAAATATATTTTTTAATAAATTTTTTCCCTGGATTTTTTGATTTTATAGCTTTAAAAAATTAACATAAAGTTTTGTATACAACTGCTTCTCCTCGACAGCTTGACGTTTTATCACTTCATAACCATTTAAAAAACAAAATATTGCGTTAAACATTCTCGCAAATTTTTAACTTAACAATAAATTGTATTTGCATCCGCCAAAAAAGTTTTCGTTCGAAAACGCTTTTATTATGCGTTAAGCTCATTGTTACATTTAACTGAAATGAATTAAGGTATAACAAATTTGGTTTGAATTGCACAACCTTATGGTTTGATACCAAGTTACGCAATTAACGAAATAATTTCAAGTAAACTTTCGAAATTTAATTTTTTGGCGACTAATTTTTCTTCGACTTACATTTTGAAATTATTCACGCCTCGCCACTGCTAAATACTTACCTATTTTGGCACGTGTATTATTTTACAAAAAAAAAATAATAATACCTTTTTGGGTACAAAATTATTATATTCTTACTTTGGGTTAGGTACCCATAGAAATGTAATAAATTTTCAGCTGAGAGCAATCCGTGAATTGCAACTTTTTTCGGAATTTAATTTCCTACATTTCCAAAAAAAATCATCAATATCGGAGAAAAATTTCCCAAATTCCAAAAAAAATACTAATGAGCCTTCACTATGTATACACACCTAGGTACCTATTTTGATTATTTTAATTTTACCAGCCGCACGAAAAGAATTCTCAAAGCAAAATTTGATTAGGAAAAAAAATCTTCAATTATTGGAAAATCTCGACCAACGAACAAAATGTACCTACAAATTATGTATATAAAGAATAAATAAATACATATGTGAGTCTTATTCATGAAACACCGTCTCTATTCACAACAGAAATATTCACTTGCCACTTGCTTTTTAAATTCCTACCATACGCATCATGCAAAAGCAACCAAAAAATATATATGCCTAGACAAAAAAAAAAGAAACAAAAACCGGGGTTTTGTTTCAATTAAAATGTTTGCTGGGTGATGTTTTTCTTTTATATTGTTGTTGTTGCATGGGATGTGTTTGTGCGCTCCTCATTCCTGAACCTTAACTTTATATCTTCCAGTGTTAAGGACTTAAATGTTAAGTAATATTTCACTTTTGTATCATATTCTTAAAAATAATTAATGATAATACAGTAGACGCTCGATATAGTGAATCGCATTCATGTGATATGAAATGCTTATTTTGTTTTGTTTTATTGATGAAATTTCTTTTTAAAAAAAATTAAATACACATGCTTTTTGTCAAGCCTCACTCTGACTATGTATTTTGCTTAATGTTTGTAAAATTGCGTATTTACACTTAAGAATAATAAAAAAAAAAGTTCTGTGTACTTCACACTACTCAATTTATGTAGTTTTTCTTGGATTTAGCTTTGAAAAACTAATAAAAATTCTCTCTCGAAATAGTGAACAATCTCGAAATACTAAACATGTCTGGTTTTTATTATATCACTATACCGGGCGTCTAATGTAATTTGGAAATGCAATCCGAAGTTGTGAGAGTACATAGTTTTCTTACAAAATGAAATTTATTTTTAAACAATTATGTTGAAATTTTATGGTAATGGAATGTTTTGATTAAAAGCCAATAAACTCAATTAAACTTTTTAGAAAATCACTTACCGTTATGGAGATATATTGCGTCACTGAATGTGAAATCTTATACAACTCGAAAAAGCTCAGTTGAAAAGATATACAGAGCTTTGAAAATTATTCTAATATGTTTTACGTAACATTTCTGCAAGATATTAGAAGAAGATTGTTATTCTTAAACGCACTCAAAATTTCTCACAAGACGCAGTATTGGATAGTCAAGCTAACTCTATCGTTCAATTTGTTTTAAAGTTTTTCCTAACGAACACAAAAACATTGAAGCTTTAAAGTAAAATCTCTATCGGAATTTTGGGCAAAAATTGGGATTTAAAAAAATTGAGTGCAATGAGGTTATGTTTCCAAACTATTCATTGAATTATTCAGGGTACATTTTGTGTACCACATTCTTCAGCAAACGTTCAACGAATTTTTCATATCTAATAAGGAATATTTGCACTAATAGAAACGAAAAATCTTTGAAAAAAGGCATGTTGTCACAATTTTATAATTAAAAAAGATCTTGTGAATAAAAACGTGACAAACAATCCACTTCAAAAAGAAGAACTCTTAGAGTCGAAATAATTTTACGTTAATTACCTAACTAAACTAATTATTATTTACTTTAAGGTACCAGTTATATGTAATAATCACTGAAACTGACCATTGAAAATTTCCATTTTTAATTTTTAGATCTTTCGGGAGCAAAATCAATTATTATTTCAATGGTAAAATAAACCCGATAGCTTAATAATGATTTAGAATTTTAAAAACCTCCAAGCTAAAAATTTAAATATTCAATAATGAGATTTAATGAAAATTACAACTGGTTCCTTACTGTGATCCGGGATCCATCCATTATTTATTTAGCTGTAATACTGAAGCTTACTATGTTACATTAATTTTTATAACAAACTAGCTGACCCGGCGAACTTCGTTCCGCTTAAATTCATTTATATCAATAAAATAATAATTCCGAGCATGCACAACGGTGTTTGATGTAACGCGGTCAATTAAAATTCTTTATTATAATTATTAAATACAATAAAAATAACTAAATT
The DNA here is from genome assembly GCA_910595825.1 of Philhelius pedissequus. Classification (NCBI taxonomy): domain Eukaryota; kingdom Metazoa; phylum Arthropoda; class Insecta; order Diptera; family Syrphidae; genus Philhelius; species Philhelius pedissequus. Next base: position 141,794,149 of record OU343161.1, on the reverse strand, counting down.
AACAATGTCTATGGTTTTCAATCAAATCAAAATGAATGGCATGTCGGCGTTATGCTCTTTTACTGAAGTGCTTTATGGTACACAACATTTTTTGTTTTATTTACGGGCGCGTACACGTAAAAAAGGGTAGGTTTGCTGATATGTGAGCACTCCACAAATAATTGACCATGTGAGAAATATGCGAATTCGAGATTGATGCCACAAACATTCAGCGATTGCCCCTGTGACTTATTGATTGTCATAGCAAAAGCGAGACGTACCGCAAATTGAAGACGCTTAAACACGAATGGCAAATCATTCGGGATAAGCGGAATCCGTGGAATGAGAACACCTTCGCCTTTGAATTTACCGCAAAATCGTGGTTTGAATTAAATTTGATTTGATGTGCTTCACAATCAAACGCGTTACGTTACAAAGTTTTGGTCCAGTGAGGTTCTGCAGCAAAATTATAACTGAGCCAACCTTCAATTTAAAATTGTGTGGCGGAAAGCTCGGACTATCCAAAGAATTCAAAAATTCCGTGGGATAGTGGCTTCGCTTTCAACCGTCAAGGAGTTCACGGATTTGATTAAATGTAACTCATCGGCGATTTGATTTTGAATGACAAAAATCAAATGATCCTTGTTTTTCGCAGACAAAATCAGGCCGGTAATTGCCTGGAGAACTCTGCAGCGAACTGGTCATTTCGTAAGGCGACTCGGATATTTGTTTTCAATTGCAATTTCTTCACATACTTCCATAAGGCCGATGATGTCAGGCAAGCGCTCAATTCATCTGCCGGAGTTGATCTTGGAATGACAGGCATAGTTTGCCGAAAATGGCCTGACAGTAAATTCATTGCACCACCATAACGTCGTTTATTTTTCCTAAATCTTTCAACGTACAATTAAAGGCTTCCAATGTACGTTTGTGAACCATTGTGCACTCGTCCCAGATGATAATCTTATATTGCTGCAAATCTTTCGCCATCGCAGAGTTCTTTGAGATGTTGCATGTAGGTTCTTCATTCACTTGCAGGTTCAAAGGCAATTTCAATAGAGAATGAGCTGTTCGATCGCCTTCGCAATCTCAGATCTCGAACAAATAGTAGACAAAACCAGTGAAATAGTGAATGTTTTTCAAGGTCCGCCGTGTGCATCGAGGAAGAAAATACCACCATTTCCGTTATCGACTGCCCGCATTAATTCACCGTACAATTTCTTTTGTTCTTGATTCTACATTGGCAGATTTGTTCAAACTGCATGACTCAATGCGACTCCGTCGAGATCCTTTTCTCGATTAAATGCGTCATGTATTGGCCGATTAGGTGGTGGCATTCCCAATTTGCATAACAAATTGCCACTCATGGGCAGACACGTGTCTTCGATCAAAATCAAAGCTTCGTTGCTATTTCATCTGACGTTTCTATTTCATTATCATTAGTCACAGTGCGAATTCGATCCCCGGTTTTAAAAATTTTCTGGAAATTTTCCGGGATTTTCCTCCAGTATCTTATCTTACGACCTTTCTTGGGCCAATACGAATTCATTAAGCCCAAAGTGATGAAAATCGAACTATCCGTTCTCGAGTTATGCGCGTGTGTGCGTGACTACAATTGTCTTTTATATGTATAGATAATTTTTGTTTTTTTTTGTTTTTGTTCATAAATAAATTTTATTTTTGAATTTGTGTGTTTGTAAGTTTTTATCTAGTTAAAAGGGCCCAGTACTATTTTATTTAAGCATTCAGTACAATCGAAAAAAGTCGACTTCCATCACTTTTACGCACAAGCTCATCCAATCACACAACAACAACAAAGAAGATCATCGTGTATTTTTTGTTGTGTAGGTAGATATTTTTCAGTTGCCTTTGCATACATATGGTTGGAATTTATGAAGCAAGTGGTAAGTGAGTATTTTTGTTGTCAATGGAGATGATTTTTCTTGATATATGTAGCTATTTCTTTATTCTTTATGTACATAAGGTGTGGGTACTTTTTCTTCGTTGTTCGAGATTTTCCAATAATTGAAGATTTTACTTCCTAACCAAATTTTGTTTTGAGAATTGTTTTCGTGTGGCTGGTAAAAATAAAAAAATCAAAATAGGTGTGTACGTATGTATAAGGAATGTATGTATAAGGTTTACTTGTCAGTTGTGGAAGTGTAATTTCAAACAAGCTCTGAATGAAGTTTTACAATTTTTCAAAAATATCAAACTATTATTTAAGAAAAGTCACATTTCATATACATTTTCACCAAATTATTGTGTACACACCGAAAAATTACACCTTTATGTCCAAGGTAGGAATTAATTTAAGTTTTATAATTCAAACCATCAATTTGCTGCACTACGGGATTTCTCTATGAAGAACAAAAGAAACATAATTAACACTTCGCCCAAACCCAACAACAGTAACAAAAAACACAACTCGAACGAAATGGAAGTAGGAAAATTGTCGATTACACAATTAAAAGATGTTCCAAGTGCTACGATTGCTGCTCAAATTAAGGATTTGGCCACACGATCTGATGTCGCATCCTTATCGTTAGAATTGGATGCGTTGAAGACCACAAATGCTAAGTCAAATTTGAAGTTAACGGCAATGACGGAGCGCTGTGACCTTTTGGAATCTCAACTTGAAATTATATCGCGTAAACACAATGAAAACTGTCTGGCGGTACACCTTGCCCTAGACAGAGAAACCAATGCTGTTGATCTAGCAAAATAAACATGCAACGGGCTTATCAAGTTAAAAGAAGTTGAAGAAATTCAACTAAATAAAACACGAGATGTGCTTAACGCCCAGAATCAAAGAGGCACCGCTTTTATGGAACTTCACTCCGTAGATGTCGCGGATAAAATTTTGTCAGCGGCTAGACAGCTTAAAGGGAGTGGAATAAGCATTGATCGCGAACAGTCTGTATGTATCGAAAAAAGAGACAATCACTTAACGAATTAGAAGATAAACTCCTGCAAATTAATCCTCAAGCCAAATATATTTAAAGGGTGATAAATTCCAAATAAATAATCACACATTTGGTTATAAAATATCGAGGGGACTAGTAGTCAAAACGCACGCGGACATGACATTCGTCAACAACATGTTTGATGAAAGCTCTTATGAGCTTTTTGACTGCTGCGAGGGAGCGAAGCTAGCACCGATTGAACATCAACTTTTGCCATCGGGCTTTCAGTCAATTATGGCGCCATCTGGGAGTCTCCCAACGCAACGTATTAATTATATAAAACATTAGGACAAAGATGTCGTCTGCGAAAATTTTGCTAACTTTTTCAATTTATCAATTTTAGCGTATATCACAGGCTTTTAAAGTAAAATTATGCAACCTGAATTTTTTAGCACAGGGAACGACATATTGATGTTATGCTGAGTGGACGTGTGCGTGATAACGTGGCAATAATTTCTTAAATTTCAAACGTTTTATTGTAACGTACCAAGTTATATTCCCGCTAAAAGAACTTTAAATATCTTTGTGCAAAATTGAATTGAATTAATTTATATAAATGTCACTTTCAATATTTAAAATTGCAAAAATAAGTTAAAATAATAACGCGTGATTATACTTTAAAATTATTAACTGCGAATACTTATTTGTCTTAAATCTCTAATGAGACCGCTCGCAAATTGAATTTCACATTTGTACATACAAAAAAATCCAAAACATATCTGCATTTAAATTCTCCGTACTCACCTGTAACGCAATTTCGTTTAGCACTACCACACTTTAAGGCTGGATACAACAAGACAACATCACCATATACCATCTTGCACCTTGTATGCACATGCCTAATAAAAGAAATAGAGAAGCTCTATCTATAATTACAAAGTAATTACATCGTATCACTTCTCTCTGTAAAAATGGACGAAGTCGAAAAAAGAATAATAACAAAAATTGAAACCGACATCTCTGCTCTAAGACAATCTATTGATGACGTCACTAGCCGCATAGGAGTTTTGGAAATGAAACTTAGCGAAATTGATGTAATTAGAGAAGAAAACAAAGCACTTAAAGAAGAATTAAAAAAACACGATGTTGCACTTCAACAAATAATCGCACGCATTGAGCATAACGAAGAAAACCAACTTTATAAACAAACACAGAGCGATGCACTCATCCATGGTTTAACTCTAATAAAAAATGAAGATCTTAAATTAACTTTTAAACGCATGTGTAACACGATAGGAATGAAGCCTATGATTATTCGGGACGTTTTCCGACTCAAGGCAATGAATTCGACACCCAATCCACCTGTTATTATTAAATTTCATTCACCACGCGACAAGAGCACTATACTACGATCGATCGCTAATTACGTCTCTGTATCAAAAAAAGCACTTTGTCTTCGCGATTTTGGACTTCCTTCTGATAAGCAGGTGTTTGTGCACGAATGTCTCACAGTTAGGAATCGATTACTACTGCAGAGTGCAATAAAGGTGAAAAACGATGGGAACCTGTTTTCGGCTTTTACTATGAGAGGTTTTGTTTACGTTAAAAAGAACCGCAATGATAAATCTCTATTAGTGGAGAACTATGATGCACTAAATTTAATTGCCACTAAATCTCCTATGACAACAACTAGAACATCTGATTAACCGAACAACTTAAGAAGAAAGAAGAAGTAAACAAAATATTTTTTTTCCGATTCTGTTTTGATTCTTAACTTCACTTTTCTTTTATTATTATATTATTTTCTTGATTATTTTTAACTTTCTTTTGATTTGTATATTTATATTGAAATTTCTTTTATATATATTTTTCTTACTTTGCTTTCTTTTTGTTTTTAAATCATCAATGAATATTAATTTTGATAAATATAAATTCATCACTTTCATTGTCATCATCGTCTCTCTATTCTTTAAAAATCTTTCAAACTTGGTCATGCAGCTTCTAAATATGTTTTTGCGTTGGACTATTTTTTGGTCTGATATATGATACGAGTTTTAGGTGAGTAATATAATGGTGTGAAGGTCTGCCATATAAATGCCCAAAGTTCAACTCCTAAGATAGATGCATTTCGTTATTTATTTGAACAGTCAAATATTGATATTGTATGTGTTTGTGAAACTTGGTTTTCTCATGAAATTTTTTGTAATATGAATGGTTTTAATGTGTTTCGCTTTGATAGACGTGATCGTAAAGGTGGGGGTGTTGCAATCTTTACTCGAAGAGACTTAAACTGCAAAATAATTCGCAAGTCCTCACCAGGTAGTGAAGTCGAATATTTATTCATTGAAATAAAGTGTAACAACAATAAAGTATTGCTAGGATCAGTATATCGCCCAAATCGGAATATTGAATTAACACCATTATTCTCAATTCTAGACGAGCTAACCTTTGTGTCACCTTTTATAATTGTTGCGGGGGGTTTCAATCATGATGTGCTAAGAAATTCAGAACTTGTAGATAGAATGGGTTCACTTAATTTATTTCCTGTAAATATAGTTACTCCCACCCATTTTACAAGACATGGTAGTACTTTACTTGATATGTTTTTTGTAAGTCATAGTGAAAAGGTACTTTTTTACGACCAACCCTCTGCAAATTGCTTCTCTAATCATGATTTAATTTATCTCACATTTGAATGTTCACCTATGGTCTCTTCTTCTACTTATTGATATAGAGACTTTAAAAATGCCAACAGGTGGCAGTTAGAAACTGATTTGAATAGTATTGAGTGGTACCAGATATATAGCATGCGTTGATGACCAGGTGTTATTTCTTCAAAACAATATTAATCATCTATTTAACCTACATGTTCCAATTGTAACAAAACAATCTAGTAAGAAAGAACAGCCCTGGTTTAACTACTACATTAAGAGCCAAATAAGAGAACGTAATTTAGCATATAACAGATGGAAGATTTATAGGCTTGAAGCATTGCATATTGAATACAAAATTTTAAGAAATAGAGTAATATGACTAATTCGTGAATCAAAGAAACAGTTTTATGCTCCTAAACTTGATCCTTCTTTAGCCAAAGAAAAAAAAAAGAATTTAAAAGAAATAGGTGTTGGCAAGCAAATAAGCAACAAAATTCTTTCTATAAATTGTAACGAGCTTAATAAAAATTTCGTTACCTTAAACACTGCAGGTTTTGCAACCCAAAGCTGTGATTTGACAGAAACGCTAAACACCCGTTTTTCGTTTACCGGATTTAGCTTTTCGCCTGTTAATGAGTATGATGTTCTAGAAAGCCTTTTAGCTATTAAGTCTAATTCTGTTGGAACTGATGGTATCCATCCGGTTTTTCTGAAAGCCATTCTCCCATATGTAGTCAAATACATAACCTACATCTTTAATAATATTTGAATGACTAGTACCTTCCCTTCTGCTTGGAAACAAGTGAAGATCATACCTGTTTCCAAAGCCCGCGATGCTGATGACTATCGACCAATAGCCATATTACCTTTTCTGTCGAAAGTTTTGGAGAGACTTATAAATCGCCAAATTAGAACTTTTCTTACAGACAATAAATTGATTTGTATCAATCAATCAGGCTTCCGACCCAAGCATAGCTGTACTACAGCCTTAATTGCCGTCATTGAAAATATCGGAAATAATTTGGAAAATGATAAGTTGACAATATTAACGCTTTTAGACTTTTCAAAGGCATTTGATACCGTCAATCGTTTTATTCTCTGTGAAAAACTTAAAAATCAATTCAATTTTTAATTTCCATCTGTCAGGCTTATTCTTTCCTACTTAACTGGTAGAACTCAGGCAGTTTTTGCGAACAATGTTATGTCAACTTTTCTCCCTTTGCAGAGAGGTGTCCCCAAGCGCTCTATTTTAGGTCCTTTACTGTTCTCAATGTATATTAATGATCTTCCGTCAAGCCCGCTGAATTCTTCTGTGCACATGTACGCAGATGACGTTCAATTATACAATAGTTTTCATCTAGGTATGTTAGAGAATGGTGTGCATGAAGTCAATGAGGACTTAAATAATATTGTTATATGGTCCCGAAAAAACGCTCTCTGTTTAAATCCGAAAAAAACTAAATGCCTAGTCATCTCTAGAACTATATGTGACACATCATATTTTCCTGTAATATATTTGAATAACTGTGCTATCGAGCTCGTTGATTCTGTAAAAATCTTGGGCTAACATTTAATAAAACACTTATTTGGAACACCCATATTAATTTGACGTTAGGTAAAGTATATGGAGGTCTTCGATTGCTCTGGGCGTCTATTCATATAACGCCCTTGAAAACTCGGTTAATGTTGGCCAAAACCTTAATAGTGCCCCTTATTCTTTTCTCTTGTGAGATGTTTAGTAATTGTGAATTCGACCACAAACGAAAACTTAACGTTGCTTTCAACAGTATTACGAGGTAAGTTTATGGTCTTAGGAGATATGACCTCATCTCAAGTTTTTCCAAGTCTATATATGGCATTTCATTCGATAGTGTATTAAAATAACGAACTTTAACAATGCTTTACAATATCATACAATCTCATCAGCCAGAATACCTATATAATAAAATTAATTTTACGCGTTCTGAAAGATCATGCGATCTTATTCCAGTGCGATACAAATTCTTTGTATCTGAACGGCAGTTTTATGTGCATTCTATTCGTTTATGAAACTCTCTCACTCGCTCTGTTAGAATTGTAAGCAGCCCGATGTTGTTTGGAAAAATGCTAAGAGAATTCTTCTCCTAGCTCTGAGGTACTTATTTACTTTATGTTATTGATGATGATGTTGATGGTGATTGTGATGTGATGATGAATTGTTATATCAAATTTTGAGTTAATTTTTAACTTTTATATATTTTAATTTTTTTTCTTCATAGATATTGTTTGTTAATTTTTATAATGCATATATATTTCGCCTTGTTAAATACAACGCCCATTTTTTTTTGTAAAAATAGTATTAAGATACTGAAATTCGCTCTAGATTATAAGATATTGTATCTTACAGAGTATAATTATACAATAAATAAATGAAATGAAATGAAATGAAATTTTAAATTTCGATATTATTATTCTACTAGAAATTTTTTTAGAAGAAAAATTTGAAAACGAATGATTTACATACTTTAAAGATTATAAATTAAAATTTATCCCTGTAATTAGAACCAGTGTACATGGAAGAGCGATTGGGGGTTTCTTATGTGGCATAAAATCTAAAGTTTCATACTTTGTTCATTTAAAAAAATATTTTTAATAGACTTGTAATTCATATATTAAATACGAATTTGAACTTTTACATTATCCCAACATAACTTCATTGCAATAACTGGCAGAATTATTTTGATTATTTGTGCAACTTTATGTGCAATTTTTTCTTAGAAATTGTAATGATAATTTGTGATCTGAACGCGCGTATTGGTGATTATCAGAATCCTTCTGTTTATTTATTGCAACCCCAACTGAATTTTGAACAAAACAGAAACTCCATAAATGAAACAAAACAACAAACCAACAGAAATGGTAGATTGCTGGCTGAGTTCTTCGAAGATTTCGGTTTTTTTTTGCTAAATGGGGGGGACGAAAGGTGACAAATATGATGAACTCATTCATTACCGGTCAAGGACAATCGGTTATTGACTTGTGTGCAATATCTGGAGCATGGTTCAATGCAATCGTTGATTTCATGGTACTCGTGGCTTACTTTTTAGCTCAAGTACCGGTTTTAGTTAAAGCACATTTCGATGAAGGAGGGCAGCAAAGATACCCAAATAATTTCCGAAAACTTAAATGGTTTGCAAACAACGCTCTTCGTTATAAAGCCTCCTAGATGACCACTGTAATCTACTCCCCGAGAAATCACAGTAGAAGAGATAGAGCAAAGCAAACCTAGAGTAATATTCGCTTCGGCGTCGACAGTTAATAATGCATTTTCCACTTTTACGCCTAAATGCTATTGGTTTAATAGGGATTGCAGTAAGCTCCGCAAGCTCTGGTTCAAATATTTTAAACCATTTATATCCACAAATGCTACGACATTTAAGAACTTATACCTGCGTGCTACCATGGATTTTAAACAACTTTGCTCTATGAAAAAGGTCTATCTTAAAAATCTTGCTTTAAAATTACATCTCAGTAAAAATTCTAAGGATTTCTGCTCCAACGTACACGAACTTGGGGGATGGCATCGAGGTATGAAGATTTCTTTTGAAGCCCAGACTCGCACGTTTTAAAAATTTTTTATCGGCCAAAGGGAATCTTCATACATTCAGCTTCGCATTACAGGACACCCAAGTCTCTGAATTGGATGGACCCATAGATTTGAATGAATTGGGAATAACTCTCAAGCAAATTAAAAACAACAAATCCTCAGGAAGTGACAGCTGAATTTTTCAAAAATTGTAATGAACAACTCAAAGTTTACATTATGAGTTTTTTCAACCTTTTATACGATAGTGCCTGTATTCCATGAAGTTTCACAACAGCACTTATTTGTGGAATATACAAATAAACAGATCGGTACCAATCCGAGAACTATTGAGGTATTTCTATTCTTAATTCACTAAGGAAGGTATTTTCCGGGAATCTCTATCGAAGGCTATCTAGTTGGATTGAAAGTACTAATCGTCTCAGCATATTTCAAGCTGGTTTTCGATCTGGATATGCCACTGTAAATCATATTTTTGCGCTGACAAGCATTGCAAGAAACCGAATGGAACAAAAGAAGAAACTATTCGTATGCTTCTTTGATTTTTAAGCTGCGTTTGACACAATTAACACACAAGCTTTGATTTACAAATTGGCATCACTTGGAGTATCTTGTAAGTTTTCGACGCTCTATTTAAATTTCTGAGACATCTAGTGCAACAGTTTGGGATGTGTCCAATTTGTCCGAGTGGTTTGGAACTTCTGCAGGTGTGCCGCAGGGATGCATTCTTAGTCCTTTATTGTTTGCATTATTCATTGACGATATCTGTGGTATTTTCCCTGGTGGCGTAATCTTTGCGGCAACTCTTATTAAGGTGCTACTCTACGCCGATGTCCTGGTTTTACTTGCTGACAATCCGTTTTATTTGCAGGTTGCATCAACCGGCTACAAACATATTGTGAGACCTGGAGTCTTTAAATAAATATCATAGACATCTGCTAAACCCATCTTCTTGGCTTACTTCTCAATACTCACGACAGCACCACTGACATCACGCTTTGATCATCCGATTGTATAAATGTCGTCAGCGTAAGCGAGTAATTGGACGGACTTTTGAAAGATTGTACCTCTAGTGTTGACGTGAGAGTTTTGCACTATTCTTTCAAGAATGATGTTAAAGAAGTCGCATGACAGCACGTCTAAAACCTTTTTTGACATCAAAGGTGTCTGTGAGGTCTTTGCGATCTTGATGGAGCAGTGTGCATTCTACATCGTCATCCTGCATAAACGAACGAGTTTGGTAGGGATGAAAAAACTAGACATGGCTCTATATAGCTCATCTCTGTAGATGCTGTCATACGCGGCCTTGAAATCGATAAGAAGGTGGTGAGTATCGATTTGAAATTCCTGGGTTTTTTCCAAGATCTTCGTAGTGAGAATATTTGGTCGATAGTGGACTTCCCTGGACTAAAGCCACACTGACAAGGACCTATCATGTTGTTGACGAAAGGCTTTAGGCGCTCACAAAGTACGGCAGAGAAGATCTAGTAGGCGGTATTAAGAAGACTGATGCCTTTGTAGTTGATGCAGACCAGTGGATCGCCTTTCTTGAGGATCGGACAAACAATGCTGAGGTTCCATTCATCGGACATGCTTTCCTCCAACCATATTTTGCAGATGAGCTGGTGCATACTCCTTACCAGTTCATCGCCAGCTGCTTTGAACAACTCGGCCGCAAGACCATCAGCTCCAGCAGCTTTGTTGGACTTAAGTTTAGATATAGCTATCCTTAGCATTACCTTGGCTACAACGAGGTAGTGGTCCGATTCCACGTAACGCTCCTCGGAACGTTCGTACATCCTTGATACTGGAGGAGTGCTTTGCGTCGATCGCAATGTGGTCAATCTGGTTGGCGGTTGATTGACCAGGAATTCGCCATGCCCCTTTGTGTATTTTTTTTTTTTTTTTTTTTTTATAACTTTGCACGCGCTCAAGGGATTATGAATACCCTTTAAATGTTTTTCTTAACAGAGCGCGGGCATCCGGTGGAAGAAGAGAAAGAAGGATAGGAAAGATGTGTGGCGCGATGTTCTGAGACTAGAGCTGGTTGTTGTCGCAGATTTATCCCCAGGGATGGCGGCTAAAGTAATGCGGAGAGAATTACAGTGTCTTATTTATTTATGTTATATTATTTTATTTATTTCGTTGTCATATTTTTTATGGGTATGCTAGTTTACTCAATCACATGTTGTTAGTGTTATGCCTAAACAGCCTATAATGAGCAAAGCAGCAACTTATTTTATGACAATATTAGAATTGTTTTTTTTTTAATGGAATATAAGAAGACATAGACAACGGCAGGAATCGAACCTGCAACTACGAAGGTTGACAGGCGAGCACACAACTATCGCGCAACGGCCACGCCCCATATCGAGAGTTAAACATTTCGAAGAATTTGAAGCAGTTCAACGACCTTTCTTCAAACGTATTTTTGCCTACCAAATTCAGCTCCAACATATGCGATTCATGTGGAATCTGGATTACCACCTATCCATATACGAAACATGAAAGCTAGTTCTAACTACTCGATAAATTGATATTGGTAAGATAATTGCAAACTCATTCTTCCCCTTTCAGGGAATGGTACCAACTAGCCTTGTCGCACGACTTCACACTGTACTTAACCGTTTTCAATGTTAGCGAGTGGAATTGCATGTTTGATACACTCATTGCAAAAATTGATCAGAAAATATTTGAACAACACCTTACCAGAGCTTTTTCTTCGGCCACAAGAAACATATACAGCAATCTTAATCATCATATGATAACTGAAGAAAACTATTTCAACATTAGGTATTCTTCGGAGATTATAAGCATGATATTCAGAGCAAGAGTTGAAATTCTGAACCTTAGTTTCATTCCTCATAGACCAGATCGTCTGCAAATTTGTAAGCCATGCAACAGAAGAGAATCTGAAGATATTTACCATTTTGTTGCGGTATGTCCAATTTTGCAAGAAATACGGCGCGGCGTTTGTATTTCCAAGAAAGTGTCTTGCCTGTAAGAACTCTGTACGAAATTCTAAATGGCAATCGGGGTAGGTATGTTTTGTATAAGTTCTGCAACCACGCTTTAACCTACCGTAATAGCTTTTAAAGTTCAGTCAGATTTTGGCTTTTGGGGTTTTCATTTTATGTTTCAAATATCAAAACATTGTATCTTATGTTTGAAATAATTGTTCATTTTTTATTTGGCAAATCATTAAAATTGCAAAAAGAAAACAAAAAATACTCGCTTTCTCATCTAAATTAAATTCTGTTTTTAGTAAATTTTGTTTGAATTTGTTTAAATAAATCCATATAAATTTTTGTAACCATATATCAATTATTACAATTTTCTTTTTTTTATATTTAATTACTTTTGTATGTAATATTAAATCCGGCAGACGCCAGTATAGTCATGTCCGTATTCTTAAGTCAACCTATGAACAAAATTAATTTCGAAAAAAAAGAATCTATCTATATATCTGTATAGGGAATGAACTTTTCTCCAATATTTTTTTTTCGAAATGCAGGAAATTAAATTTCGAAAAAAGGTTGCAATTCAAATATTGCTCTCAGTTGAAAATTTATTAAGATCGTTTTTTTTGCAAATAGAAAACCCTAAGCATAAGATCTATAATCTTTTTAAATAGTTAAATTATTATCAAAATTGAAGGATCTACACTTGTTTTCATACGTCTTAAAACGATATATAACTTCAGAATGAACAATTTTTTTTGCATGAATAAAAATTTAAAAAAAAATCAAACATAAGCTCGCCCTTTATTTGTCCACTCTTGTTTAGAAATGAAAATAAAAAAAATAAAATTTCCGTGGTTAAGCAAATGACACTCCCAATAGAAGTAAGTCTAGGTTTACCAAAATTTAGTCGGTATTTTTATTTTCATGGCCAACAAATAAAATAAAATAAAATTTTAAAAATGTCATGGTTTAGCTGTATTTATTACCTAAATAATTAATTTTATTGGCACGAGTACGATAACTTTGGCGCCAAGATATAATAACGGTTTTTGGTAGAGGGGCTTAATACAAGCATTTTTTACTATGGGAGGGGGGGGTCTATCTCCCCTCGTTTAGGCGGGAGGGGCAATTTTATAAAAAATTACTTAAAATCTTTAAAAAAATATTAAAAAATAACGGCAACACTTACCGTTATAAATTATACCTTTTTCAAAAGTCAGAACTCTACAATTTATAATAAATTTTAAGTAAAGTTGTTTCAGTCAATAGTTTTTGAAATAATTGACTTCAAACTCAAAATCACTTTGAGTATTATTTTTCTCATGATTATAAATACCAGTAAAGAAGTAATTGATGTAGTTAACTGTTCCAATTATTTTTTAATCAAACACTGAAAACTATTCGTTTCTATGTTTTCTAGTTTTTGAGAAAATTGAAAAACAAAAAAAAATAATTGTGTATCAGATGGGTGCATGTAAAGTTTATTTTGCATTTAAAGAATCTGGATTAAAAAAAATAATTGATATTATATACATAAACGTATGTACATATGTCATGTCCATTTCAATCTTTTTTTTCTAAATATCCGGTTAGGTACTTGGCCAGAACTTTAACATTTAATATATTTGAGCATGAAAATTTATTGCATTATAAAAAAATTTGCATTACCTTTACGACAACACAACGGCAGCAAATTCTCATAGTTTCTTAATATGCACATATGTTTGTGTCATACATAGATATGCATATAACTATGTACACACATATAATGCAGCCACAGTAAAAAGTATGTATATAGTTAGATCATAAAAAACAAGACCAAGCATTCGATGTTTGTACCGTTATTTTTATACAGGTTTGGTGCAGGTTATTGTTTACCAAAGCCATTCTTCATTTAACGTTTGAAAGAGTAGTGTTTCCTTTTAAAGAATGGCGGCTAAGCATCCACTTCTTCACCCAAAATTAAATAATTTTTCGATTTTTTGTTCGGATTTGGTGTCAACAAACGAAAAAAGTATCCCGTTTTTAGAAGAAATCGGGTTAATTCCCTCCAAAACGTCTACTCCACCTCTGTGTTGTGATATTTTAATGACCGTGGAAAATTCAAAAAGTGCAAAGTTCGGTTGGTAAATAACCGCATTAACTGTAATAAAATCACAAAGGTATATATGAAATTTACGATGCAAACAGTGAGATGCCTAAGGGGGGGCATGCTGCCCCCCTGCAACCCCCCTGCTTGGGTTCACTATAGGCTTTGGGGAGGGTGAAAATTTTATTATATGCAAAGTTTCTTTAAAATTAAAGAATCTTTTGGGTTTAAAGAACAAGTATAGTTTTACTCTTTTTCAATTACATATCTTAAAAACTAGAAGACATAAAAAGAAGTAGTTTTCTGTATTTAATAAAAAAATAATTGGAGCAGTTAACTACATCAATTATTTTTTTTATCGATATCCATAATCATGAGAAAAATAATATTCAAAGTGATTTTTGTAACTTTTTTTTCATAAATTTTGACTTTGAAGTCAATTATTTCAAAAACTATTGACTGAAACAACTTTACTTAAAATTTATTATAAATTGTAGAGTTCTGACTTTTGAAAAGGTATAATTTATAACGGTAAGTGTTGCCGTTCTTTTTTAATATTTTTTTAAAGATTTTGAGTAAATTTTTATAAAATTGCCCCTCCCACCTAAACGAGGGGAGATAGACCCCCCCCTCCCATAGTAAAAAATGCTTGTATTAAGCCCCTCTACCAAAAACCGTTATTATATCTTGGCGCCAAAGTTATCGTACTCTCCCCATTTTATTTCAATTAATTTTCCTTTGAACGGTAGAAGTTGTATAACAATTTATAAGCCCCCGGCCATAATTTGCACAGGCAACCCAGCCTTAATGTGAGTTAATATGCTCATATCAGAATTTTGTTTATACAACGGAAAACAAGAAAGTTTGCTAGCAGGAACACTCAAGTTACGAGAAGCGTATGCAATGATAGCATCTGCTTTTGTTGTTGGTGAGAAGCGAGACAAATGTGTCCATTTCAAAGCAGGTATCATTGCATTTTGTTGCATCGATGACAATTTAATTTGACTAGAGAACGGGTCAATAACCTTCGCAGACTCACTTGAATGCACAACGGTTGATTCAGTGGAATTTATTTTGGCATCACTTTTTTTATGCATTGCACTTTGGTTTACTGAAAGTTTACTGTTTACTGGTGCATTTTTTTCTCAATATTGCTTCGCATTTGGCAAACTTAAAACTACTTTGTTTTACAGAATTACTTACACTTCCAAGAAATATTTATGGTTGACCTTACAATTCTTATAGTATTTTCTGGCACAAGGATACAAATGTTATGAAATGTCTGTGAACATATTCCACAACAGATGAAAAAACCTTTTACAATGATTTCATTATATTTTGTTTATTATTTGGTTTATGAGCCATTTTGTTAAAAAGGAAAAATTATCTACTGTAGTTATATGTATAACTTCGTAGAGAATAATAAAAGCACGTCTGACCATTGTATATACATCTCTATAGCACTACTATGGGACATGAAAATTGGGTTCTTCTTATATGATTCAGATGTCGTCTGTGTCGCTATTTTCAGCTTTCTAGAGATTAGTTTGTTGACGCGGGCAGAGGAAGAAAAGGGGGAAAAAGAAGAGTTGAGGTAGTTTAATTTTGTTTCCTACAACATTAAGACCAATTGTGATTTCTTTTTTGACATCATATGTTTTATTTTTTTATCTTTTAAGTGGATGAGGCAAAGAGGAAAACAAAGTATATCGTTCATATATACGATAACATTTGAAGGTATTTTGTTTCTCGTTTTATTTGTGTTTGTAGCAATTTTATTAATTTTGCTAATCATAATCATATGCATGGATACGTCGAACGTTTTGATTAAAATTAAAATTAGTTAAGTAGTACATACTTATTTACATTTACATCCGTTAACATATTTTGCAAAATAATTACCGATGTTAAAACATAATTTTTAATCAACTTATCATCTACCTACTTTTTTTTAAATAAACAATAAGTACAAAGTTTTCTCATTTATTTAACAATAATACTTGGTTATATACTGTTGATTTTTTGGTACCTCTTTATGGATATTATATGTATGTATGTAAATAAACTTATTGAGTTCTGTAAAATGTAAAAAATACAAATTTTATAACATTCAGTACAATTTTGCGCTGCCGCGATATGTTTTGAGAAATTTAACAATTAAAGCGTTAGAAGGGGTTAAGTGACATTTTTGATTTTTTTACTACGTTGTTAAAAAAAGTCAAAAAGTAGGTACAATTCGATGCACTTTTTGTACACTTTTGATATAAGCGGAAAGAAGATTTTTCCCCCTGTTGTATATCAAATTTAAGGAAGCGCTGATTCTGGGCGGCGGATGCGATGTTACGCGATGTTGTTTTTTTAAAGCCTTGAAATATTTTAAAAGACTACACACTGAATTATAAAATTCAGGGAATAGTTACATGAGTATGTAGGCACCTACGTATAATGTATATTTAAGTCTAGATTGTGGATTTTAATCATGTAACTTGGAGGGTAATGTACACTACACCTACATAGATGGAACCTAGGTATGTAAATATTTACATACCGAGAATGTCAAAAGCAAGTAACCACCCATATAGTTTGTTGAATAATATACAATATAAACAACAAATTAAAGAAAAATCGATTTCCAACAATATAAAACAAAAGCTTTATTATAGCAGTAAATCAAAATACACAAAAAAAATCAAAATAAATCTAATGTTCACTATAATAAAAAACTAAACATATTCCATATTTTACATGTCAAAAGTAAATAAACATCTATTATTTCCTTAACAAATATATTCAAATAGTACTTCGGTTGGCTCTCTTTAGAATTTATAACTTCTTTAAGTCTACAGGGCATGGATAGAACAAAGTTATTTGTAACATCAGAACATACTTGGGACCATTCTTCAACTAAAGTATTTTCTAAATCTTCTTTGTTCTCTATAGTCCTTTTACGAATTTGAGTGTCTAAATGATCCCATAAATGTTTATGGTGTTTAGGTCCGGCGATTGTGAGAGTGATAGAGCTGTTTTGGAGTTCGATAAAGCAACCATTCTTTAACGAGCCGCGAGGTATCCTTAGGATCATTGTCTTGTTGAAAGATCCAATTACTAAGCAAACCTAATTTGTCTACGCTCGGTTGCACGTTATTTTTCGGATATTAAGATAGTCTTGCTTATTCATTGTTCTCTTAATGAAGACAAGATTTCCGACCCCAGATGCCGCCATACACCCCCACACCTTCACTGAACGTCCTCCATGTTTCACTGTGTTTTATACATTTTGTTCACTAAATTCTTTATTTAGCATTTTAGCTTTTTCAGTTTTCAAGTACGTTTGAAATTTTCCAATGTTTTAAATTTTTCAAATTTATCAATATTTTTTCCACTGAAACAAGGTTTCTATTAACAATTTGGCCATTTTCCCGATATGATGTTACTTTTTCTTCAAATCCACAATAGATTTTTGCATTTCCAAAGAAATTTCACTTCTCATTGATAACAAGTAATTCTGCATCACTGTTAAGCTTTTAAACACAACTACAGCTTACAATCTGAAGTAATGTAAACAGAAAGATTAACCTCCACCGCCAGCACTATTAATTTTTTTTTATATTTTATTATTGACAAATGTACAAGTTTTTAGAATTTTTATTTTTATTTACTGCTAATAAATAAAGCCTTTGTTTTATATAATTGAAATTTCATTTATGATTATTTATTTCTATTAAATTGTATATTATTCAATTAATCATATGGGTGTTTACTCACTATTGATACTCACAGTACCCATATAATAAAATTGAAGGATGTAAGTGGTAGGTAGCTATATACATATACATAATCTTAGATGATTGGTGAAATATACATAATATTATAAAAGTGGTACCCGTTGTTTTTTTGTTTTGGCATAATAAAATCTACCGTTATTTTTGGTCTCAAAAAAAATGCAAAAAACCTATGGGCATAGGTATACCTATTACCGAAAGAACATTATTATTACCAAGATTGAAGAAAATCTATGCACGCGTTTAGGCGGTGGACTCACAGACAGACAGATAGACGGAATTGCTGGACCCAATTGATTAGTGTTCTCTATCATCGTAATGTAAAGTTTGATCAAAATCTCGAGTTAAATTTTTTTACTAATCCAAAACTTGCCATATATGTATATGCAGGTAGTATCTCGGAAGCAAAAAGTTATACACATTCTTTTCAATCACAAATGCAAAAAATAATTCATTCCTAATGATAGGTATAGGTACGTACTAAATAAAATAAAATGAAAAAGTTATCTCATAAAATTTATTTTTTTAATTTTAGTAGGTACCTATACCTACATACATTGGTATCATATTAGGAAAACATAAATTTATTGCTTTAATATGGTTATGTAAGAATAAATAATATTTATACGTTGGTAGTGTTGTATTTACCTCTTTAATTTTTACTCCAATACGGTTTGAACCTGAATTTTAATCACAAGCATTGTAGGTATTTAAATATCGTATTAAAGGTACATACATAAGTACATGCTTACCTATCTTCAATGCCACAACACTTTCATCACACAAAAAGAGTTTATTTAAATTCATATAGGGAGGTATTTAAAAATTGCTTGAATTACACTCATCACAACTCAATTACTTATCAACGGCCACAATTAAACTGAATTGAATATTTTTTTTTTAAACTCAAAACAAACCGGCGGACAAATTTATTCTCAAACAAATTTATTGCCGAAACGAAAAGTGCAGTAAGTCAAGGTCAAAAACTATTTTTATTTAACACAAAACGAACACACGGCAAACATTTAATCCACACATACCTATATATATAATTATAATAATGCCAAAAACAAAACAAGGTCGAACGGGATACAATTCTTCCAAAAATCTTTATACATGCATATGTATGTACATATGTAGGTAGATTCTCCAATTTTAAATTAATGTGAGGAAAGAAAAATACACAAACAAGGTATATTTTCTTTGCTCTTGCTTTAACTTTAGAAAATCCGAGAGCGTGCGATTAACAACCCTGGACAATTTTTTGTGGGGTTATGTGAAGTCGCTTATCTACGCAGATAAGCCCGAGCCGATTGACGCCTAGGAGGGGAATATTCGGCGCTTTATTGCTGACATACGGTCCTAATTGTTGAAGTGGTGGAAAATTGGGCCTCTCGGCTGGAATTTATTCGAGCAAGCCGCGGCGGCCACTTGCCCAAAATTATTTTTAAAACATAATGGCAAACACTTATATTTATAATAAAGCCTAGTACGCTGCTGATGCGAAACGAAAAATCCCATACAAAAATGACACGACGAAATCATGAACGAAAAATTTCGCTCTACTTTTCGTTTTCCAGTACGCTGTTGAACGACGAAATGTGTAATTTTAGTAGATAGCTGTACTAGACTTCTTAGTACAATTCTCCACTCTTTTCGTTCTCAATTTAATTGACATGCACATTAATTGCTTGCGAAATTTTGACATTTCATTTTTTTTATAAAAAAAAAATTCAAGCTCTTGCATTGTTTATTTGATTTTTCTTTGAGTTTTCTCTAGTGTCTGGTTTTTCTGTGCATTTTCTGTATTAAATTATTCGACATAAGTTCAATTCTAATTTTTGTATCAAAACCAATTTCAAAATCGACTAAACTAAATCTGCAAAATGGAAATAGGAAGTTGGAAAGAAGCACACACTTCACATATCTTATCGGCGCACAAGATATAGCGGATCTTTATTGGGAGTGCTTATAACCAACTATCGACTTTTTTCATACATAGTGCTAGTGCTTAGATTAAAAATAACCTATGTCCTTTTAAAATTAATTTATTTTAAGTGACTACTAAATAAAAATATTATAATCAAGATTCAGTAGTTTGTTCTGCAATTAACTGTCCATGTCATGATTTTTAAAATACATTTGTTACTCCGACTTTAAAATTCTATGCGACATTTGACACCATATAAATATAAAAAAAAAACACTCACCATTTCTAACAACATACTTTCAACACAAAAATTAACTCAATTGCCACAAAGAAAAAATCAAATCGACCGCCCGCTACTGGCAGTACGAATATGAATTTCCGACCTGGTCGGGACAAGATGTATCCAGGCCGGAAGGTAAGCGGCCTTCCGCTGCACCGACAATTAAGGAAATCATCGTTACCACAATAATGTTTGGTTGCAAAAAGGCCATCTTAAACGATACCCACCTCTATTTAGAAAGCCTGTTTCCGATCTAATTGATTGGCGATTTTATACCATACCCCAGAACTTATTTCTCAAGTTCAGACAATCTGTTTAATGTTTACTTCGTGAAAATCGGCACGGGATGGACATGGTTACTTAGTTTACAAAATCTGGTAATGACCTCGCTAGTCCTTTGTTGTGTTGATAGAAAGAAGATGATGACAAATCACTTACCTCGCATTGCCATCGCTACCTTCTTTTTCTTTTCTGGACGAAGTTTTTTAATGTAATTGAACCATCGTATGGCAGATGCCCTGCTCGTGGATTTGATAGCAAATCAAGCTGCTTGCAAGCTGGTCAATTGGATTTGACATATAAGGACATGCATTTTTACTATTCATTCGATTTTGGTATTAATTGAGGAAGCAAGACCTATAGTTAAAATGGGAATCGATCAAAGAGCATTCGCAGCGTAGCAGAGTGGTCAAGTACAAACCCACTAAGAAAACTCACTGATGAACAAGTGAAAATGCAACCCGTTCCAAAAATATATTCTAAAAGCTATTCACTGTTCTCTTGGAATATATAATCTGAAAATACTTTGAAGTGTATCTTTGGAACGGGTTATCCTAAAAACTTGGTTGAATATCGCTCGCCTTTATTGGACAACCAGTTCCCAAGATATAGTCCATTATATTTATAGTCTGATTATATTTTTCAGATTATGTATTTCAAGGTGAACAGGAAATAGCTTTTGAACTATATCTTTGGAACCGGTTGTCCTATAAAGGCGAGCGATATATTTTTAGAATCAGCACTTCATACTTTCAGAGGAAGCATCAACATTTTTTGCAAAGCAGTTGTATTAAAAAAAATAGCTCCAGGCTTACGCATACATCATTCTAAATATGCGTATTTCAAGAGTGATTTTTTGCAATAATCCTTCTACCTATAAACTTTTGATGCTGATTTTGAGAGTATCAAGAGTAGATTACAAAAAGGTATCAACCAAGTTTTTAGGATAACCCGTTCCAAAGATACACTTCAAAGTATTTTCAGATTATGTATTTCAAGGTGAACAGTGAATAGCTTTTGAACTATATCTTTGGAACGGGTTGTCCAATAAAGGCGAGCGATATCTTTTTTGAATCAAAACTTCATACTTTCAAAGGAAGCATTAACAAAAACCAAAAGTAATTTTGTCACCAAATTACTTTTAGATGTATTTTTTTGTCACCAAATTTCCTTTATATATATTTTTTTTTAAATAATTCTTGGACTTGAAAATGGTATCCGGAATTAGTAAGAAACCATAAATTAGAACTCATAACCGTTTACAACATCCCAATGAAGGACGTAGTTTTCGAATTATAGAGTGGTTTACCTCCCTATTTCATTGATTTTCTTAAAATTGATAGAAATTTCATCAAATCGGCAGATAAACCAGTTTATAAGTCCCAAAGTATTTGCTTAATTTCCATCATTTAAGAGGTTCTGAGTTTTATTTTAAATCCTCTATGTGTACCAAGAACAATTTTTAAATCCAAGAATTATTTGAAGAAAATTACATCTAAAAGTAAATTGGCGACAAAAAAGTTTCCATCTAAAAATAATTTGGTGACAAAATTACTTTTTTCTTACAACTTGTCAATTGTTTTTGACAGCTTACAGAACTCTCCGCAAATATTTTTCCGCTGTGGTTTTCGTTAGCATTTCGCTCTCCTAGTGGAGACCACCGAAAAATTTCGTTTCGCATCAGCAGCGTACTAGGCTTAAAGCTAAATTCTTGGCCATAACATTAAATTATATGCGTTTTATTTCTTCTTAAAAAGCACACGTCTAAAAAAAAACTCCGCTACATACGTATGCATTAGTATATACCTTATATTTATTTGTTGGTTCATATGGCGGAAGTTTATCTGCTTCTATTGCGAATTTAATTATGTACTCGTACAATAGATTGTGTGTTGTTCTTTACGATAGGTAATGTTAATGTAGATAGTAGGTACATATTTCAGTATGTTCTGAAAAACATTTAGGTAAATTTCCCATTGTTATTTTGGCAAGCATATTCTTGTTCAAATAATACCTACATAGGTATTAGGTACAAAACATTTTTATTTGCGATACAGGTATTATAGGGCAAGTTTTGCGTTTGGAAAAAAATCGAACTCTAGATTTTAAACAAACTTGACATTACTATGATATAGAACACCAAAAGATTTGGTACCGCAATTCTGTATGTTTGTCGGTCTGCGAAACGGTCTAAAGCCTAAGGAGCAGAAGCGATTTTCTTCAAACTTGGTATTTAAGCGTTTTAGGTGCTTTTCTTAAATAAGTTTTTAAATCTGTTTTTTCGGCCCAAAACAAACAATTTTTCTAGTATCTTAATTATCTCGAAAATGGGTCTGAAGATATTGAAAAAAAAAATATGTGCACAATAGGTACGGCGACCATCCATTACGTATTCCCGGGACAGTCCCGTATTACGCTCGACTGTTCCGGGAAATATTAACCCGGGACGTACAACTGTCCCGTATTTTATTTGTTGTCCCGGGTTTGTCACATATTACCATATATTTATATTATTTGAATAACGTTAAAAAAAAATAAACAATTTTATTTACAATAATTTAAATGTATGTTTAGATTTTTTTTCAAACTTTACAAACTTCAAACCGTATCTTCACAAAAAAACACAACACATAATTTTGAGTGCTTACTTGTACAAACAAATGGAGTTTGTTTCTTTTAATTATTTACAATAAATTTAGAAATTTGTGAGATGCCTTCAAATGGAAAATGGAATTCAACGATGATCTTCTTAGGGAACTTCTCTTCATAAACAACGATGAAAAAGCCAAGAAAAAACCGTAACCTGTTTAAAATATGTTTCTACATTTTCTGTAAGCAGTGGTGGAAGATATGATATTGAACAGCACTTAAAACCAAAAAAAAAATATAGAATCCGAATTTGATACCACTTCAAGCTAAATGTACCAGCTTTTCTCAATTCGACAAATGTTGAAGGGCCTGCAAGTAAGAATGCAATTAATGAAGGCACCTGGACTCACTCAGGTCTAATAATTGCACAATGCACATCGAAACTTTTTAAAAGCTGTTTTGATCAAATATATTCCTGTGCACGCATAAAATATGAAGCTATTGTGTTCAATATTCTTGAACCAAATTATATCGAAGGAATTAAAACTTCTCTGCGCAGAGTAAGTTTTGTTACAGTTTTTTCTGATTGTTCTAATCACGGCTGTACAAAACTGTCCGCTCTTGTTTCGTTATTTTTTACCACAACTAGGTATCGTTGTCAAGGCTTTGGAGGTTGAACATCTTCGTCCAAAGTTGCACTAGGAATGAAATGACTTAAATTAAATTAAAATCTATATTAGGAGAACAATTGATAATATTTTGTTTGCAAAGAAATTGATCAATGAATAATTCAAACAAGAAATAATTGACCAAAAGTAGTGTAAAGCAAATATTCATCAATTTTACATAAAGTGTTACGAATACTTAAATCATTGGGATGTATCTTAAATAATACGAAGCTTTTAGTTGGTAGTTGGGTAATTCTTCGAAACATTCCTATTTCCTACCTGGCCAGAAATAGAATCTTCGTTGTCTTTTGTCAACCAAAAGTAGAGGGATACAACTATTAATGATTCCACCTTGTTTGACGAATTTGTGTGTAACAAAATTATAACAAAATGGATAAAGAACAAAATAACTGTGGCCAAGAAATAAAAAGATATATCTTAGCATTTTGGCAAACAAAGTATAAACTTCAAAAATCTTTTACTTATTGACGAGTTAGGCCTCTGTCTGCCAGGTTCAAATACTCCGACCGAAAAAGGTCTTTACATAATGAATAGTATTTGGACAAATGAAAACACACAACTGAATGTTGAAACTCTCAGAGCCATGTTATTGGTAAAATTAAACTATAATATTCGGCTGTGAGGAAATTTAAAAATATTTAATAGGAAACGATAATAATCATCAAAGAAATTTGTGAGGCAAAAAAGTAGCAAGTACCAAAAACATTTTTTTATTAATATTTATTTTAATTTTTATTTTTCAAAAACTTGGTAAGAAAAAGTTTGTGCGGTTTTTTTTTTATTTTTTTTTTGTTTTTGAGAATTTTGTTGATCTTGAACAACACGTTTTTCAATTTATAAATATATGTCCCGGGTTTTGCTAGTAGAAATATGGTCACCGTAACTATAGGTATAGCCTACATGTTGCTTAAACATTTGTTTACATATTTTGTTGTTAACAGTACGTGCCATACAACCATTTTATTTTGGACTTTCTCATAAGCGGCTCAACAGATTCCGATGAAAATGTTTATATAGAAGGTCCTTCAAATTCTAAATAATACTACATACCAAAATTTTTGAAAAATATTTTTTTGGATTTTTGAAAAAAGAATTTTTTTTTTTGAAAATTCGATATTTTTTGAAATTCAGTTTTTAAATTTATATTATTAAATAAATAAAATTGTCATACTAAAATTTTGTTTAAAAAAAAATTTACGAAATTTAGTATAGGTATAAAAAATTTTTAAAAATAATTATATTACAAAAAATATATTGAGTTGTTTCTACTAAAAATCTTCTGCTTAGAACGTGATCGAATATAAGAGCAAGTACGTGCAATTGCAAACACTTTTACTTTTTTGAAGAGTAAGCATTTATTTTTTTGTAATTAGGATAGAGTTTCTTGCTATTATAACGGCAAACCATACCAGTTCGTTCCTTTTTCTACTTATGTCTAAAAGAGGTAATGGGTCACTTAACTTACAACCCGATTCTTGCCATTGTGACTATTCTTTGTGAGCATTATTGTGACTCGATAACATTTATCAAATTCTCTCCCAATCGTCACAAGAAAACTCACAACGAAACTCACCACAGCTAAATGTGAATTGTGTATACTCTGTGGAACAAAAATAGTCAGTACAGTGTAGATAGGGCATATACCTCTCACTCTGGTGGCATTGGCTTCCATAAACCTATCTTAAGTTAAAGCTCTAATAAGGTTTCCGTACTTATCATTATAAATGGCAGCAAATATGAGAGAAACTGCTTATTTAAAACAATGAAAATTTTCATTAAATTAGAAGAAAAAAATACTTATCTTTTTCCACACCACCAAGTCAATAGGCTCGTTTCGTCGAAAACCTTAAAAATTATATAATGTAACTTTACTAGTTATTTAACTCAATATTACTTCATTATTTACAAACCCAATATCAGCTATTCACTGTTGATAAAACAACATTTCACTATATAAAATCTTTTGTAATCCAAGTAATTTGCCTTGAACTTTTCGATACTTTGCACGAATAACTTTTTCTGCAAAAAACATCTAAAGCGAAAAAAATTAACTGCGTTTTAACAGGCTATTTAGAAAAACAAAAATAGAAAGCTCTTTAGGAAAAAAACCAATGAAAAATTCGTGGGTATTGGTATGGTAACTCTGTTGGAATGTATATTTTTTTCAACGTACATACAGCGAAAGTAAAAACGAGTAGATGCTTTGTATATATAACACTAGTATTGATTAGAGGATGATGGGCCACTCATAACCCGCCGGTATATCCTGTTCACCTCAGCGGCATATCGTATTTACCTCGGGGGCGAAATTCTTGCACAGGATTGCTGCATAGGATATTGATTTGTGTATTGGATGATGTGCATAGTGGATAGTATTGTTGATTGTGGAAGTGTATGGTATTGTGGTTTGTGTATTTGATAGTTATATGGTTGTGGTGGAATTTAGATGTCATTTGAGGTGGTACCATATTGTTATTGATATAAATTCACATTTAGAATGGAAGTGAATTATTTCAACCATAAACTTGTGTTATCCATATAAATTCACATTTAGAATGAAAGTCAATTATTTGAAGTGAATTATTTCAACTATAAATCTGCGTTATTTATATAAATTCACATTTCGAATGGAAGTGAATTATTTCAACTATAAGCCTGCTTTATGGATATAAACTCACATTTAGAATGGAAGTGAATTATTTGAAGTGAGTTATTTCAGCTGTAAGCCTGTGTTAATATAAACTCACATTTAGAATGGAAGTAAAGCATTTTCACTATAAGCCTACATTACTGCTATAAACTTACATTTAGAATGGAAGTGAAATATTTTACTGTGGTGAAATTCTATCATATAAAGAGAGCTTCAAATTTTTATTATTTCATAATAAAGTTAAAGTTTTAAAAGAAGCAAACGGATTTTTATACTTCCTGAAAAAAAAACTTTCAAATCATTAGGAAGTATTTAATAAATGATTTTTATTTATACATCTGAGAGCAGATGTTGAAAGAGCCGAAATCCTTACAGCGGTGCATGATGGTGATCAAACTGGTCGACAGCCTGTACCACCAGGCTGTAGACGAGGGGTTCAACGTGAAACCTGCCCCCGAGGTTGTGCGAAAATTGGCAGGTGTTCCTGTGGCGTCTAAATAAACACAATCATTTTTTTACAAACAAAAAAAATTAAAAACTTGTTTTTATTTTCTATATTCATCATTTCAATGTTTTTATTCTTCTCTCATTTGGCTGGTGTTCTAAATTTGTAAAGTTAATTTGAATTCCACTCATTAAACCTATCACGTCGCTTTGAATTTTTTCAATCTTATAATTGCAGGGTCTATGAGGATTTGCATCTAGGGGTAAAGAGCTGATATAACTCCCAATTTAAAACAGAATTCATAATTATTTTACACTTTGACTTAGGCATGTTTTAGTTCAATGCTTTTCTGTTATAGCCCAGCAGCATGCTAATGTGAGTTGTAGTATAATATGATATAGGAATTGTAGGGGTGAATTTTTTTCTAATTGAAAAAATGTGTATATGTTATCTTGCATGGCCTGAGACCGATGCAGCGCTGCTGGGCTGGGGTATATGCCCGTACGGATGCGTGGCGCGGAGAGACCGCTATAATTTGGACCGATAGCTAATACTCTCCATATCGTTTTCCGTTCTCTTCTATGAAAAAAGTAGTTTTTATTTGAGCGCTAAGTTAAACATAAATATTTATGACTCATATCCGGCTACTGTTAACGCGCAGGTCCAAGCTTCCCGATGTGATGATATTCCAGAAATGAGTCTTCGAATGTGATCTGAATGTCGAAAGTATTTCTTCAAACCATTGTATATAGATATTAATAATACTATCATGACGAGGAAATTCATACAGCCTGCAATAATAACCACTACTTATCATGAGTTCCACTACCAAATCGGAGGTTAGGTAGTGTTGGTGTGTTATGAAAATGCGTATGAAGAGAAATAGTGTGATAATAAATTGATGAGAGAACTATATACAAAATTTATTATAAGTTAGAGGAGGAAAGGAAAACAAGTATTTGATTGTTTTTTTTTTGTTTGTTTTCTTAGGAGAATTTTTTTGTTGAGTAGGAATTGGCTGGGTGTGTGTGTCTTTTGTTCTACTGGCAAATTTAAATCTGCTGGCTGTAGCAAATATAAAAATATGTAAGCATACACTTGTGCGCAACGGTCACTACTCCAAAACATAAAGTTTCTTACCAAATGCAAATACATTAATTATAATAATTATTTAACTATAAATTTGAGATTTGTGCTAATCGTTGGCCAGAGAAAATGTTTCTTGTGTTCCTATGGGGTTTCTTTTGAAATTTCAGATTTCGATTTGATAATTATTTTCGTAAAAAATCGAAGAGACGAAATTTCAAATAAGAATTGTTTATTAATATTATTTGTTTTAAAATAATATTTCTAGATTTATTTCATAAATATTAACATTAAACAAAAAAAGGAAGTTATATATTGTATTTTTTGTTTGTTAATAAAAAAAATAATTGAAAAAACAGCTTTTCAAAATTCAGCTTTAATTTTATATTAAATAATTTAATTATTAAATAATAATTAAATAATTATTATTATATTAATATTTAAATGGAATTAAAGTTCGCCAACATTGTATGCACGGGATTATCGGTAGACAACTAAATACCTAGCTATATATTTAAAAACTTTTATATTTAATATTTTTAAATACCTACAAGATTTGTTTAAATTTTTTCTACAAATGATCTTGGTGTGCTTCTATTGAGTATTTAACAATATACATTTAAAACTAATGTGATTTTAAAAAAATCGTCAATTTTCAAAAATATTGATTACATTTTTTTTTTCTCAAAATTCAAAAAATTATAATTATACATATAAATATTTAATTTGAAAGAAGTTCAGTGACTAGTTTTTGAAAAATCTATTTTTCAAAAAAAAAAAAATTATAGGTAGGTAAGTATATTTATTTTTTATTTTTTTTAAATGCAGTTTTAATATGCAGTTTTATTTGTGTATTATAAGTGGTCCTATAAGAACTGTAGCCCACTAATCGATTCAAAAAATTTGAGAATAACCTAAGGTCACATAAATTACTATTTATGTTCTGTGA
The DNA here is from genome assembly GCA_910595825.1 of Philhelius pedissequus. Taxonomy (NCBI): domain Eukaryota; kingdom Metazoa; phylum Arthropoda; class Insecta; order Diptera; family Syrphidae; genus Philhelius; species Philhelius pedissequus. The sequence continues at coordinate 141,765,296 of OU343161.1, read as the reverse complement.
GAAGTACCATTAAGAAGTACGCAAAACAAAATATTTTTTTTATATTAAAACTGGGCTATACTAATTTAATAAAACATTTTTTTTAACATTCTTGGAGATGTTTTTGAAAAATATATTTTTTTCTTAACGCTTTTTTAACATTTCTATGAGAGGTACCGTTGTTTTAAATTGATTAATTTTTTTAATTTGGGCTTACATTGTTTAAACTTTCTACGAGCTTCTACATACAAAAAATCAAAAATAAATGACCAAAAAATACCTTTTCCCTTCATTAATGAACTGATTTTTTTATAAAAATTGTTAGAGCCGTTTTCGAGAAAAATAATATTTACCTTTTCAGTCAAAAAAGTATGGCAGGTAGGTAGGTACTGTCATTTTTCGTTTTAGAAAACTGAAAAAAAAAACTAGGGACATGTTTATGGAAAAACGTTTAGTCTGTTAACTCGAGGACAGACAGACAGAGAGACGGAATTGCGGACCCATTTTTTCGTCTTCGTTATCATCGTAATGTCAAGTTTGATCAAAATCTCGAGATCGATTTTTTTCAATTCCATAACTTCTAATATAGTACCTACATTATATACTATCGCTAGTCAAACAAAAATAATAAAAATACTATCTAGGTATACCTACTTTATTTCCTAATGAAACTGTCTGTGGAGCAAAAAATTAAATTATTCACTATAGATATTATTTAAAAAAAAAAAACAAAAAGTACTTATGTACATACATAGTTGTATGTATATGGGTATCTGGATGCATATGTACCTGCCTAATCAAAAAATATTGAAATTTTTCAACATCGCTATGCTATTTGTGCATAGAAAAAATGAAAAGTAGCAACGTTGCTACAATTCAAAATCCTAAAATCCACCAAATATCTAAAATTTGAAAGAAAAATTTAAAATAAATTCTATAATAACCTATACATGCATGTATATACACATACATTCTTACTTCAAATTCATGTATACGGCAATAGCCTTGATATAATTTATTTATACCCACCATATTTTGAAGGTTGCCATGGCTAAAACAGCTTATTCGGTTTTCTCCCTTACCCTCTATATTGTTGTCAGAACTAATAAGTTTCGACGGTCTCCCTTGCGTTCCCTTGCTTGTTTTCGTATTTTCCTCTACATTTACTTCTTCCACATCAACAATTCAACATCAAGAAAAGAGAAACTAGGGCCTTCATCGACGGAACTACTATAGGTACTATAGGTTTCATATACAAACTCCAAACTCAAAATTCACATTTAGAAAGCCAAAATTCACATTTGGAACTCACAACTTACATTTAGAATGGAAGTGAATTATTTGAAGTTAATTATTTCAACTATAAACCTGCATTATTGTTATAAACTGACATCTAGAACGCCGAAATTCACGTTTAGAACACAAAATTCACGCTTAGAACATCCAGACAAGATACACAATTACAAGAAACAGTATGATCGAAATGAAAAATAATATTGTTGATGTCTTGTAACGGGTGATTTTTTTGCTACTTGGTTTTTGACGTTTATATTTTTGACAGATCACACATGACAAATTCCACGAACATTTGACATTTCGATTCAGTATTGTTTGCCATTTCATCATGAATAGACCTACGCCTGAACAACGTTTGCAAATTATTGAAATTTATTATCAAAATTCGTGCTCTGTGAAAAATGTGTTTGCCACACTGCACTCGAAACCATGCATCAATTGAGAGGCGAATTTGGTGAGCAGTTGATCTCACGTTTTGGCGCAGTCAATTGGCCACCAAGATCATGTGATTTGACCCCGTTAGACTATTTTTTGTATGGCTATGTTAAGTCTATTGTCTATGGGGACAAGCCAAACACGATTGCTGCCTTGGAAGCCAACATTGAACGCGTCATTGGTGAGATTCCGGCCGAAATGTGTGAAAAAGTTTGCCAAAATTGGACCTTCAGAATGGACCACCTGAAGCGTAGCCGCGGGTAGCATTTAAGTGAAATTATTTTTAAAAAGTAAATGGCAGAAATTGATTTATCGATCCAAATAAAAATTTCATTCACAAGTTTCTGTGTTTTTCGAATTTTCAAAAACCAAGCTCTTAAAAAATCACCGTTTATAAGGAAAGCGGTCCATATAAGTGAAGAGACATAGAAATCTTTAAATAAAAAGACATTGTTTTTTTCTTTTCTTTTTTTATATATTTTTTTAAAAGGTACAATATATACTTTTTTTAATAATATTTTTGTTTTTCATATTTACATTATATTTTCAAATTCAATTGTATAAAGAAAAGCCAATCAGAATTCACTTATGCAACAGGGGATAGCTTCATCGTAATACATACATAAATATAAGAATTATATATTAATCCAAATCAGAGGTGTTCGTTTGTAGAACCTAAATGGCCAGTACTGGATTTTTTCTTTCTTTTTCTTAAGTAAATTGTTTTTCAATTTTTTTGTCTGCTTTTAAAAAATCTTCACTAGCTGACCCTGGTAATCCTCGCTCTCAAAGCACACCTATTGCACCCTTTTCCCCAGTATTCCTCTTGGTCCACTGGATGGGGCTCTATTCGTGAAACGACCAAATTTGTCAACTCTCATCTTTCTTATTTTAATTTTTATTTTATAATATTAGCTTCTTTAATGATTGAAATAATTTCGCTAGAGTGATTGCTATTTCCGGCTTGTTGTGATGGAATTAGAAGTCTTATTCGATGTGCAAGTTCATTGGGGTTATCCCAAAATACAAAGGCTTTTTCGATTTTAATAACTATACTAAATCACTTCCGGTTGGTGTTTGTAAGGGTGAAGTTAATGAATTATTAGAAGTCTTTTTTGTTATTCAAAATAATGTACTTAAATTTTTGTATACTTATATCCTCGATCTCCGTGTACTTGGCCCTGTGAATTATGATCAATTCTAGGGGCATTGGGGAGAGATAGTATGCTCTTATAGTTGTTTAAGTCTTGTAAAAGTGTAAATATTTTTATCAGGGTTTTTCTTAAATATAAGATCATATAATCAATTTGTACCCTCGAAGGTTTCATCTTTAATTTCTATATCTTTTCCGAGAAGATTGAACTCAGCATTACCCATATACCACTTTCCATCTTCTGAATGTATACCATATGTTTTGTCATGGGTGTTGGAATTGCTTATAAATAAATCCACATATTTTTTAGGTGTGTCATGAAATTCTTCTTGTGACAGCTGATCCACAAAGTTGCGACGATGACAAGCGCTATAGTTTGCACAACTTTGTTTTTGGAGTACTTCTACTATCATCATCATCACCATCACCATCATCATCAGCAGTCATATTTGGTGAATCACCAATGCAAGTCTTTGAAGTACTGAATTCATCATGGGGTTTAAGTTGCTCAAAATTGATTTTTGTTTTCTTTAAAGGGATTTGAGTAGAGTGGTTTTGATCTGGCTAAGGGTTCAAGTTTTTAACTAATAAGTTTAGTGGTTTCGTAAGTGGTTTAAAAGCATCTTCAATCTCAAGTTCGTAAACTTCGCTGCCTGCCTTAAGAGCTTTGTATATCTTTCGTAAAGCATCGGTGGTTCATCATAATGTAAAATTAAGTTTTTCTTTGGGAGACAGGTTATTAAAAGGTTTCGAAGCTTGTGAAAGAATCGTTCAATAGGTCTTGAACTGAATTTGCTATTACGGTTACTGGCCCTATCTGAAGAAGACTAATATGCAACATACATACACACACACACATACACACACACACAATATACCCTCTTTTAAGTATTCTAATTTTCATAAAACAAAAAAATAGGCACATACGACACTTATCATATTTGACCTATGTAGGTATATTTCTATTCTTTATCTTACAAAACACGAGCAGCCAACATTAGCTTTAACTTCTAAATTCAAAGAATTAATTAGGAATCCCACGTATGTGTTTGTTGTTGTTATCCTTATAAATTTTAAGTTTATGCTATAAGATAGATAACAATTTTGTTTTCATATCATATGTACAGTAAAGTTGTATGAGAACTGTACAACACAGCAGTTCAGTGAGCAGATATTAACAGTAAAGACTGAATTAACACAGTTTGAGACTCAGTATTCTTCAGTTAGGGCCAGTAACGGTAATAGCAAATTCAGCTTAAGACCTATTGAACAGTTCTTTCACCAGCTTCGATAACCTGTCTCTTAATAACCTGTCTCTCTAAGAAAAACTTAATTTTACAGTATGATGAACATAGATTTAAAACTAACCAAAGAACTAATTAAAACCACTGATGCTCTACTAAAAAAATACAAAGCTCTAAAAGCAGGCAGAGAAGCTTACGAATCTCAGATTGAAGATGCTTTTAAACCACTTACGAAACCACTAAACTAATTAGTAAAAAACTTGGACCCTAAGAAAGATCAAAATCATTCTACTGAAATCTCTTTAAAGAAACTAAAAATAAATTTTGCACAACTTAAACCCCATGATGAATTTAGTACTCTAAAGACTTCCATTGGTGATTCACCAAATATGACTGATAATGATGACGATGATGATGATAGTAGAAGTACGTCAAAAAGAAAATGTCCAAACTATAGCGCTTGTCATCGTCGCAACTTTGTGGATCAGCTGTCACAAGAAGAATTTCATGACACACCTAAAAATATGTGGATTTATTTATTAGCAATTCCAACACTCTTGACAAAACATATGGTATACATTCAAAAGATGAAAAGTGGTATATGGGTAATGCTCAGTTCAATATTTTTGGAAAAGATATAGACATTCAAAATAACACTTTCGAGGGTACAAATTGATTATATGAGCTTATCTTTAAGAAAAACCCTGATAAAAATATTTACGCTGATAAATATTTACACAAATATAAGACCATACTATCTCTCGCACCAATAAGTAAATTATTTTTAATAAGAAAAAATATTTCCAATAATTCATTATCTTCACCCTTCAAACAGCAACCGGAAGTGGTTCACTATAGCTATCAAAATCGAAAAAAGACTATATATTTTGGGATAACCCCAATGAACTTGTAGATCGAATGAGACTTCTAATTGGATCACAACAAGCCGGAAATAGCAATCACTCAGCGAAATTATTTCAATTATTGAAGAACTTAAAGAAGCTAATATTATAGAATAAAAAATTAAAATAAGAAAGATGAGTGTTTATAAATTTAGTCGTTTCACGAATAGAGCCCCATCCAGAGGACCAAGAGGAAAACAAGGGGAACAGGTTCCAACAGGTGTGCATTAGGAGCGGGGATTACCAGGGCCAGCTGGTGAAGGTTTTTGAAAACCAGAAAGAAATTTTGAAAAACAATTTCCTTAGGAAAAAGTAAGAAAAAAAATCTAGTGCCCAATATCCACCATCCACCACCATTAGCCATTTAGTTTCTAACTACAAACGAACCTCTCTGATTTGGATTGATATCTAATTCTTATATTTATGTATGCATTACGATGAAACCATCCCCTGTTGCATAGTTGAATTCTGATTGGCTTTTCTATTATAGAATTTAATTTGAAAAGGACATGTAAACATGAAAAACAAAAATATTATATTATTGCATATAAGAAGAAAAATGTTTGTATACATTGTATCTTATCACAAAAATTTAATTAAAAAAAGGAAAAAAGCGTGACTTTTCACTTAAGCATTTCTTTGTCTCTTCACTTATATGGACCGCTTTTATCATACTTCCAATAAATCAACAATATTATTTTTCATTTTGATGATACTGTTTCTTGTAATTATGTATCTTCTCTGGATGTCAGTTTATAATAATAATGCAGGTTTATATTTGAAATAATAAAATTCAAATAGTTCACTTCAATTCTAAATGTAAGTTTTGAGTTATAAATGTGAATTTTGGCGTTCTAAATGTGAATTTTGAGTTCGAAGAGATACTTCCGACATAGGGCTGGCAACGAGACGAGACCAGACGAGACTTTTATTAGTATCGTATCGGTCTCGTCAAAAACGAAAAATTTCAGTCTCGTCTCGGTTTTGGTGCCGGTCTCGCCTAACCATGTCTCGTCTCGGTCTTGGTCTCACATTTTTCCCCAGAAAATTGTAATGTGCAGTCTCATCTCGGTCACTGTCTCATCCTTAGCCTTGGGTTCTTCATTACAAAATTTTCTTGAACCATGACTTAGCAAATATTTATATTTCGTACGAAATGACAATATTTATTTTTGGATTTGTGATTGGAATTAATAGCATGGTTATTTAGGATTACGTAAGAAATAAAAACACCCCAAAAATTTGTAACCACATTACTTATAACTGTAGCCTAGGGTATTGGTTTTCACTACTTTTCTAAATATTGCAATTTATTACATAGATTTTAGTCATCCTATTATAAATTGGAATTCTGACAAAGATTTTTGTTATATCATACATTGTTCATTTTGCTTACAAGATAGCAACCAAGCATCTCCTACTTGCATTATCTTCGCTGGCACCAGCGACGTGCACCGGACCCAAATCCCAAACTGAAAACAAAAACATAGCCACTTTTCATAGTGAGCTGAATAACTGTGGTGGCGACCGAAAAATAAGAATTGATTGATATGCAACAACAACATATTTGCGGATCCAGAGCAATTAAGCAGAAAAGTGCTGATGATCGAAATGTGTATGTTGTATTCGAGAGGATTCGTATTTCCCGGTCGATGTTGGTTGAAGTCTTCATCGCTTCTGTTTATTTGCTCTGGGTCCGGTAATGCGTTTGGGGTTGGACAGGAAACAAATTTGCATTTTTCGATCGCAACCACCGTTAGTCTGTGCACTATGGAAAGGTTTTTTATTTTTTTTGTTAAAGTATGTTTTGGTGCCAGGCTGCCGACCAAGTTATAGATAAAGCAAATGAGGTTTGCTTAGTGACTTTTTTTTTTAATCATGTAAGAACAATTTTGCCTTAGATTTCAAAAATCTAATAGAAGACTGAATACATAGGCATTGTACAGGGTGCGCCAGAGAAACTTACTTATTTGAAAAAATTCCCGCGTGGTGATTTGGGTGGTTAGAGGGGCGAGAAGGGGCGCATCTGGAGGGGAAAGTTCCAAGTTTGTTTCTCCCTCCAGTCAGTTGCCATCATGCTCTGGTCTAGAGAGCAGCGGGCCTTCGCAGTCGAGAGCTTCTTTTCTAACCGTCGCTCGCTTGTTGCTACGCTACGTGCCTTTCGCGCTCGCTTTGAAATTCCTCCTCACAGACTCGTTCCTGGCCATAATTCGATTCTATCGTGGGTTACCTCATTTCGGGAGTGTGGAAGTGTCGCTAAACCCAGAAATGGACTTCAACGGACCATCAGAACTCCGGAAAATCGAAAGAGTGAGGCAGTCAGTTGTGCGTTCTCCCCGGCGTTCGGCTCGCAAACACGCAGCTGCTAAGGGAATTTCTGACACCACTGTTCGACGAATTCTCCATGAAGACCTTCAATTTCATCCCTATAAATTGGCTGTTGTGCAAGTGTAGTGATAAATTTTACTTTGGCGACTGAAAAGAAGAAAGAGAGGGTCTTATTTAACAGTTGTGGCAATAATAGTGCGAGTAAAAGAGATTACCAAAAAAGCATTGCCGCCTTTGCTACGAAGGGAACTGAGGGAGAGTTTGAAAAAAGGGAATGTTTCTATGTTTATGTAATTTACTATAGCTTTCTGGTTTGAATGTGTATTGTATTTTTTTCATCGTTGGATTTCTGGCAAAAAAATGCAAATTGAAGTTTGTATGGGTACAACCTTGTAAAAAGAAACCTATTCGCATAAAAGATGTTTTAAATCGGTTTTGAGAATATTTTTCTTGTTTCAAGTTCAAGGGCGTATGTCAGTAGATGTATAGCTCTAATGTATATACTTATTTCCTACACTTTTAAGCTACTTGCTACGTTACAGTAATTCATCATGTATGTATGTAGTAGAGTTGGCTAGTGCCGGACCTAAATAATTCCAGGAACTATATCCTCTCTCGGATACATTGGATACGGTTCCGTTTATTGAAAGTAAATATATCCACATAATTCCAACTTCACAGATACAAAACATCCGTTCGTTTAATATTATTCTCTCTTTCTTATATTTCATTTCCAGTATACGGGTAAACATGACCACGTACTACTGTGCTTTCCAATTCATAAGCACAAAGCGCGAGTTTCACCACTCGCACGTTTCTGTGGTGAAATTGAAAGTGAACATATAAAGTTTGTTTTCTTGTATATTTGCTTTCATAATCCGTACATGGTATGGAATGGGTTCCATCTTTCATTCCATATCTTCTTGAGATGGAGCTAAATAGAGAAAGGGAACTATATTTCGTTATTAGTTCCATCTCCTTTGGTTAGTTGGATCCCATGCATCTTGTTGTTATTAAATATGAATACATTCAAATCTACATATAGAGTATAGAACTGCTATAGAAAAATAAGACAAAAATATAAATGTATGGGATTTTGATATCTAACATTTCATTGTAGGTATGTACTTGGTGCACCTCTAGGGAATTTCTTTGGGTTTTTGAATATGAATTGAATGTCTGATTTTATGGCAAAATTCGTTTAACACAAGAGATTTCTTTTTCGTTGTGATTTCATTGTATGATTGGGTGTCGTGACATGGTGCCAATCGTCATTTGGCCAAATTTAAAAATTAGGTTGACTACGTTGACATTTAAATAAAAATACTAAAACTTAGTTGTTATCTTGTTTGGTTTTTTATATTTTCCATATGCTTTAATACCTAGTTACTAAACTTATGCTTTTAAGTTCAAGAATCTATATTTATTTTTCTATTTTTATATATTCGACACGCGCTCAAGGGATTATACCACCGTTCAGTCTGTCAGTCTGTCAGTCTTTGTGGAGCAATTATCAAAAGAAGAATTTCATGACACACGTAAAAAATATGTGGATTTATTTATAAATAATTCCAACACTCTTGATAAAACATATGGTATACATTCAAAAGATGAAAAGTGGTATATAGGTAATGCTGAGTTTAATATTCTCGGAAACGATATTGAAATTAGAGGTAAATCCTTCGAGGGTACATATGGATTATATGAGCTTATATTTAAGAAAAATCCTGATAAAAATATGTACACAGATGAAGATTTAAAAAACTATAAGATCATACTATCTCTCACCAATGCGCATAGAATTGATCATAATTCTCAAAAACGAGTACATGGTAATCGAGGATATATGTAAGTATAAGAACATTATAAGTAAATTATTTGGAGTAACAAAAAATACTTCTAATAATTCATTATATTCACTCATACAAACACCAACCACAAGTGGTTTATTACAGCTATCAAAATTGAAAAAAGACTATATATTTTGGGATAATCCCAATGAACTTGTAGATCGAATAAGACTTCTAATTGCTTCACAACAAGCTGGAAATAATAATCACTCTAACGAAATTATTTCAATCATTGAAGAACTTAAAGAAGCTAATATTATCGAATAAAAACAAGAAAAGTGTTGATAAATTTGGTCGTTTCACAAATGGAGCCCCACTCAGAGGACCAAGAGGAAAACAGGGGGAACAGGGTCCAATAGGTGTACAGGGAGAGCGAGGCTTACCAGGACCAGCTGGTGAGGGTTTTTTAAAAACAGAAAGCGGTGATTACGATATAAGCTTTAAACGATTAACTAATATTCACATTCCGGAAGAAGAGGGGGACGCCACCACCAAAAAATATGTTGATGAATTATATGAACGAATTAGAGAATACATTGATAATGAAGTTGTTGTAAAATTTGATAAGCTATTGACGGAGAAGACTGAACACCAATATTTAAATAATCAACCATTATCAAAGCTTCAGTCTTTAACTTAACTACGCAGTGTGACAACACATTCTTTCATTCATTACGTCTAACATAGATTATACATTAATTCTTGATGAAATTTTACAATTTTTGAAAACTAATCAACACCAATTATTGGAAGAACATTATCAGGAGATTTTAAATAGTATAATCTTCTTTAAGAATTCATGAATGTATCCACTACAATTTCAAAGCATGGATGTCATTTTAATAACTGCTCGTGGTCTTCAAACCTATGCCAAGATGGACCAGATACATGCTCATGTTTCATGCTTGAAAATAGAATGTTGAGAATTAAAAAATTAATGGCTCTATACAAATGATTAAAATAGTGAAAGCAAACCTTGTAATTATTATATCAAATGTCTTAAATAAATAAACATATGTATACATAAAAAGAATTAACACATTGTTTTTTTTATCATTCAATAAAAAAAATGAGTCAAAGAAGCGTTGTAGAAGAACTACATAAAACTGCTCGAAGGAATTTTCCGAAAAGACGAGTTATTATTAAGGGCTTAGATGATTTATGGCAAGTTGATCTTGTTGAGATGATTGTATATTCACCGGAAAATGATAATTATCGATATATTCTCACAGTTATTGATACATTTTCAAAATTTGTTTGGACGGTTCCTATTAAAAATAAAACAGGAGTGAATGTCACTCTGGCTATGAAGGATATACTTAATAAAGGTCGCCACCCAAAAAATTTACAAACATATGGTGGAAAAGAATTTTTTAATGTGTCTTTTCAAAAACTTATGAATCAATTTAAAATCAAGCACTATTCTACATTTAGTGTTCTTAAAGCTTTGATTGTTGAACGATTTAATCGCACTTTGAAAGCATATATGTGGAAAGAATTCAGTTTGAATGGACCATATCGTTGGATTAATATTATAGAACAGCTCACAAACACCTACAATAATTCTAAACATCGCACAATAAAGATGAAACCATCTCAAGTTAATACTACAAACGAAAAAATATTACTATCCAAAATTTATAATCATGTTAAAATTAATATTACTCCATAATTTAAAATTGGGGTTTAGTTAGAATTAGTAAATATAAACATATAGTTGATACAGGATACACACCAAATTGGACTACTGAAATATTTAAGATAATCAAAGTACAGCATACAAATCCAATAACATACCTATTGGAAGACTATCAAGAGCATCCTATTAAAGGAGGATTTTCCGAACTCTAACTACAAAAAACTAAGTTCCCCGATACATATCTAATCGAGAAAGTGCTTTAAAGAAAAAAAGATAAAATATTTGTGAAATGGCTTGGTTTCTCATCAGATCACAACTCTTGGATACCTATTCCCAAAGACAATAAATAAAGCACATCTTTTATAATTTTTTTAAAAATAAAACTTTATTGATAAGTAAATTTATATATGTTTTCTTTTTCTTAAGAGATATTCATTTGGTATGTTTGCTTCATTGTTTTGAAATTCAGTAATTCAACATCAGATTTATATTCAAGATCCTCCTTCATAAAGAACTCAATTTCTCCATTACTTAGCACTCTCTCTGTTTCATATTCATGATATTCATAACATTTAATACTGAGTGTACGTAGATTATAATTGCTATCATACGAACAACAAATTGTTAATGTCATATCATCATCAAACTCGAGATTAAAATGTCTATAAAAAATTTCTTTACTTTGAATAATTCCAGATATTTCAGTTTCTTTCTTAATTAAGTCTTGCCTAAAGCTCTCGATTCCCTCCTCTACGGTTACTGTTTCCTCATCGAAAATGTTGTTTATAGATTTTGTTATTGTTGTTGTTGTTGTTGTTGTTGTTGTTGTGGTTGTTGTTGTTGTTGTGGTTGTTGTTGTTGTTTTTGTTGTTGTTGTTGTTGTTGTTGTGGTTGTTGTCTCACCCTCTGATGCATGATTATCATTTTGGAATGATGTTGTATCTGAATTTGTACTATTATGTAAATTCTTAGTGTTTGTAAAAGTTAACAAACGAAACGATAATCCTATTTGTACTGTATCATTATTAGGCAAATTCAATGAAAACGAAAGATTGTCAGTTGTATTTGATAGTTGTAAATTTTTATCCACAGGTAGAGGTGATGTAATAATTAGTGATGGAAAAACTGAAAACAAACATAAAATTAATGAGAAAAACAACATTTTAAAAGAAGGTTGTCAACCAACGGTTTATCGCAAACTAATAAACATAATACCGGAACATTATATTTTATATAATTATATTCTATATATCCATATAGATATATATATATATATATATATATATATATATATATATATATATATATATATATATATAGCTCCTACGTTCTTTATTCTTATCTCATTTACATTTATTAAGATACATCCAATTGATATAAGTCTTGAGCGCGTTCATTTTTCTCTTTATTCTTTTTAAATTTTTGAGGTGTATTAAGTAATTCAGCGTCACCAAACGGACAAAGCGATGGATATTCACCCTCTTTCCTCTTTAAAGCATTTGAATGAGGTGTAATCATTCCGCTCAGTGTTAGCTGTCCTCCTATAATTAAATTTTAGAATTAAATAATTTTTTTTTTCAACAAAGTAATATCCTCACCTAAAAGTCTAAATCGTACATGCTGCATAGGTTCACACTGTAACCTAAAACTGTGAATATGAGATATGCTCTCACCATTTCTAATATGAAGCAGCTTACATTCTACCCCATGTTCTGGTTGTACTAGTAATCTTATTCCATCACTATAGAATAATACATCTGTAAATCTCATCTCCAACCAACCAGATTCACAGATACAGAATGTATCTCCTTATAGTAATCTTCCAATCCAGAACATTTGTGGTTGTTGTCTCACCCTCTGCGAAGGTAGAAATCTACATGAGTCTAAGAATCCTAATTCTAAAAACTCTCCTTGCTTGCTATTAACCAGCGCCGCCGCCACGCATCGCACCCGCCCGCATCACGACCTAATCAGTTCATCGCCCCCCATTTATATAATATTCAATGACACACGACCTCCTAACCAACTGAAAGTTTAACTAGCAGGACTATAATGAAAATTAAAAGAACAATACAATCTATGTGCCCATCCTGAATCTCTCTCCTGAAACTCTTCACTTTTAACTCTAATTGTTTTAAACATATTTTCAATTATATCTTTCAAATCATCATTTTGTAAAGCTATTTGCATTGGACATTTAAACGATTTTATGCTTATTTCACTTTTTTCTGATTCTCCTTGTGTTGAAAGCTTTTTATTATCACATACCTATACATAAATATTAATTTTATATCTTATCATTCTAGTAACAATGGAAATGAAATGGATTTCTTAAAGTTTCACATGTCTAACCATAAATTCTTATTATAGATGACACAGTTATTTTATCTTATCATTCTAGTCCTATAATAAAAAAATTGAATTGAATTTTCTTTATCTACCCATTGTCCGAAAGAATAAAAAACCCAATGAAAAACAATTTACATACTTCCAAACATTTTTGATAAAAAAGCCTAAAATCAACCAATTGATAAAGTAACACATTCCTAGTCATAAATACTATTTTCCCTAACACATTTTTTAATCTTTATCATTCTTACTTACGAGAAAAAACAATGGAATAATAACGATCGAAATAAAAGAAACCTAAATTCAACCAACTGATATGATATGGATTTCTTAAAGTATCACATTCCTAACCATAATATTACTTAGCCCTGACACAATTAGAAGTCTTTATCATTCTCACGATTGAAATAAAAAACCCTAAATTCAACCAACTAATACGTTAGCGCCATACCTTATCATCCATTTTTTGTTTCTTAATTTACTTCCCAAACAAAATACACTTTCAACAACAACCGCGGCCCGCGCCGTTGCGCCGGTGAAAACGTTTTGGGTGTGCTGAAATGCTTCGTAGCTTTAAAATATTTCGTAACCTTGTTACAAAGCTTACCGCTAAACTAAACTACTATAATAATAGATTCAATTCTGATCGCTCCCCAAAGTTTTTATGGAAAGAAGTCCGCAATATTGTATTACAAAAAAGATAATATTCCAGTTGCGAACGATATTGATTTAGATGTACTAAACCGTAAATTTTCCATAACCACTTCGTCTCCTCTCTCAGCTTTCTTAACACCACCGAGTAACAACGAAAATGAAAGTACAATCAATTTTACAGGAGTTGACGTATATAATGTGGGAAATGCAGTTTTTTTCATCAAATCCAAGGCTATGGGCCTGGACAACATTCACCCTGACTTTGTCAAAATTCTCCTTCCTCTTATCCTCGCCTATATTACCATATATTCAATACCATAATAATGACATCTACATACCCTTCTTTATGGAAACAATCTAAAATTATCTCAATCCCAAAAAGCGGTACAAATTCCGAATACAGACCCATCGCCATCATTCCCTTCCTATCTGAAGTATTTGAATTCCTTACAAGTAACCAAATAACAGAATTTATGAAAATCAAAAAGTTTCTTCATCCTTTGCAGTCTGGTTTTCGATCTGGATATAGCTGCACCTCCGCTTTATTAAAAGTTTCTGACGATATACGAGTGGCAATTGATGCTAATCATACAACTGCGATAACATTACTAGACTTTTCGAGAGCATTTGATTGTGTCAATCCAAACATTCTCTGTGATAAACTTATCCAATATTTTAACTTCTGTGATACTTCTGATTTTTTTATATATGATAAATAGAATGCAAGCTGTTTCATGTAATAGTGAATTGTCCTCATTTCTTCCTGTTTATAACGGTGTTCCTCAAGAATCGATTCTTGGTCTATTACTGTTCTCAATATTTATTAATGACTTACCTTCCGTTATATCTTTCTGTCGTTTCCGTATATATGCGGACGATGTCCAACTCTGTATTAGATTTCCGATTGGCATGGTTGAGGACGCAATAGCAAAACTGAACTAAGATCTTCTTGATACATATGAATGGTCTAAACGTAATGTTCTCAAACTTAACCCAGACAAAACTAAAGGCATTCCAATATCTAAACATCAACCAAACTTTTCTGACTTTTCTACTATCCTTTTAAACTAAAAAAAACAATGTGAACTATATCCAACAAGATTAAAATTTTAATCATTTAAATTGGAAGATTTTGTCTTCTACTTGGCCGATTAATTTTCAGTAGTATATAGAATTGCATTATGAAAAACACACCTTCTCATCGAATAACTTTACTTGATCGTGGTTTAAAACAGTAAACAGAAGCCAACTGTGAGATAGTCGTTGTTTCCAGATGCCCATGCCACGGGTTTTCTACGAGCATCAAACATTATTTTTGTTTATATCATGAAAGCTTTTTTCAAATTCTTTTTTTGACAGTGCTGTTATATAATTTAAAATTGTCGAGTAATTGTGTTCAGAAATGTCGATGCAATCTTCTGTAGCCATTGTCACAAAAGCGAACATTTTGCACCTGTTTATTTTTCATTTCTTCATGAAAAATACTCAGCTTTTCTTCAAAAGCAAATATTTTGCTTACCATCTATGAGAGTACGCTATTTTTACCTTGTAAATTGTGATTGAGGCTATTCAGTTTTTCTGTGATTGAGCATTGAGATGTTGCTGAAATATCGGTGCTGAGATTAAAAGCCAAGCTCAAAAACTTACAGTTATTTAGGTTGTCTATTATGTTGTCATGAATATAAGTTAACACCAAACAAGTTAGTCAGCCTTAAATGATTTATGATTCCCCTGAATCTTTCCCACATCCAACAACTACGTTATGGAATGCATTAACTTCGGATGTCACCCACAGGTGGATTCTAATTTCCTCCATACTACGTGATGAAATGTAGTAGCGTCTTCTTGTCAGACGCATTGTCAGCAATCTCGATCGTGGGAACATGTGAGGTGATTAAGTTAGCTTTAAGAAAAGTATTTTTGTATTTGTCAGTCTTTAAGTGAACATTGAATAAAGAGGTCCGAAACTCCTAAAAAATATTTTTTTTTAAATAAAAACTAAATAATAGTTTAATTTATATTTGGAAATATTTGCAATACGTCTCATACATGTTGAATCGGACAGCTGTAGCTTTTTTTATTTCAGACAGTATTTGTTTTTTGTTGGTAAGTTTATCAAAAAGTATATCAGCCGCACTTACAAAACATTGCTTTACAATTTCTGCATCGGTAAATTGTTTCATGTGCGTAGCAAAATTATAACAAATTTCATATTATGATGCCATAGTTACCGCAGACTATTGGGATAAGCCCATGGACATAACATTTTGTTGCTGTTACAATGACTTCTAAAAAAAGTTAATTTTTCACTTCTTAATTGTATTCCAGGAGGATATGTTTCGTTGAAAGATTTGTGTTTTGTGAAAAAATGACGAGAAATGTTATATTTTTTGAATATAACATTTTTACGGCAAATTAAGTAGGTAGCTGTGTTGTTTTTGCTTGGCACAACCAAATATTCTGTTTCGCATTCGTCTTGAAACAATCGGTTTTCGATATATTTCGTTTTAACTTAGAAGATACACCTGCCATTATTTTTAAATAAAAAACAACACAAATTATTATTATTTGACTGCAAGCACTAACTGAAAATCAAAATATAACTAAATGTCAAGTATGGGTCAGGCGATTCCCGGTTGGCTTCTACGATTGAGAGAGATTCGGTGAAGAGATGCGTCCATAACGTAGTTCAGTATTAGTCGGTATGTGGTTAGAGCTGTTTGTTTATTTTCTGTTCTATTTTTATTTCTGTTGATGCATGTAAATGCCCATACAGGTTAGATTTTGTTATTGATACGGTTTTTATTGCTGGTATGTTGAATACATATATACGAAAGGATATATATTGCCCACAAGTTTTTGAAATCGGCCGATATTTAAAGCATTTGTCAAGAAATTATTAAACTATGCCGCGGCCAACTTTTATAAGATCGCGGACCGCAGGTTAATTATAACTGGGTTAGAGTGAGAGATAAGTCAAAGTGTGTAGAAAAAGTATGACAAATGCGGTTATTTATTTATTTGTTTGTTTTTGTTTTACATCGAAGAGTAAAGTGTAGAAAAATCTCAATAAAATGTTCCAAAAAATAAGCACAAAAACTGAAAAACAATTAGTTGGTATAGGCAGTTCCCATTGTTATTTTGACAAGTAAATTATCTTACAAATAATACCAACATAGGTATAAGGTAGATAAATACCAAATATTTTTGTTTATAACTTTGGTAAGGTATGTATTTGAAATTTAATACATTTTTCAGTTGACAGCAATTTTTGAATTGCAAACTTTTTTTTAAATGTAATTTTGTACATTAAAAAAAATGTAAACATCGGAGCTAATTTCCAGGGTTCGGAAATGAAATACCTATGTGCTCCTTTTTTTTATAATCTACACGCGCTCAAGGGATTATACTTCTCTTTAAATGTTTCAACGCAGCGCGGGCATCAGGCTAAGGAAGAGAAAGAAGGATAGGGAAGATGTGTGGCGCGATGTTCTGAGACGCAAGGTGGTTGTTGTCTCAGATTTGATATCCAGGGATGGCGGCTGAACTAATGCGGAGAAATTTCCGTGTCTTATTTATCTATGTCCCTTATAATTCGCATAAATTTTTTTATTCGGTGCCATATTTATTGGTATACTAGTTTTACTCAATCACATGTTGTTAGTGCTATGCCTAAACAGCTTGTGATGAGTAAACCAGCAACTCATTGAATGGCATTTAATTTATAATTGGTTTTTAATGGAAAAATAAGAGGACATAGTTTACGGCAGGAATCGAACCTGTGACCGTGAGGTTTACAGCCGAATACACAACTTTCGCGCCACGACCACCCCCTTTTCTTTACTTTTAATATTTAGAAAAGTAAGACTTACGACGTCTCAAAATAAGTACATATTTTAGATTTTTCCAATAAATAAAGTAAGTAGATACGTAAATAGGTACCTAGTGACCG
Source organism: Philhelius pedissequus (assembly GCA_910595825.1). Lineage (NCBI taxonomy): Eukaryota > Metazoa > Arthropoda > Insecta > Diptera > Syrphidae > Philhelius > Philhelius pedissequus. Next base: position 141,747,515 of record OU343161.1, on the reverse strand, counting down.
TTAAAATATTACCTAACAATTTTGAGATTACTCAGGCTCCGAAAAATAAAAATTAATTCTTGTAAAACAGTTAGTTCCAAGTAATTTGTAATATTTGGAAGGGGTCTATCTCTCCCAGTTTAGGCGGGAGGTGCAATTTTCTAAGAAAAATTACTTAAAATGAAAAAAAAGATATTAAAAACAACGGCAACACATACAATATGAAAATTAAATTAAGGTTTTCTGAAAGCCATAAACATGTTCTTTTATATTTGGTTTCAATATAGTTATTTGTTAATTTGTTAAAAATAAAAATAAACAAAATTTGTTTGCTTAAATGAATAGGTACTATTTTTACTTGCGATTATAGGAAGGTACCTACTATATATACGGCAAGTTATGCATTCGTAACAAAATTCTAACGATCAAACATGAAATTACGATCGTAGGGAATACCTAAAAAAAGTGGGTCGCAATTCCGTCTGTCTGTTTAGCTGTCCTCGAGTGTACAGCCTAAGCGGTTGGATTGATTTGCTTCAAACTTGGTACATATTGTTTTTTCGATATGTAATATACCCCCACGTTTTTTTCAATTGCCATACATTTTTCAGCTTCATTAATTGATGGCGGCCGCACAGCACATTCCGACTTGAAATTGCCATTGAACATGCAAGCAATTGAAACACCACCATACAATATTTCAAGGAGTTCTGGAATGGCTAAAGTCTTGCAACGAACATCCATTATTTTATGGGACGAGTGTCTAATGGCCCATAAAAAATCTTTGGAAGCCTTAAATCGAACATTACAAGATTTAAGACGGAGTTCACAGCTGTTTGGCGGTGCATTAATATTGTTATCTGGTGATTTCCGTCGAACGTTTCCGCTGCTGATGAAATTAATGCATGTTTGAAAACTTCATTTTTGGGGGCACACGTACAAAGGCTTTCGTTGACGACCAATATGCGTGTGCGTCTTCAAAATGATTCACCAGCACGTGAGCTTTCAAAGCAATTGCTGAAGATTGGCGATGGAAAGATTGCAAGTGATCAAATTGGGTTTATCACGTTACCGAATAATTTTTGCATAATTGTATCATCAAAACAAGAAATCATTAATCGAGTTTTTCCAAATATTGTACAAAATTACAATAACCATGATTGGTTATGATAACGTGCAATTTTAGCACCAAAAAATATCGATGTCAATGAAATCAATTTCCACATCCAGAAAAATTGCCAGGTGATTCGGAAACGTATAAATCTATTGATACTGCTATGAATGATGAAGACGCAGTCAATTATCCGGTCGAATTTTTAAATTCTTTGGAACCACCAGGCACGCCACCGCATTATTTGAATTTGAAAGTTGCACCAAAACTTTGTAATGGGACAAGACGTTCAGTGAAGAAATTGATGCCACATTTAATTCAAGTAACAATTCTCACTGGCAAAGCAAAATGTGAAATTGTACTAATACCGCGCATCCTATTAATACCAACGGATATGCCATTTGAATTCAAACGTCTTCAATTTCCCGTGCATTTATCCTTTGCTATGACCATTAATAAAGCTCAAGGACAAACTCTCTTCAAGTGTGTGGTGTGAATTTGGAGGAACCGTGCTTTTCACATGGACAATTATACGTAGCATGTTCCAGAGTGGGAGCCCCAAAAAATTTATTTATACATACACCACACAATCAAACAAAAAATGTTGTATACACTATTGTATTGAATTGATGTACAACTATAGCATTATAAATAAAATCCTTTTAAAGCATCGCCATTGAGTTGATTTATTACAAAATACATGTTTTTTCTTGGGCGTAGCAACGCGCGCCGCGTGACGCTAGTATTTTTATAAATAGTGTTCCACAAAATTATTGCCCCAGTCATCCCCATGCATCAGAAAAGACGTAAGGAGGTTTTCATGTAATATACCTACCGACAAATATGTCAATTAAATTAAAGCAAAATTAAGTTGTTGAAAGTCAAGACAGTATCTTATGTATATTGTATACGCATATATGTATGTAATGTAAATAATTAAATCTTTACAAATAGAGTCGGTATCTCCAATATGAGGGTAGGTTTTCGAGCACATATGTATGTTTTATGTATAACACATGTTTACATAATAATATGCAGGAAAGTGATCTAATCTGGCAACCTCTCTTCTCTTTATATTTTTTTTATAACTTTGCACGCGCTCATGGGACTATGAATACCTTTTATATGTTTTTAACACAGCGTTGGCATCCGGTGGAAGAAGAGAAAGAAGGATAGGAAAGATGTGTGGCGCGATGTTCTGAGACTAGAGCTTGTTGTTGTCTCCGATTTATCTCCAGGGATGGCGGCTGTCTTATTTATTTATGTCTCTTATAATTCACGTTATTTTTATTTATTTTGTTGTCATATTTATGATTATACTAGTTTACTCAATCAAATGTTGTTAGATTATGCCTGAATAGGATGTAATGAGTAAACCAGCAACTATTTTATGACAATGAGCACACAACTATCGCGCCACGGCCACCCCAATTTTACCGTTGCGATTAACTTGAGGACAAGCTTTGCATTTGGAAAAAAATCGTTCTCGACATTTTAATCAAACTTGACATTGATGTAAAACAACAACAAAGTGTGGAGCGTCTACAGTCTAGACCACTGAAGAGATTTTCTTCAAACTTTTTTTTAACCCCAAAATAACGTCAATTGCCCTACAATTGTTTCTTTTATCTTAATTATCTCAAAAATGGCTTAAACCATTTTGATAAAAAAAATCTGTCTACTATTATAGGCATATTCTACATTTTGATATACAAATTTATTTATATATTTTTTATTAACAGTACCTGCTGTACAACCATTTACATTTTTTTGATTTTCAGCTTTCTCATAAACGGCGCAACGCATTTTTTTTATAATTGTGGGCGTACTAATGAGATTTTGACTACACTTAATATGTTCAAGCACGAAGAAGAGATTGGTTGATACCAAATTAGAGATATAAGATAAGAGAGCTTGGGGCCACACTATATCAAATACTTTTGAAATATCAAGCGCAATAATCTTACTTTCTCCAAAACGATGTAAAGATTTGTGCCACTGTTCGGTGAGATATGCCATCAGATCACCAGTGGACCTATTGGTACGAAAGCCATACTGCCGGTCATTAAGGAGCTTTAGTTCTTCAAGATATTTCTTGATTCTTGGCGGTTAATCAACTATTTTTTGTCTATCAATCATATCATGAGTTCCATCGTAATCGGAAAGTCTTACGAATCCCCAAAAAAATTAGCGCAGAATCCATTCGTAGTTGCAATTGGTATGAGCATTTCCACTACGATGGATTCTGTTATATATTTTTTCAAGATTCATAACAAGTTTCCGATTACGATGGAATTCGTGATAAGGCTGAATACGTCTAAACGGAATGATATTATGGCCGATTTCATTGAAATTTATCATCAGTCTTTCGACTGCTCATAAGTAAAATGAAACGTTAACTGAACACCAGACTGATGTCTAAATACACTTTTTTAACTGAACTGATATCTGTACTTTTAAGCTTCACATTTAAAGTTCTGCTTCTAAAATTATACTTTTAATTTTGTAATTATTAATACAATGTAAGCCGTTTCTTTCGGACATTGATGCCTTTGATATCAACGGATATTCACTCAGTGCGATACATTGCCCAATTAACGAATTCTGATGTAGACGATGTGACGGTAGCGATATTGATCCTTCAACTACTCTTTTTCAACTGCCCTTCTGCTAAGTTTGCATTCAGTATTTAATTACTTTTTTTTCCCTTTTTATAATTGCGTACAAGATAAACTTCTTTGTTCTTACTATCTTACTACTCTTTCATTACCATTTTTATTTTTTTTATTTTATTTATTCATACGAGAATGCTTAAAACAGTAAGATACAATATCTTATAATATAGTCCTAAGCTTAATTTACAAAAGAGCTAAAAATTAATTTAAGTCCTAAATATTATAAAGAAGTGTACATTAATTGCAGTTCAAAAATAATTTATAAAATTTCAGAAAAATATAGTTTTAACGCTTTTTTTATGCTAGCGGTGTTCTGTAGTTCTGTAATATGACGTGGTAAGGAATTCCACGGACACACAGCGGAAACAGAAAATTGTCGTTCAGAAGTTTGAAATGAAAATCGAGGATGAATTAACTGATGAGACCTCTGTGAGGAAGCTAATCGTATCCTATCAGAGCAGTAAATCGGTTGGTGAGTCAGCGAAATATTAGAAAGTAAAGACAAACTACGGAGTTGAGGATAGCTCTCAAAAGACATATTAAGCGGTTGGGTAACAAAACTAGATAATCTGTCAAATCTCCTTAACCCATATATATACCTTACAATACTATTAAATGCGACATTAAGTTTCTTCTGCTTACAGAGTTGCATTTAAAAAAAATCTCGCATCCATAAGTCAAAATTGGTATTACCAGGGTTTTTGCGAGTAACAGACGAATTTTAACCGGTGTGAACGAATGGAAGACCTAAAGGTTCCTCAGTACACCATAGACTTTACCAACTATTACGTTTGTATGTTTGTCCGAAGTTAAAAAAATGTCATCCCGAGATTTTATAAGAGGGCCAAGTATTGAACCTTGAGGAACGCCTGAAACTTTCGGGAGGAAATTCGAAAGGTTTTCATCTGCAAGAAATGCTGCTTTTTGCGTGTTAAATACGAGAAGATCAATTTCTTAGCAGTACTTGAAAAATTCAATTGCTGTTCAAGTTTTGTACAAAGGTTTAAATGGTTGACTGTGTCGAACGCTTTAGAAAAGTCAAGTAACACAAGGAAGGACACTTCATCCCTATCAAGATCCTGCCTAACATCGTCTGTTATATTCAATAAAGCTGTTATACAGCTGTGTTTTTACGAAAACCTGATTGTTTCTGGGTAAGCATGTTATTTGTGGCAAGAAATGTGCCTACTTGTTTTTGTAGAATCCTCTCGAATGCTTTTGATAAGAAAGGCAAAATTGAAATGGGTCTGAATTCATCACACTTAACATTTTTAGGCAAGGGCAATACTTTTGCCATCTTCCGTACATTAGGAAAATGACTTGATGTTAAAACGATGTTAAAAATAAAAGTTATGTATGGTCACACAATTGGTAAAATTATTTTGAGAAACAAGGGGTGAATACCATCAAGTCCCATGGCTTTTGATTTTATGGAGAGGATACTTTTAACAACATCGGCGCTGTCAACTACCTGAAAACCAAAACCATTATTACTATCTTGATCCGCGAAAGATATAGGACTGGAGGTACTTAACGTAGATGACGATTGTGAGGAGAGAAATGTTTCGTTCAAAGTATTATCATCAATATCCAAACATTGTTTTGACTTTGGCTTACCTATGCCTATCTTACGTAGATTCTTCCATAGCTGACAACTACCTAACGATATATTAAGCTGATTTGAGTACATTCGGGTTTTAAGCAAACGTATCTCTGAAACAACTTTATTCCGAAGAATGCAATAAATTCGCCTCAAGTAATTTAATCTGTAAGGCTTCCAGCTATCATAAGCCTCATCACGCTGATTTATTAGAAACCGTACATTTTGATTAAACCATGGTTTGTTCTTGGGCTTTATGCTCTTAGTTCTTAGAGGAACATGAGTCTCAAACAGAGTACTAATATGATTTGTAAGAAATTCTAACTGCTCATTTGCTGTAGGTAAAAAGTAAATAGCTTCCCAATTGGTACTTCTAACATTATCTTCCAACTGCCGAAAGTCAATGCTACGAAAGTTGCGATATTTAATTTTTTGGTTGGTATGATCAAAACTGAAATCCAGAGTTAGGAAAATCATGTCATGCTTTGAGAATGCAGGTGCAGAAAGCTGATCATATAAAGTAACTTTACTAATGTCGCTTACAAAAAACAGGTCCAAAAGCGTAGATTCACCACAAGAATAATGAGTTGGAGTACGATTGTTAACAGGAACCAAATTAAAAGTGCACATGTTTGGTTCGAGAAGGTCAGAGCTTAGCAAATTGCAGTTAAAATCGCCACATGATATTATATTGGGCGCTAAGAGCGAAATATCTTCTAAAAGGGTATAAAGAGGTAACATATCGATGTTCCTATTAGGTCGGTATATAACACCTAAGAGAATTCCGCCCTCATAACTCGTGAGTTCCAAAAACGAATATTCAATTGAGCTATCTGCATCAGAGGAAAACTTAAATTTTCATTTGATCTCTCCTCTAACGTATACCGCTACCCCACCGCCCATACGTTCGAAAAAATCGATAGCCCTCTAAGCAACAGGCATCATTATTTAGTTCATCCTTCAACCATGTTTCCGTAATACTTATTACGTCAACTCCAAAATCAATAAACAAATCCCGAAACTCATCAATTTTAAGCATTAAGCTCTGGGCATTAATGTGGCAAGTCCGAAGACCGCTTTTCTGTCTGCACAAAACCTTAAGCATTGAACGGAAAGTGTTATTGTAGATCACATTGAGTAGAAAAAGCACAATTTTAATTAAAAAGAGAAAAAAAGCAAATGTTAATTTAACGTTAATACGTAATAAAAAAGGAAATTAAAAAAAAATAAAATATTCTTAAATTATTAATATTCAGTTTAAATTAATGAATTTTTAATAATACTAATAATAATAATAATAATAATAATATAAATCGGAAACTTCTGAACTGGCAACGTCGTCGAGATCCTCAATGAGTTCAATTAACAAATCTGTGTCATCATGTTGTCGTTTTATGTAGACCACCCCCCGTGCAGTAAATACTGAATGAATTTGTTTGTTCTTTTTTAACGCAAGTGCTCGTTGAAAAATGCATTTGCTCTGCTCCGATAAGCTCTCCCGTATATAAATTTTTGACGAAGAAGCACTGGTAGAAGAGCTGTCAATAGCAAGGTGTATGTCATTGAGACACAGTTGCTTATTTACTATTTTTCTGAAGCTTCCGATCGATGATAACACAAAGTTTTTATCATAAGGCGATGTGAATTTCAACATTATTGCCGTGTTTAAATTTGACTTGTGTCTCAGGCGCGTGCGTTATATGTTGCAGAGTCGGAGGCTTTATATTTATGGTGATGCATATTAAATTAAAAATCGATTTAAGATTTTTGTTCGGCAAATAGGGGATACCAAACAAAAAAGCATCTTTCGCCACAATACGATTTTCACAAGTGTTCAAAGCCAGTTTTAATTTTTTAATTTCAAGAGTGGAAGTTTCAAGAGTGTTTATATTTACGAATTCTAAACTTTTATTAGCCAGCAATTTTTTGTTGTGTGTGCAATTGGAAGAGAGATCAGATAATGATATTTTGATGTTGTTAACTTCGGTGTTCAAAGAGGCAATGTCAGATTTTAATTCGGAGTGAGGCGACTCAAGAAATAAAACACGGTTGTTTATATCAATTATGCTTTCTCGTAAGTATTTTATTTCCTGACCAAGTTCTTTGGTTACTCTAATCTCAGATTCTTCGAGTTTTTTAGATAAAAGTGAAACAATCAACCCACTCTGATTTTTAAATTTCTCGTCCATCCAAGCTTTATCCATAGCTAACCTTGATTGTTAGGCTGAACTATGCAGGGGGGAAGGTGAACTACGAGGAGAATTGAGCGCGCAATTAGTATTTTTAGAACGCTATGGAACAGTTTTTTGGAGGCATGTGAGTGTAAATTAAGTTATAATATGATTAATTTAATTTTTAAATTAATGACGTGCCAAGTTGACTATGTATTTAAATTGTGTATGTAAACAAAAATCACTTTCATAAAGAGAGAAACCGATACTTTCACTTTTGTTAAGTTGGGCTGTTCAAAGTAAAATTTACTTCAATTAAATAAATAAGCTTTAATTATTTCTATGTTAAATGCAAAACAATGTAATGGGTTAGAAAGTACTCTCAAACTTATATTTAACTAAATACTTTGTACATTTGCGATTTTTACAAAAAATAGATCGAATTAGTCGTCAGAAACAGAAACACGTCTACTCAGCAGAAGCTCTCCTTTATTGCAAGATAAACGTCTTTGTTCTTACTATCTTAATTACTTTTTTTATTATCATTGCTTGCAATATCTGTATTTAATTACCTTTCTTGGAATATCTAGGAGTTACTTTTTTGTATACCTGTTAATTATATTATGTTTAATGTTTGAATGGGACTACGTGACCTTTCTCATGTAGACGATTGTCTATTGTTTGCCGCTTGATGGTGGTGTCTATATTTAGATATAACTTACTGGAAGGAGTGACTGTACTTTGTTGTGAGTGGAGCGATTTATTACTTTTTGGTCGATTCGGATTTACTTCATTGTAGTTAATGGTTTATAATGCTCGCTGGCATTAGCTCCCGGTTTATTAGTGGCAAAAAAAATTAACCCCAAATTAACTGAAAAGCATTTGTTTCACTGGAAGATTAACTTTCAACGTTAAAGTGTCAAAATTGTATCGAAAGCATATGGCACCATAAAAATCGGGTTTCACTATCGAAGTCACCCTTTCCATTGTTTCCGACTTTGTTTCAATACCTTTTTGAGTAGCATCTTTCAGAAATATCTATTCAGTATGTCCACATTTAAGTCTACGATTTCGTTGTTATTAATCAATTAAGTTTTGGCAACCAGAATGGCGGCTTATATAAATAAGACTGTTTTACATCATTCAATTTCAGCTTGCGATTTTGAAGCAAGATGGTATGATACGTATAACGTATGTGGTAGCCGGGGTGCGTATTGACAAACTGTATATCAACACAGATCTTCATAGCCTGTGCTGAACCATGTCCTGCTCATCGAATTTGACAGGATAATAGGGCAAACTGTATGGTATCACACAGCTCTCTATGGCTACAGGCAGGTTGCTTGTGAAGCAGTTTCTTCTGGGTTGGTTGGTATAGAATACATGTTGCTCGAGCAACTAAGAACAAGTATCTGGCTTTTAAGCGATTTCTACATGCACATGCACATATATAGGTAGATATATAAAGTTCACAGTGTATCAAACGCACGGTGCGTAAGGGGGGCATGATGACCCCCAAGAGCGTATACATCGGGGAGGTCATATACTTACATTCAAACTACCTCGTTTAACTGAAAACTCGCTTTAGTGAAAAACCCGCATAACTACAAAAATTTCATCAAGTTTTCTATTTTTTTATAGAAAACAACAGTGAAAAATTGAAAAAATAGGGTGCTGAATTGTTTCATTTTTGTATAGGTTCATCTCGGCATTCATGACACATAAGTTTTAAATAAAAGGCAGAACCCCGAAATTACTTATATACATTGTATTTTTGTGTTTTTGTAACACGAAATGTGTATGTGAATAAAAGAAACTCAACTCAAAGTAGCGTTGGTTGGGTACAAATTCGTTTTCTTAAAAATAAATTATTTGTTTGTTAATAACTAGGTCCTGGTTTTTTATTTCAATAAACCAAATGTTCTTATTAAATCACTTGGTAAGTAATTAATACAATTTGGTTTTTAGCTGTTAATGTTAGATATATGTAGTCAAAATTGTTTCGTAACACGAAGTCTGCCTTACTGAAAAATTTGTTCAGTTATCCCAGACATGTTTAAGTAAAATACATTTTTCCCTTATCAGAGATCCGCTTAACTGAATTTTTTTTCTTATTCGAGGTCCGCTTAAGTGAAGAACCCGCTTAATTGAAAAAAAATTCTCGAATTTTCTTCGCTTTGCTTAAGCGGGTTTCACTGTATTAACAAAAGTTGAGAATGTCATTCGAATCAGAGATGCCAGATAGTGGAGTTAAATTCTTTGCGGAAATTTCACGTCTTACGTAAGCTTAAAAGGAAAAAAAAAATAAAATAAAAATATACTAAATAGACTAAAACAACGATATTTCATTTAGTTATTATTATCCCGGTAAATGATGCTTAAAAACATGACACACTTTTGTGTAGGCTATTTGCCAAGTTTGTTAAATTTCTGTTTCCGAGATAAGTATTCAGACTGTTTGCTTTATTGCCAGATACTTTTGACGTGGATATGAAGAATTTTTGACCAAAATGGAGGTGAACATAGAGGAAGAGTTCATAAAAAAAATGTCGATATGAAAAAAAATAAAGTTTACTTTGTAAATAAATAAAAGTTTTTCTAAAATAAAAAGTTTGTCCACTTTTTAATAAAAAACAAAGAAATGGAAAATCAGTTCGGTATAATATATAAATTCTCCAGTCCCATCAAGTTCATATCACCGATTTTGACTTCAATACCAGATTCTTCAACGTCTGAATTCTGAATCGTTATGAATATATGAATCTTTGGCTGCAATAATTTTTGTGTAAACATTTCTGTCAAACAATACATAAACAATCAATTTTTTCACATAATCATTCAAAAAAAATCAACGTTAAATGGTTGAAATTAATTCGAAATTAAATGAAAAAAAAATATTTGGTATACTTCTTGTTCTTAAGGTTAAGATACCAGAATACCTTTACAACGTTTCTTTGATTTTTAATATTAAAATCTAGTTTTTGTGGACTGTGCTGAAAATAAAATCCAATTGAAACTTTTTTATGACTTTACACTGATGGTCTATTTTACTGATTTTTTTTAGAGTGACCTCCCCCGAGAAGTGAAGCTGTATACGTCCCTGCTGACCCCTGCAACCCACCTGCTCCCCCTGCATCCCCCTCCTTGGCCAAATATAGGATTCAAGGATTCAGGATCAAGTTTGAGTTTATACAAAGTTTTTTGTTGATATAAATCAGTTCGGTTGAAAGCCAGATATGTACTTCATCTTAGAACTCAAACACACCATACAAGATACATATGATATATTATCAGCCTAAATTTGTACTAGTGTGCCAACCAACCAAGAACTCAAACACCAAACAACCCAGAAGAAACTGATTTTGCTCTGACACGGTACACAGTTTGCTCTTAATTTGAATGAAAAATAGCTGAGCTTGCCCTTTCTTGATTTGGCTTTCGTTATGGTACGACTGAACTTTTCTAAATTAATATGAGTGTCCGGATATACTTCTGAAAAAAGTTTACATAATTATTGTTTAAAATTGCATTCACAACCTAAAGGAGCCCAAAATATGGAGAATGATTAAAAATCTCTCTGGTATAAAAGTAGTATAAAGTAAATTTAAAGACAATCATAACCATACTATAAAACAACATAACTTACTTTTTAGTTTTTCTAGAGGCTCGTGTAACATGCTGGTTGGAGTATGAGGTGGAGCAATAGGATGGTGGGGATGCTGATGGCCGAGTTCTTGTGAAGAGTTTGGGAGTTGACTTAGATTAAGTCCACTTATAGGTACAAGTCCTGATATTGCGGCTGAAACATTAACTGTTGATGCTGAATCATGTATGTTTTGATGATTATGCATAATATGGTTTACTATACTGCTTGAACTAACATTACCGCTATTGTTTCCTGAAGCCGAATTTGTATTTACTGCATTGCCATTCATCACTGAATTTCCGTTTCCAACTAAATCTTGAAGGCATAATCCAGTAGAATTGTTAATATCTTGTAAGGCATGATTGCGTTCCATAGCTTAGAATTCTAATTTAAAGTTCTGTAAACAAAGTAATATATACATATTAATATTATATTGTTATATTTTAAAATATTAATTACAAAACTCTTAATGACATCCCCCTCTCAAAATAGTATAATTTTAAAAATATGTGTATGTTAATATTGCGAAATTCACTAGTAGTCTAAGAGCTAGCGACAAAAATAATTACGTCATTTGATAACGCAAATAATTAGTTTTAGTGTAATCTTTCAACACTGGTGACAAATAATCCCGAAGTCTGCCAAGCTTCTAGTGGTGGGTGTGGTGGCCACGGACCCCGAAAGGTGTAAAAAATCGTTGAAATTTCGTCATTTGATAACGGCTGATTTTGTCCTAGGTCGTAGCCAGTGATGTCACGGACTCGTTTTTGAAAATGGCAGACATTTTGGGCGGTGGCAATGTCCGGCAGACGCCCCCCAATGGGCGGAAAAACTGGACCTACTTACGTCATTTGATAACGAATCTGATAAAAACCATTGCTTAGGTTAGCTCCTCAGTAGTCTATATACGCGTTTCCTGAAGAAAATCTTGGTGGAAAGTGCCCGGCATACGATGTCAAAGATTGGATGATTTTCAGGTATTATGATAAAAACCGGGTGTTAGAGAGCCTAATTTTGGTTACTTTCTTCAGCAGTTTATTGGTAAAAGTCAGGATATTAACATCAACTTAAAATTTATTCACAAAACATAATAGGGCATATCAAAGTCAGTGTCTAAAGTGTTGCTATGAAAAACTTGAGTTTATCCTATCTAATTATTATAAAATAAATGCAAGTTTTTCATAGCAACAACCTAAACGGTGAATATGAATATCACAATGTATTTTTGATTTAAAACATAAATAAATAAATTAATTCTTTTTATTTCAATATTAACTGCGGGTGGCGATGGCGGAGTGGATTTAGTGCTTGATTACTAACTAAGACGTGTAGGTTCGATCACCACGCTAGGCGCATTCTATTCTATACCTCCAACTATAATTGGATGCCGCCCGTGGTTCAAATGAGATAGTAAATACCTGATTCTCAAATCCACTGTGCAAATAAAAAATTCTTTCCTATATTTCTATTCCTTCTAACTAGTGCCGTGCAATTCAAGTTGCATTTAAAAGACCTTAGGTCTTACAGGCATCTAGTTGAAAAAAAAGGTTAATGTCACTAAGATCATAAAGATTGAATCGTTATAATGTTACGTACATGTGAAATGAATTGTATCATGAATAGATGACCCGGCTTCAGTAAAGGAAAAGTTAAGCCTTTTACGCTCCTAAAAAAGAGCTTACAATGTAAAACGCGTTTGTGAAACTTTTTCATTCACGCTTGACTCAACAGGTTGAGTCACAGGATGAGGTAGTTTCAACCTTTGAAAGATTAGTTTGGCGAATATATTGACACATGGAGTCACGGCACCTGGCAGTCAGCGCTTGAACTTAGAATTGGAGATAGATTTTTTTTCGATTTGACGTTCAATGTATTTCCCATAAGAGAAAACCCAAAAATGGTCTCATTAGTATTGCTTTTTCTGATTAATTTTGTATGAAATATTATAAATATTTTGACTGTAATAGAATAATTAAGCATTAAAGATTCTAACTCAAGCGTAAAATAAATCGAAATTGATAACTATAATGCTTTACTATTAAAATCCAAAACTATAAGAAAACAACCTTTCAACGAGAAACAATAACAACATCATCGGTTATGAAAAAACAAGACAGGTTCGTAGCCAGGATTATTAAAATTCTAATATTTCTTACGAAAAGTATGTTTATAAAATGAATCTAATTGAATAATTGAAAGTTTTAAAAGAAAATAAATTATTTGTTCATACCAATTATGAAAAAAAAAATCTAAGAATTTTTAAAACTAAAAAAACATAGTCTTAAATTAATGAACATTTTTAATGGATCCACGTAAGAAGGGGTTCTTATATTATTTATATCTTGAATATGTCAAATGCTTATGTTTATTGGATAAGATATATTTTTAAGTTCTCTTTAGAAAAACGAATTTTGTATATTAATAGATTTCACAAACGATAAATGATTTCATCAATTTTCTGCTAAGCTAATAAAAAAAATGTAATAAATGCATATAAGATTTAAATTAATACAAATACCTACATCCATATTATAAACATAGTTGCGCAAGGCCCACCTCCCTCATTTCGACATATTGAGCTTTTGCTTTATAAAATATGGGAGCATAAACAATCATTAACCATAATTTACTTTAGTTTCTTAAACCCCCTTCCCATACTACGCACATGATATCACTTTGACTGACGACATGAGCTCATTTAAAAAAAAAACAACAATTCGGGCTTGTTTGCATTTTTTATCTGCAAAATAAAGCAAATTAAAATTAAGCTTTGATATATATTCTTCTTGATTTACAAACTCACATGTATTCTTATTATATTAAATTCATAATATGGGTACCCGTTCATATAAAATTAATTAGTAAAATGAATGTTTTCCAGACCCTTTTCTGGTTTTTTCTTATGGGAAATACATTGAACGTCAAATTGAAAAAAAATGTATCTCCAATTGAAAGTTCACGCGCTGATTTCCAGGTGGCATGGAAAGCAACTTACCAGGTGTCAATAGCGTGAGACGAGCGGATTATGTAACCGAAGATAGATTCGAAACACAACTTTCCAGGGGAAAAACAAAAAAAAATTAAAAAATATCAATGCTACGAATTTGCCGCTTTGTAAATCCGAACTACGGAAACAAATTTTGCAGCATATTAACGTCGTTAATTTGGAGCAACCTGCACAATTATTACCACATGAAATAGGTTGGATCCAACAGGAGCAGAATTAAAATTTACGTTGGTTCGAAGGTTATTATTGTAAAGGGTTATCCATTTTGTGGTTTCCATAGTATAGGGCTTGAATTCGACATCTGTCAAACTAAGTTGTTAAACTAATTTTTTTTTCAGTTGAAAGTCTGACATTTACGAAAATGGATCGCTTAACTATCGCACAACGCATAAAAATTGTTAAAACCTACTACAAAAATGGTGATTCTGCCACAGCCACATATAGTGCTTTAAGAGGAGATTATTGTTTACATAATCGTTCAAGTACGCAAGCAATTGGCAAAACTGTGAAGACATTTGAAGAGACTGAATTGGTTACAGATATTGTAAGGCCTGTGCATCATCGTTTCGCTCGTACCATTAAAAATATCGCTGCTGTAAGTGAGAGTGTTGCCGAAGACACAAATGTGTCGATTCCTCGTCGTTCTCAGGAGTTAGGACTGTCTTACGGCACATTATGGCGTATTATGCATTTGCTCACACAACAACTGAAGCCAGCTGACCATACACAACGTCGTAGATACGTCGAATGGTGCGTGAACAACAGGCGGTGGACGGCGATTTTTCGAACAAAATTTTCTTCAGCGAAGAAGCACATTTTTCACTCGGTGAGTATTTGTTAATAAACAAAATTGTCGTATTTGGGGTTCTGAGAATCCTCAACTAATTGAAGAGAGGTCATTACATCCACAAAGATTCACTGTTTGGTGCCCTCTTTGATCCGGAGGTGTGATTGGACCTTGCTTCTTCGAAAACGACGATGGAACGACTGTCACAGTCAATTCGGAGAGTTATGGTCATATGATAACCGACTTTTTTTTGCCTGCTATTGAAGAATACGACTTGGAGAATATGTGGTTTCAACAAGACGGTGCCACGTGCCACACAACTCGTGCGAATATGGCTTTATTGCAAGAGGCATTTCCTGGCGCGTAATTTCTCGTCGTGGCGATATCAACTGGCCACCAAGATCATGCGATTTGACACCGCTGGACTTTTTTTGTGGGGCAACGCGGAATACCATGTTTATGCAGATAAACCTTTAAATCTGGAGCACTTGAAATACCATGCTTATGCAGATAAACCTTTAACTCTGGAGCACTTGAAAACCAACATTCGTCAAGTTATGGCTGAGATACCGCCCAATATGTTTCAAAAAGTGGAGGAAAATTACCTCAAAACAATCGATGCTTGCAACAATGCGCGCTGTGGTCATTTAAATGATGTAGTGTTTAACACATAATGTCAAAGTTCAAGCTTTATAATAAAAAATAAATATCATGAAAAAAAATATTTTATATGTGTTTTATCTACGTTTAGTTTTGAAACCGCAAAATGGATAACCCTTTATATTTATTGTTAACGACAATTATATTGGTTGGATAACCAATTAATTACGATGAAACAACTGATGTCACAGGTATGTAAAATTAAACGATTCAATGAAATGAATGTGGATATCCTGACAATCTTGTAATAATAATCATTTTTAATGTCGACAAAAATGATGATGATATTTGTATGAGAAACTTTAGGAACACAGGAATAAAATACAAACACGAATCAATCAATTTGCTTTAAAGTGACATTTAACCGTTAGTGCATATTTTATTATAAGTGTATATTTAACTTTTAATTGTTTATTTCAAGAATAAATGCATATTTGTGCATATTTTCGAATAACAAAATATTCCAGTAAAAACTGCACACATGCCTTTAAATTTTCACTTTATCAGTTTCTGTTGACAACTTTCACGGCAGCTTTTTTCCATATTCCAGTATTCCATTTAACACATGTATATGAGTTAGTATGCCTGTTTTGTAACCTGAAATTTTCGCCAAGTTTCCCAAACTTGTTTTTTTTTCCTAAGAGTGTTGACAGGAAAATGTGAAAATTTTTACAAATTCGTACTTATTCCCACGTTACCAAACACACCTAGTGTGTGTCCTTAGAGAAAAAAATAAAAATTGAGCAACACCTGAAATCTATTAAAAAGTCACAACTCGTTTCGTTTAAAACAAAACACTATTTTAATATGGAATTATGTGAGGCACTTCTTGCAGCTCATAATCCGTTAAGCAAGTCAATAATCCCAATTTGAAAAAGTGTTTGTTTGACGAAATTAAATTAATAAAATGTATAATTTATTAATTGAACAAATAATATCCGATTCAAAGCGATTTTCTGGCCAATGTTGTTTTTTGTGTGTTTAATTGAAATAAAGACTTTTATGTTTACGTTTCTATTGATGTAATTTTGTGTTCCTCGATAATGAAGACTCAATTTGTTATTTAAACCAAAATATTACTAACTGATAATACTTTCCCAAACAAATGGTTCCTATGTAGAACAAGGTATATGGTTTTAAATGCATATTTAAGGTGCATGTTTTACATTTTAAAGAGCATATTTTAAGCGCATATTGTGCATTTTTAAGTGCATTGAAATCCTAGCCCCTTTCATGTATGTAAGTCTTTTCTTCATCGTGCGTTCATTACTGCTGCCTGTCGTGAAAATGAAAGACCCTCTCGGTGTTATTAATTTTTACTAAAATAGACCATTTAAAATTATTCACTTATTAGAAAAATATCATCAGATTCATTAACTTCTAAGAAAAAAGTCAAATCAGTTATCTCATTTTAACCACAACTGGCGACATCCAATTAAAATCGACGGTAGGTATATTGTAGAAAAGAATGCTGCCTAGCGTTTCTAATAACAGCAAAAAATTGTAAAAAAAAAATAGTGTATGGTCTTACAAAAAGCAATAAAACCAGTTGTGTATACAACTGAGAATTGTAGATAATTATATGCTCATCGTCTTAGTTATGGCATAGATTTACTAGGAGTATCAGCAAATGTGACTTAGTCCAATGAACACACTAAATTTCATTGCAATCTGCGAAATTTATTCGGTAAAATGTGGCTTATATCGTTTTATATATCTAGCAAATGAAACACCTGCTTGCATCAAAGTCGACTGGTTCCTTATGACAACAAATAATACGAGTAGTTTATCCGCCCAACTGGTTTTTTTTATAAAGTACAGTCTTTGGTTTTGTTTGTTAGGTACATCTAGTAGGAACCCTTGAGATAAGAAATATAGTTTTAGACAAATACACAACAGAAGTTATCATTTTCTTAGCAAAACGTTATTTGTATTCGAACTGCGAAACGAACAGTTTTATTTGAATTTACTCTTTAAATATAGGTACATACATACATATGTAGGTCACTGGAATCTGTCTGAATAATAATATCTAAATATCCTTGAATATACCTTCGTATATTGTATATGAGAGTGTATAATATTAACAAACCAAAAAAATCTATTTTTTCGTACACAAACTTTGCTTTTTATTACAATGCAAAGAAGTCACAATCGTTAACATGTGAGACAATGCCTATCAGTTTAAAGTAAACTCTTTTATCGTACTCAACTTGACTTTAAGGTATTTGATTCTTATTTCTATTTCTTATCTAGGTATGCATATCTTGGAATATATTTATAAAACTTAGGAAATTACCAGTATTTTTCTGAGTTAAATGTACAGTAAATTGAATAATAAAACGGATATAATTGTTAATAGTAGAATTATAAAACTCTATAAACACTTTGTGAAGTTCAACGTCAATTGTTTAACATTTCAACTTTATGCTTAAATATAAGAACATGTATTTTGATAAGCGTAGGTTTATTGAACATAATTTATGTATGAGTGTTAATAATTGGAGTCATTATGGCTATTCAAATCTAGAGTCAACCTGTTAAGAAAAAATAAATCGTTTTACACTATTCTAAAACAAAATAAAATACATCACGTTGAGACTTGTGAGTTTACAAATGCTACCATTTGCATGAGATATTATATTATGAATGTGCATAGGTATACATACATATGTACTTTGTTCACCTATCATTGGTTGGTCCCTAGATCTCTGATTCGTGAATTTACATACATGGTAAAGTCAATGAGAGTTAAAACAAAATTCAATTATGCAAATTTATTGGTGATTTTTTTGTGGTATCGATTTCTAAAGTTTTACATGAATATATAGTGGCTTCTGGTAGGGATGACGAATTGAATAGGTATCTCATTTTTTTTTTTGTAAATTATGTGACAATATGATTATGTGAACGCAGTGTTCAAAACTCTGTTTCTACACCCTTTCTACCCGAGTATCCCACGCCAAACGTCACTAGATGAACAAGTTTTTTCACAGCGTTTTTGTCTGAAATTCAAATTTATTCTTGCAAACTGATTGAAGAATCTATTCTTTACAGACGTTTGGGATTGACGATGTTATAAAAATTGTATAAGAGGAAGCATTTGAACCCAGTGCTCCATTATGTATACTTAAAATATTGCTCAAAGTTAAGGACAAACGTAAAACTCGATTGTTGTCATTTTTTATATCATAATTGTACAACAAACTTTTTTTTTTGAATTTGAATATTTCCACGTACACAATTATTCTCACACATGCAATCTCATTAAAATTCAGAATCACACAAAAGTGTTCAGTTGGGATCATAGATCTGAGAAGAATTCCGAATTGGCAAATAACGCAATAAGTTTGTTTGACTCTGAAAAGGATAAAAGCTTACCTTGGAGGCACAATCAGGAACGATTGAATAATTTGGCTCTCCTGTCAATCGAAAAATAAATTTTAAATAAAACTAAAAGAAAGTAATGATTTGAATGAGCGAGCCAGTGAAAACTTTATAACCGTTGAAGGGAGAATTTATTTATTATTTTAGGAATGAATAAAATAAACAAAGAAAGATTAGTTTTTTCAGTACTATTATTTCTAATTTTTTTCTCAGGGAACATAGCTAACCCAATGGTTAAGACCAGGAATCGCCACTGATAGGGTCTCTCGTAAACAGATCAGTTAGGCTCAGTGATATTAGAAAAAATTATCGTTCTATTATACACAACAAAGTGAACTGGCACTCTCAGAGAAAATAAAAAAGTCAAGCCAACACAGTGTTATAATTGATAAATGTTTGACCATAGACAAAAAAAACTGTCATATTAAAACATTTTGTGCTAATTTATTTTATTTTATTTTTTTATTTATTTATTGATGAATGCTTACTCATTAAGACATGATATCTTAGAACAAGGTGGTAAGCTTTAATATAATACATTTTTAGGAAAAAAAATAAAATAAAACGAAATGTAATGAAATGAATAGTACGAATAGAATGAAAACTATTTAAAACCATTTACTTTTGTGGTTTAAAATGTAAATGCATATGCTTATAATTCATTTATTTAACTACTTAACAATAAAAGAAAATTTGAAATAAAAAATTTAATAAGTATTAGTATAAAATTAAAATTTAAAATGTATATGTATATTAGCCAGAATATGATTATGATTGGAAATGAATGTGCAGCTTATTACGAAAGTTTTCAATGCCCGGCACCCTCGTAACATTCCGGGGCAGTGACGTGCCTTGGTGCTTCAAGCAAGATGTTCACTAACTACTTCAAATTTTGTCTATTCTTAGATATAATTCAGGATTACGACGAAGACGTTGTTTGATTTTTTTTGTGTTTTTTGTATAATTTTTTTGAGTTTTTGTTTTTATCCTTTTTTGTGTTTATCTTTGTAAGGAAACTATAATTTAGAAAGGAACAACTTCAATCAAAGTTCAATTCGTGGGATTTCTTCAAAAAACTTGCAAACCTTCATCATAGAAACTGTTTTTTACTTTGATTTTATTTAAAAATGATTTTTCTATGGACATAATTGCAAGTTGCGATAATATTTGCTCCTGCATTTTATTTCTATCATTCGATTTAACGTGTTGAAGATCAGAAAAGGAACGTTCGATAGATTTACTCGAAGTGGCTATTTTTAAGATCAGTAAATTTAGTTTAAGCATCAACCGTTGTTGAAATGTCTTTAACGGATAAATTTTTAAGCTGAGGAAACTTAATAAAACAATTAAAAAATGCACCATATGAACACTTTAGGCATTCTAAAAATTTCAGTAGGGCATTTTTTTCCATACTCAACAATGTTTTTCGTAGAAAGTAAAGCTAGTAACTTAAATTTTGTCAACGACTAGACCCGCATTTCAATTTGAAGATTATCTAAAAAAATAATTGGCGATGTCGCAGTTCAAAACTTTCTAGACCTCGTTTTGGAAACATCAATAGCATTTCTAGATGCTTCCAAAATATGATGAAGTTATCGCGGCTTATCCTAAAAACTAAATATGTCATATGTAACCAAGCGCGAAAATCTTAAAAGTTACAATTTGTATTTATTTTGTTCGACCTTCGACGTCGCGTACTTAGTACACCCAATGAATCTGCACCGCAAGCACGCAATGTACAAAATAAGAGCCAAGAACTAAAAGTAAAAAGAAATTAAAGCTTTCTATTCTCTTTGTCCTGTTTTTCACGTATCGCATGAGCATGGCATGGCATTGGCTGGCATATCTGGTTTCTCTGATCGTAGTATCTATCTATAAGGTACGTTTTCGTACAGGTACATAGAATGAATCCGGACCACAGCAGGCTCAATGAAAATGAATACCAAATTATCAATTCTCTTCGTACTGATCCTGCTTCTCTTGCACTGCCAAATCGAAAACCTATGCTGGAATGAACGGCGCTGGCCGACGGTGCACTGAATGTTGTTGAACATTTAACCATATAGGCTTGCACTGGCAATTATCTCTTCTCTTTCTGTTGGATATTTTTTTAATATGTTGATTTGTATCACTTGGATGCGCTGATGTTGGGAGAACACCCAAATGTGTGCGTTTGTATTTTTTGATAAAGAATGAACTGTCCGAAAAAGGAAAACCGTGCGGTTGATGAGGGTGAACACCAAGGGCTGTAGAAATATTTATAAGGGGCATGAATTTCGTGTCTTGTTTTTTAATTTTGAATGTGGAATCGTTGCGTTGAAGTTATGAGAAAATATTTGAATAAGGCAGGTAGTTGGAAAACAAATAAAAATTAAAACATTTAGGGATATTGGTAACACATGCAAAATATAGATGATTTTGGTAGGGTGTGTGGTGAATACCTGCGCACCTATGAATAAACGTCAATGTGCCGTGATAAATTGTTCCACAAGCGGATTGTGTTGATAAAGAACTGACATTTCGACGTCAAGCAGGAAAAACGATAATGAATTAGCTGCTCCGATCTATCAGAAGATGTTATACGTAGTCTGTGAAAGAGGTAACAAGGTATGTGTGTTTGAATCACATTAAATAGTAAAATTAAAGTCCTGTAACGCAGCAAGTTATCAAAAGAGAAATTATAAAGTCAAGTGGGACATGGTGATTGAAAAACTTGACGATGTTGTTGTTAATGAATTCAATTTCCTCGGGTGAAGATGTTATGCTGTAGACTCTCTCCAATTCAATAGAGTATTTTGCTCAAATGCAACATAGTCAATATGATTGAAATCACGGTACTCATAGGAAGTAGGCGAATAATTTACACCAAAACCTAAAGTTAAATAAATAAGACCATGCCTCGAGAAAGCCGGTGCAGAGAGCTGATCATAATATAATACGCTATATGAGTCACTAACAAAGGATACATCCAGAAGTGTGTTTGTATTTGGGAAAAAATGTGTAGGGAAATAAATATTTACAAGGAATAAATTAAATGTCCTCATACTTTCAACAAGTGAATGATCTTCTAGTAGATTACTATTTAAGTCACCATCTAAAACAACCTTTGACGCATTTGAATATATTTCTTCTAAAAGAGTAGTGTTGATGTTCCGGTTCGGTCTGTAAACAACACCTAGGTCTAGGTTATATTCTCCTGATATTAAGTTGATATATTCATATTCGATCTGGCTTTCAGTTCCGGACCTAAACTTAAACGTTATGCCCTCACGAAGATAAATTTCGGTACCACCAACTCTGCTATTTCTATCAGAAAGAAAAAGTCTGTAACCTTTTAACCTGTATACTCCATTATTAACGTGGGCAATAAACCAGGTTTCTCAAACACATACCACGTCAACCTTTGACCCTTCAAACAGATACGTGAACTCATCAATTTTTGGATACAAACCCTAGGCGTTACGTAATTTGACAAATTTGCAAGCCTCTTTTTCCCGCTAAATATATTCAACATCGAACGCAAAATCCCATCACTATATCCGCCCATGGCATATGAACTAGATTGAGAAGCATTCATAAATCAATAAAAAAAATGGGAAAAGACATGCAATGAAAAATGAATGACAAATCAACCTTCGCAACCACAAACCCACTTCCCATCCTAGCTAATATACAAAAGACAACTGAAATAATTTCGATCATTAACACAAAAACAATAGTTGAAAACAAAATATTTCTAGCAAAAAAGAAAAATAAATAAATGAATTAGTTTAATATAGTTAATAAAAATTTAAATTGAGCAAAAGAACAAAAATATATAGTTAAAAAGAGTTAAAGAAATTCAGTTAGATCTAAAAATGTATGACAATCACTGATAGAATAATAATCTCATGTAGAAAAAGCAATTTTGTTTAAGTCGTCAAAGCTCTCGATGAGTTCAACTTGTTAGAATCAAGAAATATCAACCAGCGCTCTGGCAATGCCATGCCAGTGACAGAACAATTTTCATTTTCGTTATTACTCGGTAACACTCTTGTTTTTTAAATTCAAACGACTGAATATGTCAACTTACCTTTTTCTAAAACTTCTTACGCAAACATTTATTTCTTCCATTTCTATAAAATAAATCTTTGCCAATATATACTTTTGCGTTTTCAATTCATCAGGTTATGGGCCCAGTCCCAATGCAAAGTATATAAACATTGTTAAGAATTAGTAAAAACTAAAGAAACAATGACGAAAAGCATGAATTCCAACAGGCCGCTCGTCAGCGACAACGACGATATGTGGGTCATGCAGATTGAGGCCGTGACGGTGAAAGCTGGAACATGGAAGCAAGTAAAGGGAGTATCACCAAAACCCGAGCTCGTTGAAAACAACGAGAAGTCCAAAAAGGATCTTCAGAAGTGGTTGGATGACGATGCGAAAGCAAAGTCAGACTTGATTATTGCCACCGATCCGAGTCTATTGCGTCTCATTAAAGGACTGGACACGGCAGAGAGATTCTGGGAGCGATTAAAGCCTGAATTTACTTCCACGAGACCAATGAACATTGCTAAAACGTGTGGCGACATATAGAATCCAGGAGGGCGACGATCTGCGAAAGAATTTAATGGAATTCTCCGATGGCTTGTCATATCTAAAGTGTATGGATGTTGATATTCTTCGTGTATGTCGATTCTTTTATTGAATGGATTGCACCGAGTTTCGAGCTGTTCAAGTGTGCAATGGAGTCTCACTACAACCTTCCGAAGCCCAGTATTCTGAGAGAGAAAATTCTCGAGAAGTACTATGCAACAAATCAACGTAAGGAGGATGACAGATCCGAAGTAATGTATGTCCGACGAGGTGCCAGTCAGAGCTTGAAGTGAAGTTCGAACGAGGAATGCAGCAACGAAAGCATGATCATGACAAGTTGATTGACCTTGACACATCTTCTAAACTCAGATGTTACAAATGTCATGAACTTGGTCACAAAGCGTCTTTATGTACAAAGAACAACAAACCGAAGTACCCTTCATGATGTGAATCGTCTGCGAAAGCAGAAAGTACATTCCACATGACGGAAGACGGAGCCGTGGGGATGCAGAAGAGTGAATTTGGAAGACGACGGTGTTTGGACAGCGACTGTATCCCACATGTGCGACGATGAGATTCTGTTTACATCCACACCCTCTGCGATGCAAGAAGCTGCTGCTGGCAAACGATTCCAGTACGAATGTCGATGCGAGGGGAGCTATAAGGATTGTCACTACAGACGGGATGTCTGAAAAGTCAGTAAAACTCCAAAATACATTATTGGTAAAGAACCTTCGAACTAACTTATTATCTGTTGCGAGGATAACTGACTACGCCAACATCATCATGTTCGATAAAGAGAAAGCAATCGTCCGAGGAGATGACGGTGGAGTCAAGGTAGTTGCGAGTCGAGTTGGACAACAGGACTATGTCCAAGAAAGTACAACAAAAGCGTGTATGGTGGATGGCAGTATATCCAAGATTGACCTATGGCATCGCAGGCTCGGTCACCTGAACGAACGAGAACTTTTGGATATGCATCGAAGAAATGTGGTAACTGGACTTTCTCTGAACAAAAACGAAAAGTAAATGGAAATGGTACTTGTAGCATATGTCTTAGCGGAAAAATGACGAGGTAACCGTTGCCCAAGAAGTCAAATAGAAGCACAAATGTTTTGGATCTTGTGCGCACTGATGTGTGGGGACCTTCCAGAGTTGATTCGTTAGCAAAGTCGAAATACTTCGTTACTTTCATTGACGATTGCAGCCGTTGGTGCGACGTAAGGTTTTTGAAACAAAAAATGACGTTTTTCGCGATTTTAAGGATTACAAAACCAAGTTGAGACACAAATACGTCCCAAAATAAAATGCTTGATGGCAGACAACGGAGGAGAGTTCTGGAACCATGAATTTGATGAATTCCTACGACTGAATGGTATAAGAATTCCGATCAAAGGAATTGAAATCGCTTAGCCAGGCATACGGGCCACGCTTAAGTTTAACAGCCCATTATCATCCTCAGGCGAATTCTGCGGAGAAAATAAACCAAATTATCAAGACGACGTTAAGGGCTTCCGTCAGAGAAAATAACAGGGTGTGGGACTTACAACTTGCTAAGTTAGCATGCGCGATCCGCATATCTTAGCACGAAGTATTAGGAGTTTCGCCATATTATGCGAATTTTGGTAGAGACATGGTAAAGTCGGGACAGGAAGAACAGGTAGTGGGGGAGGGTCTAGGTGAGATCGAAGAACGTTTCAGAGAACTACGGGTAGATATTGGTAAAGAGCTTCAAGCTGCTTCCAAGAAGTCTGCACAAGCCTACAATCTGCGACGACTGGATATTCAGTATCGTCCTGGTGAGTTGGTATGGCGCAGAAATTTTTCATTATCGGATGCCGCTAATTATTACGCTGCCAGACTAGCTCCGAAGTTTGTCGGGCCGCTTTAAGTAAAGCAGGGGGTGTCACCAATGACATACGTCTCAGAAGATGAAAAAGGTAAGGAACGCGGAATTTGGCACGCTTAAACCCTTTATAGAAAAATCCGAAGAATAATTGTAAATTTAGTTTAACTTTCTGTTGCTTTTTTTTAATTTTCTTATATTACTCTTGTTGAAATTTTCATTGTTTTGTTTTTCTGGTGGATACCCTTTTTCTTATATACACTACATGGGTATGCCTTAGGAAACGGTTTACATTGCTTTTGCAATGTAAGTTCATTTCCTGATAATTAAGGGTGGGATTTATTGCGGTAAATTTTACCGCAACAAGTTTCAATTGCCTATTCTTCTTCCTCGATCTTTTTTCACCTTTCCTTTTCTTTTAACGTCTCAAAAATGCTGGCAGAGTTCAGAACAAACCTGGTCCATCAGAAAGAGGCTTGCTCTCAAGGCATCTTGGAAAAGTAACTATTGCAGGTATTCCAAGAACGATCGTATTATAAGTGGTCCACGAAAATATTCAATCCGAATCTTAAACTATTATGAAGTATGTAAGGACATGGGACAGCCGATCCATGATCGAAAATCTACAGGTGCGACAGAAGGTCCAGATATCGGCTAAAAGCTCAACCTAAAACAACGGCTGAGAGCCCAACATAAATTCTTTCTTGACGAAGATGATTTTGTTAAGTCATTCCCTAAACCCCAATATCTACTCGAAGGTCTAAGGTTTTAGTTTTTGTAACATTTCGCGTGAGAATTAGATTTTTCCTTACCATTAAACATTGATAAATGGGGAAGAGCATCCTTCGAAAATATTATTTCTCTCTCAGTCTGGGTCGGTTGGGACGGGGACTTTGGACGTGTTAACCTGATTTTCTGTTTTACTTTTAATCTTTAGAATTGTAACTTAAATTCACTGTAAATTTGTTTGTGTAATTTTTTGTTTGTATTGAATTTGTTGCTTGTATGGAATTTTAATATTAATATCAAAAAGTCATTATTATTTAAATAGAGCTTACTGACGACGGAAGTATAGCTTCCGAAATGTACATATAAGCAAAAATAAATAATTTTTGTTTTAAGTTGTTAAAATAAGATCTTTAATTTATAATAAAAAACACTTTAAAAAATCCCCACTATCAAATTAATCAATATGGTTAACGTGCAACAGGAGATAAAGAAAGCAAAAAACCGATATTTAAAGCTAAGAACAAAGATTAAATATATACAAGGTGACATATTTTTTCTGCGGAGATGCAAACACAACAACAGTATTCCTAAATTTATCCAGCTGTGGGGTCCAACCAATTCAGAAAATAACAAGATTGTTGAAAAGGCTATTAGTGCAGGACAAAAGATGTGGCTTAATCTTGAAATCAAAGCAAAATATTCTAAGTTGTCTACATAAGAAAGAGAAACATATTCGTTACATTTATATCTACACATTAAACCACAAAGGAGAAACTCAAATTGAAATAATAGAACAATCAGGCGAATGGAATATTTTTATAAACCATATTGAGGATACTGTTGAAATCAAATTTGGTAAGAAAAAACAAAGTTTAATAAATAAATTTAATATTTTAACAGGAAGAACAGCAAACTTAAAACAAAAGTAAATTTTCAAAGAAGAAGAACCAATGCAGGACTTTGTCAAAAATTCATCAAGTTTTCAATTTACACCACATGAACTAGAATTACTCAACCGATGATATGTTTATTGAGCTAATTTTATTGTAAATGGTCCTTTTAATTGGGGATCTTGATATTGAGAGAAGGTGGATTGGTCTCAACTACGGAGAGGAGCTTCTAACTGATAAAGGTGAAGAGCTTCGCACTATTCCGTAGCCAAATACCACCATTACATGTAATATGTAGGAAGGAGACGGACAGTGAAGGAAGCTACATCGAATGTGAGGAGGCCACTAAATTTAGTTTTTCAGAGATCCTGACATTGAGCAGAGAGTGTTGAACAAGATAAAGCAAAAAATCAGCTAGCGATTTTAATCGATAAATTTAATTGATTTCCGAATTTTTATTAGATTTCTTTTTGAGAAATAACTTTTGGGAATTTCTAGGGGAGGGAAGCTCAGAATAAGAATTTTTTGTGAGGAGAAATTGTTTAGAAGAAAACCGTTTTCAAATTGGGTAGAATTGGTGTGCCATTAGGCCTTTAATTTTTGTATACCGTTTTCCAAAAATACGGTACTTAACTACCCCATTTTAGCTCTTTTGTTAGTTCGAGAATTTTTTTCCAATCACGTTCGTTCCGTTCTTTTTTTTTGTGACACAAAATATTATACTGCTATTTTAAATTGATATTTAGGCTGTTTTCTTATATTTTTCATTTCAATTTTGGCCTTTTGCCGTAATTTGCAAATTGTTAATTAATTTCATTGTTGAAAAAATTTATGGTTTTCTACCTATATCTACGATGTCAAGGACGTGCTCGGAGACTTCAAAGGTAAAGTCAGGAAAAAAGAAAATTTCTCTATGGGATTAGTTGGAAAGCACAGCCTACACGAAACGACAACAGATAACGGCTTCCGACTAATCGACTTTGCTGCAGCTCGTATAACAGTGATAAGTAGCAATAGGTTCCTCAGGCGAAGGATACACACATCAACCTGTCGATCTCCAGATTGTCGAACCGCCAACCAAATCGACCGCGTGCTTATTGGCGCAATTGCGAACCTTCCGAGGTGCAAACGTGGACTCTTACCACTTTCTTGTTGTGACAAAGTTCAGAGCCCGACTGTCAAACGAAAAGAAAACGAAGACCGCCCACAGGAAGAAATTCAACATCGCCTGTTTTAGCAAATCTGAGAAAGGTAGAGACTACAGCGAGCAATTGACCGGGAAACCCTCTGCCGTACCCCCACCCACAAGGGTCAACGACCGGTATAACCAGTATTGCGAAATCATTAAGGAGACAGCCAAGACCACCAAAGGCTACCAACCACCCATGAAAAAGAACCCGTAGTATGATGATGAATGCGCGGTATTGAAGCACGAACGGAAAACAAGAGCAGCCAGGGAGGAGCACCGTGAAAAGAGAATAATCGAGAAAAAACCCTGCGAAGAAAGAAAAGAGCATCCGCAGCTTCTCAGCTCAGATATCTCTGGGAATCTTGCACCGCCACCAACAGCCGCCGGTTCTACAAAACAGTCAAGCAACTGGCATCTGGTAATAGGACTGGCATGCAAGCTCTTTCAAACAGCGAAGGGAACCTATTCTCCAAGGCACAGGGAACTGTAGGCGTGTTTAAGCAGCACTTCCAGCAACAACTTAATGGGCATTATGTAGAGGAAGCAAGGGGAGAACAAAGAGGCATGAGACCAGTCAATGAAGATCCAGTCCCAGTACTGAAGAAGTTAAGAAAGCCATTCACAAGCTTAAGAACAACAAATCCACCGGCTCGAATGGCCTACCATCGGAACTCTTCAAGTATGGAGGAAATGTCCTGGTGTACAATTTGAATTCCTGCCCTTCTACGAAACATCTAAAGTGCTTAATGGATAAATAAATCACAACCAATTCACGGTCAAAGATGGAATATTAAGTTTGAGTTTGGCTTCCTTAAAAGCTTCGTTAGGTTTTTCCGTCCATTTAAGATTTTAGGATTTCCTATTGATATTGGCGTTTCCTATCTGGGAGTAAGATGGAGCTACGATTTTTGCTAAGTTAGGAATGAATCTGTTATAGTAGTTTAGCATTCCTAATAACCGTTGCAGCTGTTGAATGGATTGGCTTAGGAAATTGAAGGATAGACAAAATGCGATCCTTTGATAGAAAGATTCCATCCATGTTGATTCTGCGTCCAAGAAAATCGAGTTCTACAACCCCGAAGATGCATTTAGAAATGTTTATCGTAATCTGGTACCTGATAATCGCTTGAATAAAGTTTGGAAATGTAACTTGTGCTCCTCTTTATTTCTGCTTGAAACTAATATATCATCAACATATATAAAAGCAAAATCGAGACCTTAGCCGTGTTTTATTATCGCCAATAACCCACATGGTTCACCACGTAAGAATAAAACGATGTGGGTTATGTACACTCTGTTCGCCGAATTTAAAACTAATATTTGCAAACCCAGATAGAGACTCCGATAGATACCTGGATCTCGTGTTATTGTTGTAATATGTGCTAAAAAATAACCAGACCCGTGGATAATAAAACGCAGCTCTTGACAGAATGAATTAATAAAACGCTGGAATGCTTGTGCGGAATTCCTTAAGCCGAATGGCATTCGGTGGAATTGAAACAAACCGAATGGTGTTGTGATGTCTGTTTTGTATACATCTTACGCGACTTCCGGTATTAAGTGGTAGGTTCTTACAAGGTCTATCTTGGAAAATTTTTTGCATCCGTAAATGTTCATGGTGAAGTTCTGAATGTGCGGGATAGGGTATCGATCAGGGACTGTAATTGCGTTCAACCTGCGATAGTCTCCACATGGTCTCCAATACAGATTACTTTTTTTTCTTACCATGTGGAGCGGTGCACAGGTTGGTGAAGAGGAGGGTTGACATATATTCAACTCAGACATATGCTAAAATTCAGGAAGAGCTGCCTTATGACGAGAAGCGTCTAATCTCCTTGGGCGCGAGAAAAGCAGGGGCCCTTTTGTTAAAATATGGTGGACGATTGGATAGTTAACCTCAGTAAAGTAATTGGGAGTTCCAGTTATTTCGGGAAATTCTTTTAGAATGGATCCGTATAGGCTATCGATTTTATACTGTAGAGGTAGGGCAGTGTTTGCATTTTTGATTACTCCCTGTGTTTGCTGTTTGGTTTTAGGGTCTATGATACGTTTATTGTGCAGATCAACTAATAATCCAAATTTATCTAGGCAATCTACTCCTATAATAAGTCGGTTAACTTATGCTAAAATTAACGGATGGGTAAAATTTCGTCGCAGGCCAATGTTGAGTTCTAATAGTTTGGAGCCGAGGATAGAAACTTGTTTCGAAAATTGGATCTGATTATAATGACAGACACACCCACACCTGTGTCTACTAGAAAAGTTAGATTATTATTTCTGTGTCTAATAAAAAGGCGACGCTGTTTGCCGCTGTAACAGCAGATTCATTTATTTTGGGGTTTCGGATTTTGTTGACTGGGGTTGTGAATTTGTGGTGTAGTTGCATGGTTGGTCGCATTTTTGAGCCCTGGATCCAAATTTCTTATGATACCAACACGTAGTAGTCCTGAAACTCGTATTGGATCTACTAGGAGTGCTATTGCGAAAACCTCTGATCTGGACCTTGATCTGTTTCTGGGCTGCGATTGAAAGTTGATTGATTCGATCATGAATTAAATCTTGGATAATCGTTGTACTAAATTAAAACCTTGATCACATAAACGCTCATTTCCCTGTGAAGCTATGCTAAAAATACTTTTTTTGAGATACCTCATAACTTTTGTCTGCTCTAAGCCCTAATTCATCTACACTCTTTGAATCGCCTGAGAGAAGAGCAATATTGATGGGCTAAGGAAGTCGGGCATCCACAAGTTTTTAAAACTTCCTCATTGAAAGAAGTTCCTGCTAATTGCTTCATAGAGTGAAACACTTCAGATGGCTTTCGGTCGCCAATGTCTGCCTTGTTTATTAAGCCTTCTAATCTTTTGATCTCGGAACCCGATTGTCTTTCAATTAAAATGTTTTTCGAACTTTATATTTGTCCTAGGGTTGTGCTCCGGAATTAATGCCAATGACCGATTCACAAGTTTCGATAGGAAGGGCCGCGAACGTGAGACAGTATTTTGTTTCCTGACTTGTTATTTTAAAATCATTAAATTGAGCCTCGGCTTGTAAAAACCGAGTTTTAGAATTTGCTGCCCAAAAAGATGGGAGGCGAACGCGAATCGAGTTAATACTGCCTTTCTAGGACGTGTACTGATGTCTACTCGCCTGTGCGCGGGTACTTCTGTCTGTGTTTTCTACCGGGGTATACAAAACTTCGTAATTGGTCTTGGTGATGTTTGGGATGGTACCGTGGTTGATGATGAATCTTGATTAAAGTTGTTCGGTTTAGTGGATTAGACAACGAATCGTGGTTGTGTTTGAGGTGATTCCTCGATGCGATTTCTTGATTGGCACAAGACGGACATGTTTTCCGATAGAGAATTTTATGGTCTCTACGTCGAAGTCGCTACGCTTTTCTAGACAAGAGAATGTGGAATAGGGTCACTGATGAGCCTCTGGATGCAGAAGATTAATGAATTGGACCAGGAATGCACAAAAAAATGGTGCACGTTGTGACGTGCTTTGGTCGGCGTCACCAATTTTCGGTTCTCTTCGTTTTTCCCAGAACGAAAATAATTTTTTAATTTCAAAATGTGTTTTATTTCACGTATACTATGAAACTATAATTGAATAGTTGATATTTTATTATTTTACACAAATTGCAAATTTTCTACGCAGCCGCGAACCTCCAGCCAGGAGTATGTAAGAAGGAATGGAAAATGAACAATGCTTTTTTCTTAAAAGATCAAAACCCTCCCGTGGGGCTGACCATGTCTTGGGCAGCTTAAGTACACACTCTGTGATATTAGACGGATAATTGTAAAAAGAAAAGAACAAATAAAAACAAACAAAGAGTGGACAACTAACAACCCCAACCCCCCCACTCCTCGAAAGTTTAGCGGTGCAGTACCGGAAAGCAGCAGAACCTCCCAGAAGGCGAGCGAATATTCATGGGCCAAAAAGATCCTGGCTAACTCTGAAAGGCTAGATAGGGACTCCATGTCGAAAAGGCAAATGTCGATGGAGGATGTTGTAACAAGTCCTAAGAGACCAAAGGGCAATTCCTCATGTAATATCTCCGGTGGTGATAACCGAAAATTGTTTAGCGATGCCCTCAAGGCTAAAACCATCGTTGCGGTTATTGACAGGAGCGATCCGGATGGCACGATCTCGTCCAAGCAATGGCAGTTAACTTATGGGCTAGCTTCTTAGATGTTATGGCGGCGAACCGTGGCCCACCACCAGTCACTAGTGATGGGGGTTCGCATGAGAGTCATGTAGAGCTGATTGCCTGCGAGGATCAGAGGTCGTGTCAGCTATTTAAACTTGCTGTTGGTAGCCTAGGCGAGGTCTGGCCAGGTGCGAGGCTTGAAGTAGTTGCAACGGAGGACATCCCTAGCAGGCCTCGAGGTTGAACATGGCTTCCAGTAGAACCCTTCTCATTGGAAGCTATCACCAAGACTTTAAGGATCTGTAGTCCGCTACTACCGACTCAGAACTGGAAAATCTCCAATCTGGATGAGCGAATGGGTCTTTATCGATGCGCACTTATTGTGATCAATAAGGAATCTCTTCCTCATTTGGTAAAGACCAAAGGTGTGATTAGGTATTTGTTTAGATTTATCTATAAGAAGGACGAAATCGAGGCAGCAATTATTCCTTCAAATCCTTCGCTAGTAGAGACGGAGATGCAGAGTTTGGATTCATCGACAGCATCCTCATCCGGGTCAGGAAGATTACTTTCCCCTCCATGGATGGGGAGGATGGCGGGGCCTGCGACTCTTCCTCTTCACCCATTAAAACGTCGACTGATCTCATCATTGGGGAACAGGTGGTGATGGAGACGGAAGACTCTTCTAGACGATGATGAACTTCTTGGTTCATCTTCAGGTACGGAAGAACTGAATAATGCCGTGGTGGAGGCTTCTCTGCCTAATTCTAGCAACAACTCCTCCAACACAACAAAAAGGCTTCGGCCTGCCTCCTCCTTCGGTGTCAAATACTGGGGAGGACATAGTCACGATCCAGAAACCAGATCAGGGAGCGGCCACTAGGGTGTATTATCTCTACTCTGTTTTGCCGAGCTTAACGCAACTTAGAGGTTAAGGGCGTGTTGCCGGGGAGGTCCTTTAAGATCCTAGCTGTGAATGTAAATTCACTGATTAGGACCGAACGTAGAGCGAATTCATTCCAATTGCTTAAAGACATAAGTCCATATGTGTTTATGGCTAGCGAAACTAAGCTTAACCAGAAACATAAATTGACTAACAACAATTACAATATCGTAAGAAGAGACCGACCCAACTCCACTCAAGGAGGAGGCGTCGCAATCTTTATACGTAAAGGCATTAGTCATAGGGTAATATATAATTGTGATGTGTTAAAATTTCGGACGTTAGAGGCATGCATCATATGCATTCATCTCCAACAGGGGAAGCGAATGTATGTAATCGCTGCCTATGCGCCGGAAAAACCTCAGCCCTCCCAGTTTATAACAGAGTTTGAAAAGCTTTTTGAATGCTTAAGATTGGAAGAAAATCTTTACATATTAGCCGGTGATTTAAACGCCAAACACATAGATTGGGGAAATAAAATACAAAATCCTCGAGGTAACCATTTGTATAATTGGAGGGGTCGATCGCCTCGATCTTCTAGCCACATAGAGGTCATCGTTTCCAAGAAGCGGTGCCTATCTGGATCTATTGCATACTAACAATTACTGACACTGTGGGTCAACGACCAAGGGATTCGCCGCCGATATACAACTTCCGAACGAGCTTATGGAGTTGGAGGAGTATGTGCTTGTACATAATTACAATTACAGTAAGGTGCGCTGGCCACGCTTCTCCAACACCTTATTGAGCGATTTACGGTCAAATGGTATATCCCCACCAAATGACAGGAACCTAACAAATACTGAAGTCGACAGATACTTAGAACAAATTGACGAAACGATTCTACTATCAATGAACAGAACAATAACGAAATACAAATATAATAATAATAATAAAATATAATAAAATTCGTGCCGTTAACTCTAGCGACCCAAGTATGTTCCCAAAAATTAATAAGATTTTTAGAAGAAAGGATCAAAACGATCTTCCGTGTCTTAAGCTCCAGAGGACGACAGAGAACAGAGACGTACTTCTGACAGCAGCAAAGACCCAGAGGATGCCGTATTGGACGATGACCTCTATATAATCGAAGATCCGCAGGAGAGAGTGGAGGCTGTGGGGGCTGCTTTCCAGCAAGTGTACAATGTGAATGCTAGCATTCGCCCGATTCATGACCTAGAGAACAGAGCTCTGCTTCATCACTTATGGCTCCGAAACGATATAACCGAATGGCGATCTGAGAACCTTGGTTTTACCGGGTTTAATGATGAAGATTTGGCAAACGCCATAATCGCCGACCGAAATGTGCCCAGTCCCCTGCTAATTTCGAAGAATGAGCTCCAGCTCCTCTTCGATTCATTAAAGAAAAAGAAGTCAGCAGGAGTCGATGGTATATCCAACGTTGTACTACGACATTTGCCTCAAGAAGCAGTTGACATTTATACCACACTGTTTAACAACGCGCTGAATAATGCATATTATCCAGTGCGGTGGTAGACAGCTGTGGTGCACCCTCTCGCAAAAAAGGGAAAGGACAACTCCAATCCGGCGAATCTCCGGTCGATAAGTCTTCTTCCGAGTATCAGCAAAGTATTTTAAAAGGTTATTAATAGAGCCCTCTTCAAGTGGGCGGAGGAAAAAAATATCATCCCGGATAATTTGGGGATGGCCGTGGCGCGATAGTTGTGTGTTCGCCTGTCAACCTCATGGTCACAGGTTCGATCCCTAACGTAGTCTTTGTCTTCTTATTTTTCCATTAAAAACCAATTCTAAAAATAAATGTCATACAATGAGTTGCAGTTTTACTCATTACATGCTGTTTAGGCATAGAACTAACAACATGTGATTGAGTAAAACTAGTATACCGATAAAATATGACAAAGAATAAAATAATTAATGCGAATTATAAGGGACATCGATAGATAAATAAGACACGGAAATTTCTCCGCATTAGTTCAGCCGCCATCCCTGGAGATAAAATCTGAGACATCAACCACCTACAGTCTCCGAATATCGCGCCACACATCTTTCCTATCATTCTTTCTCTTCCTTAACCTCACCATCACGCCCGCGCTGTGTTGAAACATTTAAAGGGTATTCATAATCCCTTGAGCGCGTGTAGAGTATAAAAAAAAAAAAAAAAAAAAAAGTTCGGTTCTAAGGCGGGACATGACACAATTCATGCCACGTGTAAGCTAGTTTCTGATATCCAATGGAACAAAACTAAAATGCAGTGTACGGGTACCTGTCTGGTTGATTTGGAGAAGGCCTTCGACACCGTATGGTTAGAAGGTCTCTATCTAAAGCTAACCAGACTAGGTATACGTAAACCTCTATTGTATATGCTTTATGACCAATATACTTGCTTCAAAGCAATCCGGATTTCGTGAAAACACAGTTGTATCACTGCATTGTTGAGCGTTACTCTCGATATAAGGCAAAGTTTAGATAGGGATGAAGTAACATTCTTAGTATTGCTTGACTTCTCTAAGGCCTTCGACACAGTCAATCATGCCAAATCGTGGCAAGTTATCTGACTTTCTACCTAATTCTACCGGTGTCCCCCAAGGTTCCATTCTTGGCCCTTTATTATTTTCGATGTAAGTTAATGAACTTCCATCTAAAAACTGAATTGTTCGATGCATATGTATGCAGATGATGTACAATTGTACATCAACTGTCCTCTTGGTCTCATTGAGCACGGTGCTCCAAGTGATAACGAAGATTTGGAAAGAATAGTACTTTGGTCAAATCTAAATGGACTTATTTTAAACCAAAAGAAGTCTGTTAATTTCACGTAATAGCTTAGATCTATCTTATTCTCCTTCGTGTTAAGCAATGCCCCAATTGAATACGTTGAAATAGCGAAAAATCTTGGTGTAACTTTCAATCGCTATTTCACCTGGGATAACCATATTAATGCACTCGTTGGTAGGATATATGTTGTGTTACGTACCTTGGTTATACCTTATTGATTTATGGGTGTGAAATTTTTTGTAGGAATAACTATGTATGCAAAAGAAAGTTAAATGTCGCATTTAATAGCACTGTACGCTATGTGTTTGGATTACGTAGATATGACATATTGAACGGCTTCTCTGTTCATCTGCTTGGTATGCCTTTCGATGATTATCTCCAGCTTCGCAGCTTAAAACTTCTCTCTAACATATTGTTAACTCACCAACCACATTACTCTTTCGAAAGAATTCGAATTGCTTCGTCGCACAGGTCTTGTCAATTAATTCATCCTCGATGTTCGTGTTTAACTTCCGAGCGCCAATTTTTTGTCAAGCTGTTCGTGTGTGGAATTTACTGCCGCATAATATTAGAAATATACAGAACACGACAAGCATTAAAAAAGCATTGAAACTCCACTTTTCACTAAGTTAAATTTTCTTTTTTTTTTATTAAATTTTCTTTTTTTTTAATTAAATTTTCTTTTTTTTTAATGATTTGTAAATTATAAATTCATATGTACACACCTCTTTGCTTTTTTATAGTCTATTTTGTTAAATTTTTATCTTACTCTCTTATGTAAAATTAGGTTAAGACTAGCTTAGAAGATATTGTATCTTACAGTTTTTAAGCACTTACGAATAAATAAATAAATGAAAATGAAAGTTTACCATAGTAAGAAACTTTTTAGCTCTATAATGTTCGTTGGTATCGGATAATTTTGTATAGCCTTCGAATGCCATACTGATCTATTTTATATCCTAGGAATTTTTATGCGGTGATGCCTATTTCGTATTTAACTCTGTTTAATGTGACACTATTTCCGTGCAAGGCTTTTAAAACCTGTCTAAGCGTGCAGTCGTGTTTTTATACTGTGGGTGCAAAAATTAATATGTAGTTTGTCTGACACACTTCATTCGCGATACCTTTTAAAATATTTTGCATAGGGTAGCATTAAAAGGCAATACCTGCCGAACGGGGTTAAGTATGTGGTAAACTTTTGTGAATTAGATTTAAGTTGCATTTGCCAGAAACCTGACTTAGCATCTATCTTGGAAAAAATCTCCGCTCCTAACAGTTGCGCCAGGGTATGATCTGCTACCGGCATTGGATGAATCTCTCTGTCTCCACAGCTTAGTTTAACTTTGCCAAGTCCACACCAAAAGCAAGTGGCGAATATCGCCACTTGCTTTTGGTACTATTACCAATGGAGAACACCAACTTGTAGGCTCGTCAACTTGTCGTATAACCCCCTGTGCTAACAGTTCATCGAGTTTTCCCTTCAATTTAATCCTCAATACTATTGGGACTATTCTTGCTGACAAAATTTTGTAGGGATCGGCACCACTTTTTAATTTGATTTCGTTCTCAAAGTTTTTAATTGAGCCAAGTCCTTTAAATATATCTGGACATTCTTTTTCCACTTCCACTGTCGATTTTAAGAGTTCTTTCCACATTCGACATTACCCGAAACTCCTCTTAAAATGAGTTTTAGTTTTTCACTAGTATTTAGGAAAATTAATGGCATTTTCAGTTAATTCTTGCTGCTTTTTCGTACGACATAGTGTTGTCTTACTTCTCGCACTGCCTTGTCTAATCTTGAGTCACTTTCTAATTGCAGCTTTCAGAACGTCTACGATCACGTACGCCAACAACAATTCGATCACGTATCATCTCATCTCTAAGATCGCCGTAGCAAGTTTTCTTTTAACATACAAGGATTGGTTATTAAATCCTCTACCAATTCACCATCGAGCTGTTTGCGCAAATTAAATTTGGCGCGTTCATAGATCACATTGGTTTTCACCACAAAATGTCTTGTTAATGCGTCTATTGGTCATACTTTCTTTTCGTCGTTCGATAAAGTAAAGGACAAACAAATGTTATCAGCTTGGTCCCCCATCAAATAGATAAATGTGTTAACTTGCTCCTCCTCAGAGCACTTGTTCAAACCAGATGCGATACGAAATCTTTCAAAACGCCTTTTCCACTTTGGCCATTCAGCCGAATTAGAAAATGTGATTTAACAATGAAGATGCTACTAGGTTCTGAAGAAGTCGCCATCGTCGTTTCTGGCATTTTGTATTATGTTGTTTAATTATTTTCCACCTTGCAAGTACTTGTTTTTATTGCTATCACCGCTGACGATATGTAGTATACTGTGTACCACAATGAAACACACTATTGACAAAAAAAAAAGATAATGCAACTTTTCGTATGTCTGTATGACAGAAATTGTAACCATAAAGACTCAATAAAATTCAATTCAAAAAAATGTCCAATCCGCGAAACTACCTAACCATGAATCACATTACGACATTTCTATTTTTTCGCTTTGTTGTTGTAATTTTTGGAAACTCGTGTGAGTCACACGCAAAGCATTGCTTTTGAACCAGAAGAGGATAATATTGATGGCAACAAAGATGGTTAGGATTTTTCCACTTTAGAGAGCGATGGGCTATAAAATATGGCCGGACACATATGCCATAAGGTAAAAAACAAAATTCCAGCGGAAGAAAATGTCGTATCGTATTTATAGGTGGACCACCTAAGTGAAGGCGGCTTGTCAAAGCCATCACCAAGGATATTGAATGACTTAACGAACTTGGACAACATCTTCAAATCCTTCAACGGAGAAGACTTAGTAATTTGTCCAGGCTACTAAACAAATTTTCTTGAATTGGCCAAATACATTGACTTCGATGTGAAAATAAAAAAAAACACATTTTCCGCGCGAGGATGTATTTTACAGTAAGAATGCTTAACAGAACAATTGTAGACTTATCCAAATGCAAAAAAAAACAAATATACAACAAAATTAAAACATTTTAAATTTATTGAATGCACAATAATCTTCACAAATTGTTGATGTGCTTAATTTAAGTTAAATCTTCGATATCCATTTAGCACCCTTACTTCCTTGATTCTTGAGTTTTTCGAATTAATTTAAATTCAATTAAATTAAATTTATTTCAACAATATTCATTATTTAATTAAATTGTATGGTTA
The DNA here is from genome assembly GCA_910595825.1 of Philhelius pedissequus. Taxonomy (NCBI): domain Eukaryota; kingdom Metazoa; phylum Arthropoda; class Insecta; order Diptera; family Syrphidae; genus Philhelius; species Philhelius pedissequus. The sequence goes on along the minus strand of OU343161.1, from coordinate 141,708,197 downwards.
TATTATTCGCGCACGAAAAATACATTAATCCACATCGGACTGACAAAACAATTTCTTTTGCTGTCATATTTTTTAATCTCGCGCGACGTCAGCCAAATAAGACAAAAAAGAAGTGTCGTAATATTGTTTTTACTAATTAATGCAACCAAATGTTGATTACCTTTGTTGCCATAAGTGTTAACCTCTTCTGGTTCCCAAGCAATGCTTTGAAATAGTGATGTGCCAAATTGAAAAGTTCTCAACCCAGGTTAACCCGAGTTAGATTTTGAATAACCCGTGTTGTAAACTGAGTTAACTAACTCGGTTTATAAAAAAATTGTTCAGTTTTGTCCTTAATTTTTGTGTTTTGATGAAATTATTATAAGAATACTTAAGACTGGCGCAAAATTTATTCCCGTTATAATAGAAACTTAAAAAACGCGAATACGAATTCAAAACCAGATATTCAATTAGATTGTAATTCTTTAAAAGTCACTCTCTTTGACTATATCCATTCTCCATTCTATAGAAAAAAAAACTTCATTTTAACCCGAGTTGCTACACCTTGAAACGCAGTTATACAATACAATTTCAATAAAAAAACCGAACCGAAGCCCAATGCGCAGACCAACTCGGTTTGATTTAACTCGATTTATTTTAGCGAACTTTCGTTTCTAACTCGAGCAGTTCACAAAACATTCAACATCAAACCGAATTATATAGCTACCGTCTACAGTCGTAACATATGTATGTGTATGCATTTTTTTTTTTTTTTTAATTCATTTTTATTTCATTTTAACTTATAACTATCTTAAAGCTAGACAAAAATGTTTAAAACTAGCCTAATTATCAATAACTTACAACTAATTTACTGGCCCTTTACGGGCGCTCTAAACTAAACAATAACCTTAGAACTAATGTCCTTGGACCTAAAAACTATTTTAATTAAATCTAATTATTTTATTTCATTTTATTTTTCAAGGAAACTTTTAACAAAAAACTTGATATCATTTTTTTTTGTTACTTATAAACTAAAACTAAATATAGATTAAAAATAATTAAAACTAAATAACACTAACTTATAGTAACTAAAAATACCACTTAAAACTGCTTAAAACTACTTAAAAACTAGAACAGCCACAGCAGCATTTTTTTCGTTTTTAAATTTTTTTTTTTGTTTATTTTTTATATGCATGCAGACACACAAAACATGCAACCCCGCATACATACATATTTTTAATAATTTTTTTTTTTGGTGCCACCCCGACTGTTCCCTATACATAATTGCCCTAAATCTATGTAAGTCGGCCAAGATATACCATCTTCATCGACTTTAAATATTATGATGTTGTTCAGATAGCCACCAGAACTGGTTCTCCTGTTTCGCCCTATCCCTCCGGTCCCGATCGGACACAGTCCTACTGAACCGAAGGCGCTCTTCTCCACCTTGAGCGATGACGTCTCGACCATACAGGAGTCGCCTATCCACAGTTTTCCGGCTGACGTGGTAGATGAGCGGAACCGCCCCTCCATCCTGTATCAGCCCTCGACTGTCTAAATAGAGGAATGCCTCGGGAGGGATGTAGCCACTTAACCGCGCACTCTCGAAATATTGGTTATTGGGGTAATACGCCCCAACAATTCAGTTGTTATTTGATGACATCGCTCTTGCAACGTGCCCCCGAATCAGCTTAAATAAAAAAATATCTATTCTGTTTATGTTGGCTCCATAGGCAATCATCGGCCTGATGAGGGCCATGCAGCAAATCACCTTCACCCTGCTGTCAAGACGGCTGCTATAAAACAGTCGTTTTGTCAAGGCAAAGGCTCCCCTAGCCCTGGCCAAAGCAGCACCTATATTACTGTCGAAATACAGGTACTGATCCAACCTGATGCCAAGGTACTTTACTACACTTTTACTCGCCAGTGGATGTCCATGTGGCCCTACGATCACCAGCTTGCGCCAGTTCTTTCTCATATCCCTTGAGGCGCTAGACAACGGAGTCCTAAACAAAATAGTTTCTGATTTCTGGAAGTTGATTTTCAACTTCCAGTCATCACAATATCGCTGAATCTTGTCGAAGTCACTCTGCAAGAGACTTTTGATGACCTCAACTGTATTAGCTGTTCTGTACGCAATTAGATCGTCGGCGTACGCAATTGCCTGAGTTAGACTACCTATCAGATCGCTGGTGTAAATGCTGAATAAAATCGGCGACTTAACCGCTCCCTGCTTAAGACCATTATTAATATTAAAAATTGCGGTAGAACTTACATTGATCAAAGCCGCCGGGGCTTCTAAAATGCCACATACGGGATATGTACATTACATGAACATAGAAAGGGACCAGTTGCGTTCGGAATTCCCAGAGAAAACCTCGATTGAATATACAAAAGTGATCGGAGAAGAATGGTCAGCAATGACCGAAGATAAAAAGTCAGCTTTTCTAACAGAAGCTGAAGCTGACAGGCAGAGATATTTTACAGAACTTAACGATTTTCTTAAAGATCGTCCGGATATATTAGCATCCGAATTGGGAAAAAATAAAATTCGGAAGCGGAAAGAGAACTTCGCAGCTAAAACAGTACCCACCAAAAAGAACCAAGTCATTGGAAACAATTTTAATGGTAATTCTTCAGCGAAGCCATCATCTCTTGCAAAGATTCCAGAAAAATATGGTTTGCCCACAAACAGCAGAATCATTCTCACCGATCAGTTTGTGGGTCTTATGCATTTCCATTTTCGTTTAGTGGAAAGATTTTTCCATTTAACTACACTGAGAAGTTTGCATGAACCGTTGGGATGTGTTATGATATTGTAGCCGAGTACGGTAGATTGGGATTACCCAACGAGATTTGGAGAGTATCTAATGTAAATGCCAATTTGGGCAGTTCCTTTGTGCGCTTTAGATGATCTTTTGATTTTTTAAATAATTCTTGGATTTAAAAATGGTTCTGGTTACACATAGAGGATTTAAAAAAAACTCAGAACAGTTTAAATGATCCAAATCAAGCAATTACTTTTGGATTTATAAACTGCCGCTGTCTTAGAGCTTGGCTGCGACCTTAGTATTATTATATTATGTTTTATATTCTAAAAAGGCCCGCTGTCTATAGCTTGGCTGCGACCAGGTTAGAATATTTTATTACTTTCAGATTAACTTTCAAGTTAACTCTGACTCTTCGATGAATGAGGGACAGTATTTGTACCCTCAAATCCAACAAAATCCATCCCCACCACGCATACCCAACTTCACAAGGGAAAAGTGCAGTTAACCACTTTTCCCAAGCAACGCACTAATCATCATTTTTTAATAATTTCGTCACCAAGAAAAGCCACTCTTGCATCGCCCTCAATATAGTACAATGTACCTCCATCTTTCATCGAGTATGATATTGGTCAAACGTTCTAGATACAGTTTATTGTACCTACACGCCTTGACACAACCATAACATACGATGTGTACTCTGTATAGAGTGCCGCTTGTCCTTGACTTTAGATTTTAATAATTATGTATCCATTGTCATTGAATAGAAGCGCTATCGTGTCATAAGGGTTATCTATTTTGCGGTTTCAAAAGTAAAGGTAAATAAAACATATAAAATATTTCTTGTCATGATATTTCTTTTTACTTGCGATTATAGGTACTAAAAGGCAAGTTATGTATTCGTAAACAAAATTTTTAACAATCAAACATGACAATACGATCATAGAGAACACCATAAAAGTGGGTCCTACAATTCCGCCTGTCTGTCTGTCCGCCTGTCTGTCTGTCCTCGACTCTGCAGCCTAAACGGTTCGGTGGATTTGCTTCAAACTTGGTACATATTATTTTTTCAGTAATATGCCCACACGTTTTTTTAATTTTTTTAAGACGACAATTAACAGTAGCCCCCATACATCTTTGTTGGCCAAAAACAAAAATCTTATTTTTCTCAAAAACGGCTCCAAGGAGTTTTCTAAAAAAAAAATCAGTTCATTAATGAAGGGAAAGGGTACAATTTGATAATTTTTTTTAGGAAAAAATTGTTATTTTTGGTACCTCTAGTGCAACCATTTTTTTGGTTTTCGACTTTCTCGGAAACGGTTAATTTGATTTTTTTGAAATTTTTTACGCAGAAGCTCCTAGAAAGTTTAAACACTATTGTATACCAATTTTGTTTTTTGGAAATTAATTATTTTTTTGAAAACTCAAAATTTCGAAAACGACTCAATAAATTTTTTCAAAACTTCGTATTTGTTTTTTTTTGACATTATTTTGAATAGCTAAGAAAACTATTTCTTTTTAATAAAAAAACAACGGTACCTCCCATACAAAAAACGGTTCCAAACATTTTTATATAAAAAATAGTGTGTTCTTAAATTAGTACAGTTCACTTTCAAGTATAAAAATATCTCCCTATTGGTTGAATCATTTGGAGCTCCTAATGAAGCCTACGAGACTGTAGATGTCTATTTTATTTAGATCGCTCTTAGATCATCGAAGAAAAAATTCCAAAAGATGGAGCTTACGTGTCTGAGATAGAGCCGAGCATGTACACAAAAGATGAGGACTAGATTCCGCCTCTTATTCTTCTCCCATGCAGCTTATGCGAAAATCGTTTTAATAAACGGCAATCCTTGAGGAAGTTTTTGCTTATGCCCCAATTACGTAGCTGATGTGTAAACTGCTTAAGTATATCAAACACTTGGAGCGTTTTAGATCAAGTTTTGACCATAATTATTTTGTCGTCAGAATAAATGGTTGCCTTTTTCCATCTTAGGTTTGTCCTTTCTAAAGCATCTTTTTTCAGCATGATCTTACATGGAGCGATGGATATACATATATTTGCCTTGCTAGGTAATAAGTTAGTATCATTCAATTGTTGGCAAGTTCGTCAGCCTTACAATTCCCTGGAATACCCTGTGCACTGGCACCCAACATAGGTGAATATTGAACTGCTTCACCATCTACATAAGATATGAACGGCAGTTGATTGGAGTTATGGAGTTCGAAGAGGACGATTCCAGAGATTTAATAGCCGCCTGACTATCTCAGGAAATACGGACATCTGTAGTCTTTTTTTGTTGTAATTTACACGCGCTCAAGGTATTATACTACCCTTTAAATGTTTTTTAACATAGCGCGGTCGTGAGGTTAACGAAGAGAAAGAAGGAGAGGAAAGATTTGTGGCGCGATGTTCTGAGAATGGAGGTGGTTGCTGTCTCAGATTTTTTGTCCAGGGATGGCGCTGAACTAATACGGAGAAATTTCCGTGTCTTATTTATATAATATCCCTTACAATTCGGATTATTATTTTTATTCGTTGTCATATTTATCATTATACTAGTTTTACTCAATTGCATATTGTTAGTGTTATGCCTAAGCAGCATGTTATAAGTAAACCATCAACTCATTATAGGACTTTAATTTTTTTAGAATTGGTTTTTAATGGAAAAATAAAACGATATATACTACGGTAGGGATCGAAACTGTGACCATGGGGTTGACAGGCGAGCACACAACTATCGCGCCACGGCCACCCGCTTTCTTTGAGCCATGAAAGGACTTTTCTAATTACCACAATTTCCGCCTGTTACGCGAAAATTATTAGGAAAACGAAAAGAGAGACTTAATTTTAGTCTGTTTGAATAAACATCCGCATCGATCAGTTTTTGATCCAATAGTATAAAAATGAATAGCATTATCTTCCAAAAAGCGTAAGTCCACGCAGACAGATCTTGGCCGAATGGTAACTTGGAAGATTTCGCCGAATTCTAGTTTAGGGATGGTGTAATCAATGTGATTTGGCAGTGATACGAACGAGTTCAGAATAATGGAATGACCAAATCATTATTGATCGCTGCGGTCTGTTTGCTGAAAGTATCGAGAACGTTTAGCGCGACAAATGGGGTTGCTCTTAATACTCCGGTTCAGGCATGCTGTTGTTACTTCGCTCGGAGTGTTCCACTGCGTTATCATGTCAACACTCCGGTCACTTCCTATTTTCTAAAAAAATGCTTCACATTTGTACCTCCTTCAACCTGCTTAAATGCCCCCGTGTAAATCGACATTTAAACGAAAATCAACAGGAACACGGCCAACACGCCAACAGATATTAATTTTCATCGATAACTTAAGGCTTTACTTTAATAGGAATTTAAGCGAAAGATAGAAGGAGATCAAAAACTAACAGCAAGCAAGTAAAGTTACGAAAAACAAATTTTCATTATTGATGAGACAACAGACATAAGTTCGTCTAACTGCTTGGCATTAGTGGCTCGTTATTTGGATCGCGCTTTAATAGTGTTGTATAAGTAGAATAAGTATTGTTGAATTGTTGAGTTGTGTAAACCTACAGTTTGTTTCCTGCTTACTCGAAGCAAGTTCTTTATAATCTTGTACAAATTAATAATAATTGAATTAATAAATAATGAAGTTAAAACGAAATAATGTTTCTTTTAAATTATTTTAACATGGTAGCAGAACATGGTTAATTAAAATCAAATACAAAAATAAAATAATAAAAAAAAGGCCTAATGAAAATGTTTTTAAAAAAAATGGGATATAAAGAAGAAGAAATAACTATCACGTGTTAAAAATTGTGCTAGTGTTACTATGAATAAAATGAAAACTGATTTAAACGAAGAATTGAAAAGAATAAGAAAATTGTTTGCAGATCAATTTGTGAAAGTGCAAGAAATTAAAAATTTTATTGAAAACTCTGAGAAAGTAAAAAGTGATAAAGAAGAAATGGCTTCGTATGTTAAAGTAGACGATGTCGTGATTCCCATTTTTGATGGATTTAAATATGTAAGTTGGAAAAGAATAATTTTAAAATTATTGGAATTCAAAGAGTGTAAGGAGCAGGCAACACGAACAAGATTAGAAACAGACAGTGAAGCGGCATGGAGTAAGAAAGACATAAAGGCTACGAATTATATATATAGCTCAATATCAAATCGTCAATTAGAATACATCAGTAACCTGAACACAAGTTACGAAATAATGCAAACATTCGACCAAATGTATTCAAAAGAATCTACTGCGTTACAAATTGTCTGTCGTAGCAAATTAGAAAATGTAAAATTGATAAATTATGAAAATGTGACATTATTTTTTGATGATTTTGAAAAGGCCGCGAACGCATTAATAATATCTGGCGGTAAATTAGATGAGCAAGAGAAGCTGCGCTATATGTTGAAAGCCCTACCCCACGAGTATTCTTATATTGGTGATTTGATTGATGTATTACAAGAAAGAGAAGGAACATGTGACTAAATTAAATCGAAAATAATGTTGAAAAGCATTGAAAAAGAATGCCAAAAGGCGACAAAATCAGACAGAGATAACTCAAATGTATTCAATGCAGAAATGAGAAGTGTTACAAATGCGGACTAACTGGACATCTACAACGATATTGTAAACAGCAAGGCGGCACACAATTCAACCGAGGCAGAGGGTATTCAAATTCAAAACCGGGACATCGAGGTGGTTACAACAGAAGTTATCAGCGGGGGAGTTACGGCAGAGGTTTTCATCGAGGTGGCTATGGTAGAAACAATAACCAAGGCTCACAAGTGTCAACACACGGCGGAGGTTATGGCCGTGAAAATGTGTTTACAGCAAACAAAGTGTTAGAAATTATTCATACAGATTTGAATGGGCCACATGAAGCTATGGGTTGTCGCGGTGAAAAATATTTTCTAACATTCATTGATGAATATAGCAAATAAGCTAAAGTTTATTGTATAAAATCTAAATCTGAAACATACAAATATTTTGTAGAGTACGTAAATTTAGTTGAAAATCTAGTAGGACAGAATATAAAAATATTACAATGTCACAACGGGAAAGAATATTTAAACCGAGATATTTTTGAGTTTGCAAGAAATAAGGGTATTATGATAAATCCATGTCCTCCATATGTACATGAATTAAATGGTACTGCTGAACGTTATAATAGATCAATTATGGATACCGCGAGATGTTTATTAAAAGAAGCGAATTAAAATAAAATAAATAATATAATAAAATAAATAATGTTTAATAAAATGCCAAGTGTAGAGCATTTGAAAATGTATGGAAGTAGAGTTTTTGTGAGAACACCTGAACAATTGAGAAATAGTAAATGGGATGATAAATCGAAATTAGGAATTCTGGTAGGCTACAATGAGAACAGTTATAGAGTATTGATACATAATAAAATTGAAGCGTTCAGATGAAGAAGGGGTTAAGTGACATTAATGAAGTTTTGAGATAGAAGAGTTCAAAGTTTCTTGATTAGAACTTTTTTTGGGCTTACAACTGAAATTTTCTAATAAGGAAGAAAAATAAAACACATAACAATCTTTTAAAACATAAGGACTTCATTTAATAAAAATAGCTTTAAGATACATTTTTTTGATAACATTGCTCAAAAAGTGCAGTTACATCCTTCTTCCAAACATTTTTTTTTTATTTATTTCAAAGGAATAACAAAGGGGTTAAGTGACATTTTTAGTTCTTTTTTTTTGTTTTTTTTTTTTTGTTTTCTGCTAAGTCTGAAGATTCTGATAGAGCTTTGTCATAGAACCATTGATGCTCAAGTGGAATAAACTGCATTTGTTCTTTTAAATTTTTAATTTTTTCAACTGAGAGTGTTTTGTTTATTTTTTTCTCTAGGGAAAAAGTCTTGGGTTCTGTCTGGAATTTGTTTTGATTTTGCTATCAAAACTTCTGTGAATGATGCATCTTCATCATAACATTCTTTGTAGGAATATGAGCCGTATTTAGTAACACGTACCCATTTGACACTGTCCCTAAAGTTGATTTTGTCGTTCAAAATGTTTTTTGTTCCGTTGCGGACATTAAGCTTATCCTGCAAAGCAGCTAGCGAACGGAAATGGTTTTCCATATTAACAACAATAGTATTTTTCTTACAAGCGCTTCTAATGATTTCCCTGTATTGTTCGGCGGTATTTATAGTTTCGTTTTTCCTCAACTCCTTCTCAATTCTTCCAAAATCTCGATCACTATCCAAGTAAGTGTGACCAACTTCCGGAAACTTACAAACTGACAGAAAAATCTAACTCACTGTCACTATTTTCTAGAAAAACAAATCCATCAAAATAACTTCATAAATATCTATAGCCCTGAATGATTCAATGACATCGTTTTCTTACTTGAAGCATTGTGATCACCACTCATGAAGTTTGTGCCAATAGCTCCTTTTTTAGATTCACTTTCTATTAAGATTATTATAACATTATTCGTGCAGAAATCTAGAATTTTTGTTAGGTACTTACCCGCGATTCGTGCAGAAGTTTTCTTTTTATTTTCTTGATTATCTTTAAAAATATTGTAAATTAATTTCCCCCTTTCCATAATAAAGATTCAACTCAATAAACTGAATCAAAATAAATTGAAAATGTCTTTCCAAGGTTATGCACACGTTAATATTATAAAATAATGCCAACTTCAAGACCGAATCTTAATATTTTGCAAAAAATAACAGTTTTATATCAAAACGGTATTTTTTTTAACACACAATCAAGTAAAACGAAATCGCTTGACTAAAAGATACTTTGACCTCAAACTCCGATGCGCAAGTGAACACAAAAATGAAAACAGTAGGTACCTGCAGCTGCAAGTCAAAAGGGTCCACAAAAATAGAAACTATACTAGTAACGGTACTTAATTGATTCGCTTTCAACTTTAAAATCAGAGCAGAAGAAGAATAGACAAGAAAATAATGTAAGAAATGTTATTTCTAGTAGATACACATTTAACTCCGTCACTCTCAAAACAATTTTTTTTTATCATAAATTATTTGCATTAAGGTGGTAAATGTGCATTTAACTCCTTCATGCCAAAAATCATTTTCTTTTTTTTATTTCTCTCAGTAGCATGAAGGGGGCATTTAGGTATTTAACTCCTTCATGCAAACAAAAATGTTTTCAATTTGGATTTTTCAGTGCGTAAAGGGGTTAAGTGATTTTAACTCCTTCTTCTACTAATATCTTGCACTTTTGTGATGCATTTACCTCCTTTACACCATTTTTTGTATGGCTTTATTGGAAACTAGAGATCGTAGAAAGACGCAAATCACACAGAAATTTAAGTTTTCATTTACCTTCTTCGTTGGTGAAAAAAACCAGAAAAATTCAAAAAATGTCACTTACCCCCTTCTTCATTTGAACGCTTCAATTGTAAATGCACAACATGTTGATGTTATAGAAGAAGGTATAAAAATTATATGTTTAGATGAAAGCAAAGATATAGTAAATAGAATAGAAATAAAGGAAAATATAAGAAGTTTTTTTTTTTTTAATAATACAAATTCCATATACTACTGAAATACATCAGCCAAGTAGAAGACTTAGCACTATAAAGGAAAATAGAGACTTAGAAATTGAAGTAATTGATGAAATAAATAGCAATAAGGAAAATAATACTGAAAAAAATAATAGTCAAGAAAATGAAAATAATGAACAGTTAGAAGTAAGGAGATCAAATAGAAAGAAAAGTCCAATAGTTAGATACGGTAATGACGAGCATGCAACAAATTTTATATATGTAAATTATTGTGATGTCCCTAATAATTTTGATGAAGCAATTTGCAGTAAGGAATCGGAAAAGTGGAAAAGTGCTATGGATTCAGAGTTTCAAAGTTTAATTAAGAATCAAACCTGGCAATTAGTTAATAAACCGAAAGATAAAGATATTGATGTAAACGGTGATTTTTTAAGAGCTTGGTTTTTGAAAATTCAAAAAACACAGAAACTTGTAAAAAGTGAATGAAATTTTTATTTGGATCGATAAATCAATTTCTGCCATTTACTTTTTAAAAATAATTTCACTTAAATGTTGCCCGCGGCTACGCTTCAGATGGCCCATTCTGAAAGTCCAATTTTGGCAAACTTTTTCACACATTTCGGCCGGAATCTCACCAATGATGCGTTCAATGTTGGCTTCCAAGGCAGCAATCGTGTTTGGCTTGTCCCCATAGACAATAGACTTAACATAGCCCCACAAAAAATAGTCTAACGGGGTCAAATCACATGATCTTGGTGGCCAATTGACTGCGCCAAAACGTGAGATCAACTGCTCACCAAATTCGCCTCTCAATTGATGCATGGTTTCGCGTGCAGTGTGTCATGTGGCACCGTCCTGTTGGAACCACATGTCGACCGAGTTCAATTCTTGCATTTTCGGCAAAAAAAAATCTGTTATCATCGAACGGTACCTTTCTCCGTTGACCGTAACCCTGCGGCCTTCATCGTCCTTGAAGAAGTACGGCCCAATGATGCCGCCTGCCCATAAACCGCACCAAACAGTGCATTTTTCGGGATGCATTGGTAGCTGCTGAATTGCCTCTGGCTGCTCTTCACTCCAAATACGGCAATTCTGCTTATTCACGTATCCATTTAGCCAAAAATGAGCCTCGTCGCTGAAGACAATTTTGCGATAATTTCATAATTTCGACATTTTTCACAGAGCACGAATTTTGATAATAAATTTCAATAATTTGTAAACGTTATTCAGGCGAAAGTCTATTCATAATGAAATGGCAAACAATACTGAATCGAAATGTCAAATGTTCGTGGAATTTGTCATGTGTGATCTGTCAAAAATATAAACGTCAAAAACCAAGTAGCAAAAAAAACACCCTTTGAAATGGATATATAAGAAAAAGAATGAGAATCTTATAAAGCTAGATTAGTAGTACGTAGATTTCAACAAAAAGAATACATTGATAACGTTTATTCACCGGTAGTAAAAATGCAAACCTTAAAATTACTATTGTCATACTGTTGCCAAAATGAACTTAAAATAGAGCAAATGGACGTTGAGACAGCGTTTTTAAATGGCAAAATAAGTTTTGAAGTATATATTAAACAGCCTGAAGGTTATGAACAGGACAGACAAAAAGTGTGTAAATTGTTGAAAGCGTTATATGGTTTAAGAGAGAAGTATTTATGATTATTGTTTATATGTCAATGGAATGACGTATATACTTATGTTTGTTGATGATTTGTTAATATGTAGTAAAAACCAATGGGAAATTGATGATGTAAAACAAAAATTAATAAATAGATTCCAAATGAAAGATATGGGCAACGTAAAGATTTATATTGGCATTGAAATAAATAATAATTTGGAAGAAAATGAACTAACGTTAAGTCAGGAAAAATATATTGAAACTCTTGCAGAAAAATACAATTTAAAAAATTCTAAATTACATGATACCCCTATGGAAACAAATTTAAAAATAGATCCTTCACTCAAAATAGATACAAGAATTAAATATAGAAATTTAATTGGTGAATTATTATACATAAGTTCTGGTACAAGGCCCGATATAGCGTATAGCGTTAATTATTTAAGTAGATTTCAGAATTGTTACAATGAAACACATTATAAATACGCTATACGAATTTTAAAATATCTATATAAAACGAAAAATTTAAAACTAACGTATAAGAAAAATAATGAAAACAAAATTCTAGATTGTATGGTAGATTCCGATTGGGCAGGTGACAATGTAGACAGAAAGTCCACTACTGGCTTTGTAGTTAGAATGTACAATAATATAATCTTTAAGTCATCCACCTATGCAGAATATATAGCATTGTCAGAAGCAGTAACAGATGTTATATTAATAAAAAAACATTTTAAATGAATCTTTTTGCATAGAATTAAACGAACCAATAAAGTTATATGAACATAATTTAGGAGCTTTAATAATTGGAAAATATGGAAATAACACAAAAAATTCAAAGCACATGGAAGTACAATATCATTATGTAAACGAAAATTATGAAAAAGGTATTATTGATTTAATAAAAGTAAATTCAGGCGATAATATTGCAGATATATTAACAAAAAGTCTAAGTAAAAATAAGTTTATAACTATTAGAAGTTTATTAAAATTAATTTAAGATAAAGTTTGAAAAAGATAATAAAACTAATAACCAAAAATAAAATGTAATATTAAATAAAAATATTTATGTCACAAGCTGTAGATTTAAGGAGGAGTGTTGAATAAGTAGAATAAGTATTGTTGAATTGTGTAAACCTACAGTTTGTTTCCTGCTTTACTCGAAGCAAGTTCTTTATAATCTTGTACAAATTAATAATAATTAAATTAATAAATAATGAAGTTAAAACGAAATTATGTTTCTTTTAAATTATTTTAAACCATTTTTTGAAAAAGAAAAAAATACCTAATACAAATTTAGTTGGGTTTGCGGCTGGTAATGCTGTCGTTATGATGGGGAGTATAAAAGGTGTCCAAGCTCAATCAATCCAAATATTTATATGTTATTCGGTTGTCTCGAGTATTCGATACTTTTCTCCAACTTTCGAGGTTATTACTTTTAACAGTTCAACCATTATGGTGTTTTAAATATATCCCTAATGGATTCATGTACCTAAATAAATTAAATGGTTTTGAGTGTGTCGTTGTTTCAACCGTTTAAAATTCAGTCTGTAAAGTGAATTTCAAATGATTGTAGGTTTTTTGTTTTATTATTTTTAATGTTAAATGTAAGTTTTTTTTTGATATTAAATAAAATTTGTTAATGACGCCAGGTTGATGAAACGAACCATTATTTTTGTTATTCATTGAGCTTTTCAAGAAACTTAATGACCTGTTAACTTAATTTTCAGGAGGTACGGTAAGGTTGGCTGAGGCCTTCCGGTAAGTGAGTATGGTTCATCCGCCGTTCTAAGTCTTTGGCATTTTCAGGTTAGGGCATTCGAAGAAAAGGTTGGGTGGGACTAGGCCAAACTGCAACGACAGCCGCAGTAATTCCCAAAGTGTGTCGTGGTTTTGTGGTGGCTAAGTGGATATAGTTTTTGGCATGTTTTATGTTTTTTTTTAAATAGGTGAGTTCTATCTGCGGGGGAAAGATCCCCCCAAGATCCGATGAGGTAAGCTGAGCATCGTGAGCATGCCATCGCCTTCGTAGCAGACATTCTTTCCCTACCCTAACCCCTCTCATTAAAACCTATCGCCCGTCCCAATCCTACCTCCTACCGATCCTAACCTATCCAAATATCCCTTTCTTTTCATATACCCTTATCCCGTCCACTGCTATTACCTCATTTCAAATTATATGTCCTTCTGATATGTCATTGTCTTGTTCAAAATTGGTAATGATAAAAAAGTGTTCGAAGGCCCTCCACAGCTCTAAAACTCGGTTTCAAAAAAATCTAATTAACCGTTTTCAAGAAAATTGAAAACAAAAACAATGGATATACTAGAGGTACCAAAAATAAAATTTAAAAAAAAGATTACCAAAAGGTACCCTTTCCCTTCACTAATGAACTGATTTTTTATAAAACTCGTTGGAGTCGTTTTTGAGAAAAATAAGATTTTTGGTTTTGGCCAAAAAATGTATAGGGGTTACTGTTATTTGTCGACTTAAAAAAAATGAAAAAATGTGTGGGCATATTACCGAAAAAACAATATGTACCAATATTTTTAAGAATACCTAACTTGCTTTATAGTACCTATAATCGCAAGTAAAAATGTTTCTAATAATCAAACATGACATTACGATCACAGAGAACACCAAAAAAGTGGGTCCCCAATTCCGTCTGTCTTTCTGTCCTCGAGTCTCCAGCCTAAGCCGTTGGATGGATTTGCTTCGAACTTGGTCCATATTGGTTTTGGGTTATATGCCCACACGTTTTTTTCATTTTTTTTAAGACGACAAATAACAGAAGCTCCCATGCATTTTTTTGCAAAAAAAAACTAAAATCTCATTGTTCTCAAAAATGGCTCCTATGATTTTTATAAAAAAATCTGTTTTTTTTTTTTTTTTTTTTTAATTTTGCACGTGCTCAAGGGATTATGAATACCCTTTATATATTTTTAATACAGCGCGGACATCCGGTGAAATGAAGGGAAACGGTTCCTTTTGGGTTTTTTTTTGGAAAAAAATGTTTTTTTGGTACCTATAGCAGAACCATTTTTTTGGTTTTAGATTTTCTGCGAAACGGTTTACTTGATTTTTTTTCAATTTTTTTATATAAGCTTAAAAAAATTATATTCCTAAAATGAAAAACAACAGTACCTCCCATACAATTTTTTTAAAAAACCGTTAAGAAAAAAAAGCAGTTCTCAAAAACGCCACAAAGATTGTGTATAAGAAAATGTATGTATTCTTAAATTAGTACAGTCCACGTTTAATTATAAAAAATATTTTATTTTGCGTACTTATTACCGGTACTTCCTATACAACCACTTTTAACATTTTCGACTTTCTCAGTATTGGATGAACCGATTTAAATTAGTTTTCTTATGCAAATGATCCCTAAAAGTGTTAACAAAACTGTATACTTACTCAAATTTTCAAAAAAAATAGGTTTTTGATTTTTAAAAACTAAATAAAGTTTTTTTTTTTGAAAAATCGAGTTTTCAAAAACCAGTCACTGATTTTTTTTTTAATTTTAGTTTTATATGTATATTAATAATGGCTTCAAAATGGCGTTTAAATTTTTTTTATTCTGAAAATGTTTTCAAAATTTTATACATAATAAAATAGATAGATAGATAGATACATTTTATTTACAAATAATTCAATTTGTATTAATGCGAAATAAAAAAAAAATAATAAAATTTTGGTTGGCCTTGGGTGGAAACCATCTGCCAGATGCCAACTTATTACAAATTGTTTAATTTCAAAATATAAAAAAATATATTAAATAATACAAAAGCTTTAATATATCGGAAAACTAATAAATATAATTTTTCGTTACAACAAACTGTTATTATCTTCTCATAAGACTTTTCTCAAAACGAATATGAATTCTTCGAATAAAGAAATTATGGGCTTATATATTTACGTGTATATTTCTTGCTAAAACAAAAATGGATTTTAATTCGTAGAGAGGAAAGAAAAATGTAAAAAAAAAACAAAATAAAACAAATTGGAAACAATCTAAAAATCTAAGAAATCTTTCCGGTACTTCATGGTTTCAATGCAAAACTGGGTGAGAAGTTTCCAGTTTTGTCCATTTAAAATACTAGTTGATTCCATTTCATTTAAAAGGGTTTTTTGAAATTATACAAATCTTAATTCCTGAAGATGGGGCATATTGATAAAAAGTGGTAAGATGTTTCTTCTTCTTGCAAGTTACACAATGAGGAAAATGTTATACGGTCATTAAAGTATGGTCTATAATTTAAGTCAAGAAGCTCCCCCCTGATTTAAATTTGGAAAATGTTGGAGATTTCAAACAAACTCATATTATCGGTGAAATAATTCAGATCGTTTAGGTTATAATTCAGTTTCGGGTGCATTGATCGACGAGATGACCCTTTTGCTTCCTCTATTAGACCTGATCTTATCTTGGTAACCACTACTTCCAGTATGTTATTTAATGTTTCTTGCGAAATAAAGCCTGAGTATCTAGCGATTGCAATGAAGCACCACCAAGCAAGAATATATCTCCCCATTTTTTGAACCAATTAATATTTTTATCTATGATTTGCCTTGCACGTATACTTGGGAGACGGCTATCATCATAAGTAAGTACTTTTATGATGTATTCAAAGTGCATTCTTGGAGTGAATAGATATATAGGTGAGAGACCCGTTTCGAGAAAAAGCATATAATTGGGAGTTGTTAGACCGAAAGTTTTTTTTGAGAAACAATCGTTGCAATTTTTCTACCACATCATACTACTGGTAACCCCATACTTGAGATCCATAAGTCATTATTGATCTTAGGGCAGCTTCAAAGACTTTAAAGTTGACACTATGTGCAACGTTTTAGTTCTTCAACAAAGTTTTCCACGTTGAGTTTATAGCAGCGATTGATTTGTTCACCTTCATCTGGAAATGTTTTCTTGGATAAAGGCTGGGTGTGAGTATCATACCTAGGTAGTTGTATTCATTTACAACTTCAATATTTTCTCCATTTAGAACCCATCTTTCATTTCTACATTGCCGACGTCTCCATGATCCAAAAATCATAACTTTGGTTTTTGATGTATTTATCACCAAATTCCACAATTAAAAATATCTTCCGAGCTTATTTATCATAAGCTGAAGGCTTTCTGACGAATCTGCAAATAAAACCAAATCATCTGCATATAACAGAGATTTTATGTTCAGGCCTGCAACTCGTCTATGCGTCTATAATTTTCAACATTATTTATGTCTCCATTTTTATATATTGGAAACACAGTAGATTTTTAAAGCTTTCAGGTACTTCTTCTGTATGTAGAATTTGGGAAAAAGTTGTGGCTAAATTTTCTAAGAAGGTCTGGGGAGCGTTTTTGAACTACTCGTAAGGAACTCTGTCAATCCCTGGTCCTTAGCTTTTTTTAAGATAATGCTTATTTCTTCTAGTCCTTCATCATCATCTAGCACGCTTATCGTCACAAAGTTTTCTTGAAGTAAGCTCCTAGTATATTGGCATCTAAATTGTTGCCTATCTTTTTCCAGCTCTTTGACAATTTTCCAAAATTGAGCGGAATCTCTAACAACATTTAAATTCCTCGCAATAACAGAAAAGTACCCTTTTTTTTTAATTTTACAAAGATTTTTATAATGCGCATAAGCTGGAATATAAGACTTTCGAAAAAACTTTTCATTTCGAAACTTTGTTAATTTTAATAGTTTAAATGATTTAATCCTAACTTTCTCACGCTCTACATCAAACCATTTTTGTTATCCTCGTGCTATGCACATTTTTTCAGTCAAGAAGGTGGAATTTTGAATTGCATCGATGAAAAAATCAATTTGATGGACAGTGCTTTTTTGCCTCAGATCAGTTTGAGAGATAAGTTCACTAAGTTTCTCAGGATAATTCTCCTTATTCTGTTCTCTCCAAAAACGTTTGGGTGAAAGAACCATATCGTTTTCTTATCTTACTTTTTGTATTGCCATGTCTACTGTTATGGACATATGGTCCGAAAAAGTTAATGAACCCACATGGAAATCATACATTTTTCGAACCAGTTGCCACTTATACCACAGTAGTCGGCAACAACAGATGTACTTGTGCCTCCAACAAAAGTTAGCTCCCCTAAAATGTCCCCGTTAATTGACCCATTTAATATAAAAATATCAAAATTCTGAAATAATTCTAATAGTTTTTTTCCGTTTGCATTAATTATTTTATCTTTTGAATGTCTTGTAAGTTTAAACTGCTGCTCGAAAATATCCTATCACTTACTATATATTCATCTCCCAGTCCCGCATTAAAATCACCTATAAGCATTATGTTATTAATGTTTGATTTATTTAGGAAGTTATTTAAACTACAAAATATCTCACCCAGTTATTACAATTCAAATATATCGGAAAAATGTAATAAAATTCATCAGTAATGTTTATCTTTAAAACTGTATGGTTTTCAATGTTTATAAAACTGCAATTTTTATTAACTGCCTTAAAACCAATAAGATATCCACTTATTGCTCGCCCGCGAGTATGTACTCGTGTTGCTGGGATCCAAAATAATCTAAAACCTATAAAAAACTTTTCAAACTCTCCATAATTGGCTTGCATTACACGAGTTTCACAAAGAAAGAAAAAATCAAAATTATTTATGTAATGAAAAAACGATGGAAAATTAGTTTATTTCTTAAACCCCCCACGTTATATGATAATAATTTTAAGGTACTTACATCTAATTCTAAATTATTTTCTTTGCATGTTTTTTTTTTTCTATTAATCTGGCAGAAGTTTCTTTTTCATGCACCATATCTGCTTAGATTCCGTTGCATATTACCAGGCGGTTGATTGTTAACTGCGATCATTCCACGGTTGCTATCTGTGCTGGTGTTGTCTCTTTTTGTATTGTTTTTTGTCGTTCGTAACAGTTCTTCTTTTGACAAGATGAACCCCGAATATAATTCACCCAGAAATACACAGCCATCGAATCTGTCAGCTGTCAGTAGCACCCTCTCTCTGCACCAGCCAAAACTCCACCCAGCAACCACCAATGTTTCACCTTTTATGTGCTTTTCGCACCCGCAGCAATGATTGTCGTACTTTTCGTTTTTCAAGTGGGAGATCTCTATGTATTAGCATTTCAGAACCTTTAAGTTTACTTGGATTATGAAGCTTTCATCAACATAATCTTTTGAATTAGTTTCAACCAAATTATGATAGGTTTTATAGTTTAAAGGTAACACACGTATTGAGCTGATGGTCGCTGGCTCATTTGGAACAAGTGAAGTAAACAGCATTTTAACTTCCCCGCGATGATCGATGTTAGGGTGCTTGCCAATACGAACGATGACATTTTTTCATAAGATTTCTTGGATAGGTAGTCTACTTCTCTTTTGAGATATTTGCACTGGACTTGAAACTCCTCTAGTTTAGCAGTGAGCTCCGAATGTTTTGCTTTGAGTAGATTTATTTTCTCGTGAATGCTTGGAATATCATCTTTTGTTGCCAAATTTGCATTTTTCTCGTCAAGAAGATTACGCATAAATGTTTTCAATTCTGCTTTTGACATTTCGCCTACTGCCATGGTTGTTGTTGTTGCTAACCTTTGTTTCATTTTAAGTGATGCAATATTTTGTTCTGGTGAAGTTAGAGCCAGAGATCTTTTCGAATTCATTTACACCTTAATAACCACTAATATTTTATAAACTGTTATGGTCTTTAGTTTTAAAAACACTATGAAAAGCTTTTATGTTACTTTTAATGTTTATTCACTTTTTGATTAAACTAAAACAATTGAAATATCACTTAATATTCTCCAGAGTTTCCAAAAAAAATATTTTTTTAAAAAATCGCTCAGACAATTTTTTTTAAATATATTCTTATTTATACAAGAACTCAAATGACATCTTTACTTTTCTTCAAACTTTAACAACTAAGGAATATAAAAGCATTTAATTATGTATATTTTCCATGTATTTCTACCTTATTATTATACATACATTTATATATACATACATATTGTGTGTCTTTAAAAGGCACATGAATCTTATGTATGTCCCAGTAGGAAATTTGCTCACCAATGAAAATTTAAGGTATGAAAACACCAATGAATTCATGTACACCAGTCATTGGGGAAGATGCAACTACGATTACACTGATGATGAGTAGGTAATGCAAATCTTCATGAGTTCGTCAATCGAGATAGGTCTTTTCGTTGTTCAATAAATGCCTTTGTCTATACCTGCCCCGCAAAATACGAGCATTTCAATGAGTGAGAAAAAATTATTAGTGCAACCCTTTTATTCACCGGTTGGATTTTCACGTCGTCTTAGAAATTGTTTTCACTTATTTTATATATTGTAATATATTTTTCATTATTAAAATGCCGCCATTCTATATTAGACTTATTCAATCAAATCGGAGATATACCCAAAGGTTTGTATTTATTTGTGATTTATCTAAGTATGTTTTGTATGTCAGGTCCAACGAGCTGTTGGTCAAGATTATTTATCTTCCTTATCGCAAACATCAGTATCTAGATGTATTACAGAGATTGGAATTGCTTTGAATTGCATTGCCAACCGACATGTAAAATTTCTAAGCGCTGCTCAGTTTTTGGATATCAAAAGAAAATTCTTTGACATTTCCCGGGGGTAATTGGATTGATTGACGGCACACACATTAAGATTGCAGCACCGAGAAAAGAAATTGAACACGTTTAATACTGTAAAAAAGGTGGGCATTCGAAAAACGTGCAAATCATATGTGGTGCAGATTATTTGATTTTTAGTGCTATTGCCCGTTTTGGTGGAACTTCGCACGACTCGTATGTCTGGTGATGTTCCAAAACAAAAATCGCTGTATTCTTCAGGTGAAAGAAATTTGTATTTGCTGGTGACAGTGGTTATCCATTGCAACCGTGGTTGATGACACCGATTCTTGATTCCAATACAAATGCAGAGGAGGCGTTTGAGAGGTCCCACAAAATAACGAGGAGCCTAGTCGAAATGTGTATATGTGTGTTGAAAATCAGATTTCGCTGTTTGTTGGCTGGAAGAGTCTTATATTATGCTCCTGGAAAAGCAGGTAACGCATGTATAGTTCTGCATAACATGCTGAAGCAAGAATTCCTTTGCTTGAAGAAGTCTCAACTGAAGCTAATATTGAAGATGAAACGGAAATGTCTAATAGTGGAAATTTTAATAATGATCCCAATGCTTTAGCTGAAGGTCGAAATGTTCGACAGCAAATTGTAAGAAATAATTTTACAAGTCCTTAATTTGTTTTTTCAAATACTTATCTACCAAACAAGCAAATAAAAATATCAATTTAATAAAGATCATTCTTTTAATGTTTCAAGTAATTTATCAAGAGACATAGAAATTTTTTCAAGGGCCAAGGCTTTCCTCTCTTCTACTTTAAGCCGTTTTTCTTCTATAATAAGTTTTTTCTCCTATACTTCCAAAAACAGTTTCAGCAAGAGCATCATTTCTCGTTTCTGGAAGAGCTTCAGTCGCAGATGGCTGGAAACCTGCAGAGGTTGATGCTCGTTCGTTTTGTTTGACATTGAGAAGTTCAACCAGCGTAGTTCTATTCTAAGATTAAAAAATTACGTTCAATTAAGAAATTTATAAGACTCAATAGTTTGATGAACTTACAATCTCAATGCCCTCGACTTATATTTCGAGAACAGGTTCGTCGCCTTCCACATTTCGTTCGGACATTATGTGTATCACTCTCTGCTCCAAATCGGTCAGCTGCTTAATGCGTACGATGCCATTTACCCCACTGCAGTTTAATTTTCCCATATTTTTTTTGCTGTTTCTTCTGAAAATACAACAGAAATATGTTTTTAGAAATATTTCTAATTTGTTTTACATTTCTTTTACTTACTTCAAATCGCCCCAAGTCTTTCTCCACTGATCATCAGTTTTAAATGCTCCTGTCAACGCATTAAGATCCCTTGCCAGCGTTTTCCAAACACTATCCCTTTGGTGGGCACTATCTACCGATACAAACCTATCGTGGGCTATTTCTTAATTTGTTTCCAGAAAACTTATTAAATATTCTTTTTGCTCTTGGCTAAGACTCTTTCCCTTGCTTTTTTAATAGTAATTTCCATTTTTGGAAATTGAAATTGAAAATTGAAAAAAAATTGTTCCGTTGACGTGTTATCGCTTCTAACTTTCACAATCGAATAAAAGCGTGAAAGAAAAATATTCATATGAATGTTTTTGACGCATGGCTTCACCTTTTCGCAGAACGAGAATTGAATGTAGAGTGAAAGGGTGAAAAGTTTTGCGTTTCACTTTTTCGCAAAACCAGAATCGCTAATATGAAAAAAATATATTCACATGAAAGTTTTTGAAGTTTGCTTGCCCTGAAGGCGAATCGGTTTAAGGTGAAAGTGTGAAAATGTTTTCGATTCACTTTTCCACAGAACCAGAATAGGCCCCCTGCATCCTACACTTTCATTATCATTATATATGTACATATTTACATACCTAGGTTCCATCCATTAATGTAGGTACATATTTCTCTCCTCACTTCCATATTTAAAGTTTTGTTGGTAGGTACCTATCAGTGTTACCACAGGTTTAATTTTTAATGAGCCCCAGAGTCTGAAAAAATTTGTAATTTTGAAAATAAATGATTCCCAATAAAAAAAACTCTTAGGTTTATAATCTTCTTTATAGGTATATATAATTCTACTGTACGTGTGTATGTCACTGAACTCCTGCTAAACGACTGGACCAATTTGAATGAATTTTTTTTGTATGGATTTAGTGGCGCCCCAGATGCTTTAGATTCACAAATCAGCCCAGCAGATGGCGCAGCAAACGATCTAGGTTATTTTAAATAAAAAGGCTGCAACGGCTGAAACCACAATTCCAACTGCTGGTATGTGTGCCTGTGATGCGTCGAATTAGCCGAAGGTCTTTTTGAAGACCGGCCAAGAAATTATTGCAGCACCGATTAAATTAAGTCAGACGCTCATTCGTTTCCTTATTGATGGTGGCATCCAGTGCTCATATATCTGCGAGTGTTTGGTTAAGAAATTAAAATTTCCTACTATCGGTCAAGTTAAATTATCACTAATGCCATGGATCCAAAAATCAAACTCCATCGAAGCTTTTTAACAAGGTGAGAATTAGCCTACAAAGTCAGTATGGTGATCAGTGTGGCCACGTAGAAGCAGTTGTAGTTCCAACAATTTGTGACGATGTGTTGCCCACACACCAGACTTGTCGTGCAGCCCATACAAAGTCTACTCATGGCTGACGTACCTCATGCAAATATCCACTCAGAAGAAGGATTGAACCTAATTATTGGAGCTGACAAATATTGGTATGTATTCACCGGCACGAAAACCTTCACTTCAACCTCCTTGAGAGTAGTGGAGACAATTTTTGGATGGAGTTTACAAGGGAAGGCTTCGTTAGGTAAGAATATTTTTTCGAATGAAAATCGTGTATGTCTTTCGTCGTTGGAAAAAGATTGCGAAGCATTTTTGTCTCTTGGAAACATCGGCATACAATAAGAAGAAGTAAAGAACCGAGATCTGACAGAAAATCTTATTGCCCAATGTATAACCAGAAAGTGTAATCGGTACGAAGCGGTACTGCCTTGGAAAAATTTGATTGCTACCGTAAAAGCAACAAAGAGATAGCATTGAAACGATTGAGACGTTGTCTGCGCGGCTGTCCAAAATATGGTATCTCTCGGGTTTGATGAACTAATTCCTTCAGCTATGGATATTCAAAAAAACTCATTTTCTATCTCCGCATCATTCAGTTTTTAAAGCGGAAAGTACCACTACAAAAATGAGAATTGTGTTTGATGCGCCTGCTCGGAGTATAGATTCACCATCGCTCGCCGATATGCTTCTAGAGGGTGCTAATCTTCTTCCAGACGTTCTTAAGGTAGTCCTGAATTTTAGACTTGGGCGATATTGCGTGGTAGCAGATGTGGAAAATGCATTTTTGCAGATTTGGCTGAACAACAACGATCATGATACGCATAGCTTTCTTTGGTTTGTTCCAGGAGCAGTTTCTCGTCTGATGAACGACTATATGGACTACCGAATGACTAGAGTTACATTTGGCATATACTGTAGCCCGGTTTTGCTTACCTCCACCATTCGGGAGCATTTAAGTCAGGAAGAAACAATTTTTTCTTTGACATGTCCCTTGTTGAAGAAAAGCTTTTACATGGATGACGTGGCTATGGCATTCGACACAGAAGAAGATCCAATTCGAACTAGTCAGGAAGCGGTGGCGATCATGAGCAAGGCGTCAGTGAATTTGAGGAAATGTAATTCACATAGTAGTCGCGTACGAGAAGTGGTGGGTTCGGAGCAATCAAACATAAATCAAAAAGTGCTTGGACTAAATTGGTTCGTGATTGGTGATGAAATTGGCGTTGCAACAAATTCGATAGAAGAGTCCCTTAGGTGTGGTGGAGCCAACAATAGGATCGTCTTAAGTATAATTGTAAGAGCTTTCGATCCCTTAGGCATGCTTAGCCCAGTTATTATAAGGGCCAAAATACTATTTCAGACTCTATGGAGCTAAAAACTGTCTTTTATGATGAGCCATTAACAGGACATCTTTTAACCGAGTGGGAGCAGTGCATTTTTTACAAGTATCGAGTACATTTATTGAATTTGAGCTTACATCTGCTTTTATTGCCGCTCGGCTTTGCGATTATCTGAAGAGGTCACCCAAAACTTCGGACAGTGACTTTTACTTGTGGGTCGATTCCAAATAAACTTTGAATTGGATTTAAGGAGGAAGCCTTACGTTCAAGGCAGGGTAGAAGTAATATTACGACACACAAAGGTTCCTGAGTGGCGACCTTGTTGTGGCAAGGAAAACCCTGCTGACCTAGTTGTCTTTTCTTTGGAAGGATGGACCCTCTTGGCTGAAAAGTGGGGATTTTGCAATTCGGATCTCGGGGCAAACGGAGAAAAGTATTGCTTTAGCCGTTGAGACTGTTACCGAAGCTGAGTCTATACCATCGCCTTTACTCCCATATGAAAAGATTAGTAAATGGAAACATCTCGTCTGAGTTATGGCATATATACAGCGTTTTGTCAAATCCTATTGTACAAAGATTGGGCCAACATCGGAAAATTTAAACGCAG
Source organism: Philhelius pedissequus (assembly GCA_910595825.1). NCBI lineage: Eukaryota > Metazoa > Arthropoda > Insecta > Diptera > Syrphidae > Philhelius > Philhelius pedissequus. The sequence continues at coordinate 141,683,194 of OU343161.1, read as the reverse complement.
AAGAAATAACTGCCGCAGAAATTTATTGGATTAGATATGGTCAGTATGTTTTTTTAATGAAGAAATTCGCTCTTACACTCAATTTCAAGGACGTCAAAAATAGCTGAATTGCTTCCTTTTCTCGAAGACAAGGGGCTTTTAAGTGTTAAGGGTCGTCCTCAGTTCCTTGATGACTACTCAGATATACGGCATCCTTTAATATTGCCAACAGAGTCTAACACCACCAATCTCATCATAGGCGAATATCATCAAAGTACGTTGAATGGAGTGACAAATAATGTGATGTCGCAATTGAGAACAAGCCTCTGGATTCCTAAGGGACGTCAATTACCAGCTGACCGTCTTAGATTTTTCAGGCCATTCGATGTTATTGGCGTCGACTTCGCCGGTCCCCTTTAGTTCTTTGATGAACAAAATACCTTGAGTAAGGTCTACTTGATGGTTTTTATCTATGGAGCCGTTCGAACTGTACACCTGGAGATGCGGAATAGTTTATCAACGGATAGTTGCCTAACAGGTATAAAACGCTTTATCGCTCGTAGAGGAATTCCTTCCATCATGAACTCCGATAATGCCAAGACGTTCCGTAGAGCAGCCTTCGATTTGAGAAGCATAGGGTTTGGAGATGGAGCACTTCAAGATTTCTTAGCAAATAAAAGTATAAAATGGAAGTTCTCCATTAAGCGAGCTCCATGGTGGGGCATATTCTGGGAACGCCTCATCCGAACTATACAAAATGTGTTAAAGGTTATAATAGGAATGGCCAAAATGACCGCATAGTGGTCAACTCACGTCCCTTAACATATGTTGGCAGCAATTCGTTGGATGAAGAGCCATTGACACCGGCTCACTTCCTGGGAACTCAGTTCAGACCCACCGTACCAATCGACCCACCAGATGATATTAATGGAATTCGAGGTTTATGGTCGTCAGAAATACACTAAGAAACTGTGGAAGCATTGGAGGATGGAATATTTATAGCTCTTACGTTCATTTCATCACAATAAGGTTTGTTCATTTTCTTCATTTAAAAGGGGGGATGTCATTCAGGTTGCAGATTCTGGGAAGCCGCGATGGGAGTGGAAGCTAGCTACAATGGAGGACGTTTTGCTTAGTCGACACGCTCATATAAGTGCTTGTCAAATACGTTATTCGAATCGTTTTAAAACCAGCCGTCCTGTTCAATTGCTGCACACATGGACATTCCTGCATATTCGCCACCCGGAGGATGTCAAAAAGCAACTCGTTATTTTAATGTAAATTTTATAGACACACACATTCACAATCATTTTTGTTATACACTTTGCTTTCTTTCTTATATTAACATGAATTTAATAAAACAGTTGAAGTTTATCAGTCACACGCTATACATCTCTCTTAAATTGGTTTTGTTTCCAGGTATTGAATCGGGAAGTAACGTTCATTTTTACATTATATACTGGATAGCGTCTCTTCTCTCAGTTAACGGCTTAACCGAACAGCGGCGTATACAGGGGGCGGGTGGTCATGGGGTCACCCCCCCCCCCCACTTCGAGAAATTTTCGGAAATAAAAAAAATAAGAAATTGTTTACCTTTGTTCTCAAAATTGAGTTTATTTGCAATTCGATTGAAAAAAATCGAATTTCAATTACAATTTTGTAAGTCAAATGAGATAATTTTAATCAAATTTGCAGTTTGACATTATTAAAAATAAAACAACCAACCCCCTTCCCCATAATAGCGGTCACATTACTTGCTCCACCGACTTTTTCTACATTCCATTATTCACATCTCACTCCCATAATCTGAAAACGAGATGTATTTTCCAACTTGATATATGTACTTGTACATACATTACATACTATTAAGAAAGTTGAAAATGTTATTCGAATCAGTGATGCCCGATAGTAGAGTTTTCTTTCTTAATGAGTTTCACGTCTAATAGAAGATGTAAAGGGAAAAATAAAATAAAATAAAATAAAAATATATTAAGTAGACCAAAACAACTACAGTAACAATCGGTTCCAACCAAAATTCATGCTAATTGTACTAACCAAATATCGGTTTTAACGATATCGGCTATAACGAAGTATCCCTTATAACGAACATTTTTAAATTGAAAATTAAGAAAATTTATCGCTTATAACGATCATTAAAAAACAATAAATAGGCACTGGAAATTTCGTGCATTTCAAATAATAAATTATGGGGATTTACCCTCTTCGGTTTTTTTTAAACGCGAGTTTCGTATTCTGTGAACTAGGATAGTCATATTTATTTATTTATTTATTTATTGGATTTATCTAAACAATTTACAAAATCAATTTATAAGCTTCAGAGCAGCATGACCATTTGGAGTCGTTTTTTAGAGTTGGAAAAGATAACCTTAACATATTTTATATAAAGAAAGTTTAAGTGGGTTAGTTTTATTTTTTTCAAAATGAGTTCAAAACGTGAGTTTTTGCGATTGAAGAAAATCCAATAATTTCAAGGCTCGAAGCTATTGATTCCAATAAAAAGTTTGGCCGCAGAGTTTTCTGTATCGGCTTCAAGAATCTCTACCATTTTCAAAGACCGAGATAAAATTAATGTTGAAGAATCCAACTTAAAAATTAAATATTCTGTGCAGTCAACATCCCGACATAATAGAAGAATTCATAAAATAAAAATGTCAACAGCAAAATCACAGATTACCTTGTAAACAAATAAAAGTTTCGCTAAAATAAAAGTTTATCCAATTTTTGATAAAGAACAAAACATGGAAAATCGATTATACCGAAACACCGGATAACGAACAAAATCTCCAGTCCTGGCGAATTCGTTATAACCGATTTTGACTGGTCAAAATCGATTTTAACGACATCGGTTATATCGAAATCTCTGTTATTGCGAACAAATCTCGAAGTCTCGGCCGATGTTCATGCAAATTGTACTAACCAAATATCGATTTTTTTTTTTTTTTTTTTTTATAATCGCGCTCAAGGGATTATGAATACCCTTTAAAAGTTTCAACACAGCGCGGGCGTGAGGGTGAGGTTAAGGAAGAGAAAGAATGATAGGAAAGATGTGTGGCGCGATATTCGGAGACTGTAGGTGGTTGTTGTCTCAGATTTTATCTCCAGGGATGGCGGCTGAACTAATGCGGAGAAATTTCCGTGTCTTATTTATCGATGTCCCTTATAATTCGCATTAATTTTTTTATTCTATGTCATATTTTATCGGTATACTAGTTTTACTCAATCACATGTTGTTAGTTCTATGCCTAAACAGCATGTAATGAGTAAACCAGCAACTCATTGTATGACATTTATTTTAAGAATTGGTTTTTAATGGAAAAATAAGAAGACATAGACTACGGCAGGGATCGAACCTGTGACCATGAGGTTGACAGGCGAACACACAACTATCGCGCCACGGCCATCCCCAAATTTTAAAGATATCGCCTATAACAAATTATTGCTTATAGCGAACAGTTTTAAATGCATAATTTTAGAACCTATCGCATTTAATATGATAAATTATGGGGAAAGGTTAAAAATGTGTTAGTTCAAAACGTAGAGTTTTTACGTTTAAAAAACTGCAATAATCTAAAGGCTCGAAGCTGGTGATTCTAATACAAATTTGGCAGCAGAGTTTTCTCTTTCGGCAGAGATCGAGATAAAATTAAGAAGAATTTTGAACAATCCAACTTAAAAACAAAAAACATTAGATAGAATCAATATCCCGACGTAGATGATGGCTTGCTCAGGTGTGATTCTTGTGTGCGTTTTTATCAATATTGGAAGATTAACGGAAAAGTTACTTGTATTGTAACTGCGAATGAAAGCAGGGTTCTCGGGTCCTTATCTTATTAGTTTATGCTGTCAAACATCACTTTTAATGGTTCCGCAAGTTAACTGAGCTTCACTGACGGCTCAAGTATGAAATTTGCTATTTCAAATTAATTAAACCTGGGACCATTGTTGAACCTCAATTAATCCACCAAATTAGTTGATTTAAATTAGCTGAAACACTGATCAAAATTTGAATTACGTTTGTAGAAGGAACCCTAAGGGCCATTCGCACAAACGTCACCGTCAGTGGAAATTTAATTTGCGGTTCAGAAATTTTATTCACCGATTTCGACGAGTTAAGTGACGCTCAACATTGGTAAAAATTGTGACCCGTGGTTTATTACCTTAAACTCACGAATTTTAACCTAACGATTTAATCTCACAGATTTACATTAGCAGCCCTATCAGTAAATATTTAATGCGTATTCCACATCTAATCCATGAGTTTACTGATGACAACTTATACAAACGTGGCTGAAATATTTGAGCCGTGATTCAGCAAATTAAATTCACTATTTCGGGGGAAAAAAGTGGACTTCAACGATAATTCAAGTTGCAAGTATGTAGTAAAAGTCTCATACATTTTAACCCATCGTTTAATCGCAGTTCATCCAACAAAAAATGCAGGTACACTTTCTGAACCACAAATCAAATTCACCGATTTCGACGAGCTAAGTAAGGTTTAACTGTGGTTAAAATTGTGTTCCGTTGGGTTCTCAACTTACACTCACGAATTTTAACCAAACGATTTAATCTCACCGATTTACCTTAGTAGCCCTATTAGTAAATAAAAAATGCTTATTTCATGTCTAATACATGAGTATACTGAGGGCCAGTTGAATGCATGTGGTTAAAATATTTGAACAGTGATTGTGGAATTTTATCTCAATCCAATTGAGTTCAACGATAATTCAAGATACTAGTATGTAAAAGAAAACTCATACATTTTAACCCATCGTTGAACCGCAGCTCATCCACCAAAATCGGGAGTTAAATTTACTAAACCGCTGACCAAATATTTGAACCACGTTCGTAAGTGGGCCTGCTACAAAAATTTAGTAGTTATATAATCGTTACACAAGTGACAATGGCCGAAAAATTTATCGGAGAATAGCTTCGACTTTTTTCGGATTAGGCTACAATATTATGACTCAAAACATGCTGTAAATACTTAACTGAGGTTTGTAGAAATTTTCATTTTCGCAGATTAATTTTAACTTTATGTTTATTTAATCTATCCAGAACTTTATATAGTTTTTGCTGACAATCTTCTAACGTTTTGCCTCGAATAATTATATCGTCTACGTATGCGAAGAAGTTTTCAATTCCCGATATAATTTGATCAATGGTTGATTGAAAAATTGCTGGTGCGCAGGCAACAGCTAAACGCATAAATTGAAATAAACCCTTAATTGTGTTTATAGTAAGGAGCTCTCTTGAATCTTCAATGAATTCTAACTGCTAGTAAGCACCAGCTAAATCTAAGACACAAAAAATTACACAGTTTAAAAGGCTACCAAAAATATCTTCTGTATTTGCAAAAGCACAATGCTGCGTTTTGAATGTTTATTGATTGTAACCTCGCAATCCATGCAAAGCCAACCGCTACCGTCTGGTTTTGGGGGACACATCACTGAAGATGCCCATTTGCTGTGATTAAAATTTTTTCTAAGCCAATTTATCTAATTCGTTGGACCCAGCGTCATTAAAGCGAAATGGAACAGTATACGTTTTGTGAAAGATTGGCTTACATTCTTTAAATGAATCTCTGCCTTATATCCAACAATCATCTGGTTGGGGTCATTAGAACCTACATTTTGAAAGCACTCTATAATTATTATTTACAATTTCATTGTGAGCCATATTAACCACGTTGACGAACCCTTTACAACAATTCAATATTGGATTTCCAATCTGGTAACAATGAAGAAAACCATGTTCTTCCAAATAATGGTTTTAAATATGCACCGGCCACTACGATCAACTCCAGCTCTCTCGTTACACCAGCGATCTCCACAGCCACAACAACATTTCCTAAGACTGACAACTTATGCCCTGAAATAGTACTTAAATCAATATTACACTTTTTTAATTTTAAATGAATAAACTTAGCTTTATAATCTCTTACATTAATTAAAGAAAAACTTGCTCCTGTATCTAGCTCCATTCTGAGCAATACACCTTCCACCTTAACCAACAGCTTTGCAGCATCTTCTCCACAAATTGCATGTATACTATGCACTACTAGTAGACACCTCTCCTGAACAGCTACAAATCGCAAAGCGACACTCCACCTTCACTGACCTTAATATGAAAACTGCTTCTGGAATAAACCTAGAAAAGAAAATAATGATGAGCTCCTCAAGCACCTCGCAACTAAATGTGACTTGCGGTACCTTCATTGTGAATTAGCGAGTCTGCAAATACGGCATGAGGAGACAAATCAAAGAGTATTGCAGCTGTAAAAACGCAACAAGTTCTTAGAGGAACAGATTGACAAAATATTACAAAGAAACACTGAGTCATACCTGGTCGTGCGCTTACCTTTTGATGGCAGCTCTGATGTTTGCGAAACTGCTAAGTCCGTGTGTTCGGGGCTCATAAAAGAGAACAACCCACACTATTCTTGAGTCTGCGTATAGTATACAAGACCGCTACGTTCGAAATGCAACTGTCATAGTAAAGATGAGGTCTCGGGAAGCGGCATGGAATGTGCTTCGAAGTTCAAGCAATATGAGAGCAAATCCAACCAGCATTCACAAAGATTTGCCTTGGAATGTGCGCCAAAGACTAACTAAACTCATACGCATAAGAAAGGTCCTTCTTGAAAGAGACCTTCAGAAGGAAATTTTTGTTCGAGGTGATAAATTGCTTGTGGAAGGGTAAATTTTCTCCTGGGACTCCGATCTAGGGTTCAGGTGTGGTGAAAACGACGGCGTAGATGCACTGAAATCTTTTTGTAACGACACTTCGTTTCTAAACAATTTAATGAATGAAATTTTAACTAAAAACAATGCGTACAGTAATGGCCTTTTCGATTGGCCGTCCGGAACAGGTTCCCCCAATAAAACAGCCATAAACAATTTGACTGATTCTGAATTATATGTATCACTGTATTTGTGAAAATTAAATTAATAGAAAATCACATCGGCTGAAAAGAATTTCCAAAACACTTGATTTCAATTTAGATACACTTTTTCTTGTATCAATACTAATTATAACTTGCTTCTTTTTATGTTATTTTACCAGAAAATGAGTTTAAATTCAATAAACACAACGAAATTACACAACAAATCAAGCCGATTATTTTGACATTTTAATTGTGTAAGTGTATTAGTGATTCTGTTTTCGATTCTGAAATGAAATCCAGAATCGTTTTCTGTTCTGTATAGAGTAACAACTGTCATTTTGTGGGGGTCAGAACAGTTCTGGACGGCCAATCGAAAAGGCCATAAATCAAATGTTAGTAATGTCAACTCAAACCTTACTAACAAATCAGCGTACAGGGTGTCAACTAATAATTCAGCAGTAAATTTGGATGCAGGCACAAGCATTGCTGGTTTACTCGAAGCATAAGATCTAGCAGTCTACGAGAATGAAACGCTAATTAAAGTTTTAATGTATCAGGAATGATAAACAAAATAATGTTTGTGAATTTTTTAAATTATATACAAAATTTTGATATATTTGTTCTATTTGAAACACATTTATTAGAAAACGAGGTAGATAAATTTAAAAAAATACTTTTTTAATATGAATTAAAATGGAATCACGCAATAAAGGCAATTAACTTTTATTGTGGCTGTGGAGGCGAACTTTTTGGACATCAAAAAGCGATAACTGGAGTGACATAAGTTTTAAAAGAGCAGGCGATCAATATGTCCCAGATGTTGATGTTGGCAATAACAATATGTACATAGTTCCAATCTATTTAAACTGCACACATTGGGATGATGACTTTGAAAAACTATGCGACACCCTGGAGGACATCGACGCAAATAATTTAATGCTCGTGGGAGATTTCAATGCTCGAATTGGCCTTTCACTAAACAACTTTATCAGTGCGTATTTTCCATTTATGAATCTGAACCGTTGTTCTAAAGACAAAGTTTGCGATAGCAAAGGAGCAAAAATCTTGGAACTTGCAGATGTTTATGACTGCCATGCCTTAAATGGCAGCTATTCAGGAGATCCGGAGGGAGAGTATACATTCATAAGAGGTACCGCATGTTCTGTCATTGACTACTGCTTTGTGTCTGGAAGCTGGAGTAACATTATGAGTAATTATAAAGTAGGAACTGAGACATTCTCAGATCACATGACTCTTGAAGGCATCAAGTCTGAAGGACCATTTTAGCAGACTCCTTAATATTACAACGAACGCCCCTTTGGTGCAATACGCCAAACCACTCATTTTTAATGAGTTGTTAGATGTCCCATTTTCAATACAGGAACTGAGACAAGTAATCATGGACTCCAAAGTGAGCAAGGCACCTGGATATGACCGTATCCCTTCCGAATTCTACAAGCATGCCTCAAATGAGTTTATTACCTTACTCGAAAATGAGTTCAATCGAATATTTGAAAATTGTTTCGTTCCCGAGGCCTTTAAAAAATCGATTATTTTCCCAATCCATAAAAATGGAGACTACGAGAACCCGTCGAACTATAGAGGCATTTCATTTTTGAATACCTGAGATAAATTATTTGCCGGGCTTATACACTCCATGCTGTCAAAATGGGTAGAAAATGGCAACATTCTATCCGAATTCCAGGCCGGGTTCAGGAAAAAATATTCAGCTATTGACCAACTATTTGCCCTTATAAACATTGCCGATTACTACAGAAAGAAAGAGAAGAAATTATATGCTTTTCTTGCCGACTTTCGTGCAGCTTTCGACTCAATTGACCGTGAAACTCTTTTCTACAAGCTAAGTGTGATAGCTGTGATGAAGAGCACTGTACGTTTGGGACGGAGATACCATATCCGATCAATTTGTAACAACAATGGGCCTCAAACAAGGTTGTATTTTGAGCGCACTGCTTACCATATTCATAACCGGCATTACAGATGAAGTAAGAGGTGGATTTACTTTGGGAGGAGTAACAATACCTGATTTCATGTATTGCTGAAGATATAGTCTTTCTATCTGATACGGTTGATAAAATGCAAATTATGGTAAACAGACTTCAGCAATATTGCAAAAGATGGAACTTGGTAGTGAACCTGGAAAAATCTAAAATGATGGTGTTTAGAGGCGGAGATGGTAGGCAGGAGCTGAACGAAAAGTGGACATACAACGGTGAGAATATTGAAATAGTACGGGAGAACAAATACTTATGAGTTTTAATTACATCGAATCTGAATATGAATAGACATCTAGAGGGTAAATTAGCTGAGGCAAAACGAGCAATCTCTTCGATATGGAAGCGGTGTATTAAAAGTAAATACATCCAGCACAGTGCAAAGCAAAAGATATTCTACGCTACAGCAGTATCAATTCTTCTGTATGGAGCTCAAGCCTGGGGATATTCTTCTTTCGAAGCAGTAGAAAAATTTCGTCGATATTTCATTAAAAGAATATTTAGATTGCCAAGAAACTCCCCAAACTATATGCTGTATCTAGAGACAGGAACTCCGCCTTTGATATTGGATACTCTTCATATGCATTTTAACTACGCTGTTAAAGTTATGAATATGGCGGACAGAAGGATGCTCAAAATTGTCATAAATACGGTTATCTAGGCGAAAGGATCTACACTAGAAGAGTGGAAGAGCCTTGCTTCAATATGCGGTATAGAGCTTGAAATAGCTCCGAATGAGCAAGCTGCTACAAACGCAGCCTCGATGGAATTGAATTCCTCAGCTTACTAAATGGAGAAAATGGTTGGGATTCACTTTATAATTATTCTGTTGCTGCACTTAAATATAGTAAACTTATTATCGAAGAAGCGTTTTATAGATAGAACAAATATTTATACCAATTTAATTTTGTATTCCTATCTCTAATCTTGCAATAAAAAATGTATTTGACATCGAAAATGTCAGTCTGGTAGACGGCCATAAGCCAAACCTACACGACTTATGAAAACTATATAAGCTATTAAATGTAAATGTTTTATACAATGAAATAATAAAGTCATTTAAACCAACTAAAACTAACTAACTACTACGCACTTGCTTAAACTAATGTCGTTGTGTCGACTTGTTGTGATCGTTGCTTTTAAAAAACGTATATTTGCCATCTGGTTTTTTTTACCACACTCGAAGCACGATAAGGACTTAACTGGACAGTATTTATCATGATGGAACTTTCCACAGTGCTTGCAATTCCTCATTATCTGGCTTTTACTAGAAACAATACTTCATTATTCTTCGATGATCTGTTCCTAATCGCGTTAACATATTTGTCTGCTGGTTGCATAGATCGCTGTTCTTTCTCTGATATTTTCATCGTCAGAGCTTTCTCACAACTCTTCTCGAATGATGATGTTTCATCTCCGAGCAGCACTTGTTTGATTCTCTCATTGCGTAGTCCCGCGATGAATTTGTCTGTCAGACCATATTCCAATGCAACATCTTTTTAATTTTCCTACATCGGCTACAGAATCCATAATAAAATCGCCAAACTTACAGGTTTCAGCCAGGTTTCTAATTTTAATAATAAAATCGCTGCCTGACTCTCCTTCTTCCTACTTACCTACGCTCTTTTATTAAACTTTGGAGCGTAGTGTTGTTCCAATAAGCGAATTAAACCATTAAACGATTTTGTGCTGGGTAAGGCAGGTACAGTCATGGATTCCAAGACTTTGTACACTTCACACCCCACGAGGGCAATGAACATGGGTGTTTGCCGCTCTGATGCAATTTCTTTTGCAATGAAATATTGCTGTACCCGGTCTTGATAAGCATCAATGTCTTCACCGGGCCCGAATCCACTGATGTTCACTAAGTAAGACATTAGTTTTGCAGGTTTTATCTCTTTGAAGTTTTTATTGTCTGTCATTTATATGCTTTCAAATCAAAATTGGCAAATTGCATGAATAATAATCGAAATTTTTTTCGATGAATCGTAATATATTTTATTTTAAATGTATGTCGTACAAGTTTTAAAAATTTAACTTTTAAGATTATATAAATATATTCTTTTCTCCTCGTCGCCATTAATTATATTTAAGGTAAGAAATAAAACACGCTTATCGTTTCTTATTGAACTCTTTGTAATCTTATGTAAATTCACCACACCGGATATGATTTGGATCATTTTAACGAAAGACATACAACCAGGGATGTCTCTTATAATTATGCATACAACAGTGACAGTCTCAACAATTGTGTTGCCAACTCTTATGACTTTCGTTATGGAGCTAATGTAATGAGCTTTTATCGAATTATTCAGTTTATAAAAAGGATCAGTCATTAATGAAGTTTCAATTATTAGGTGTGCCCCAAATTCTGTTATGTTTTTCGTTTTATACTTGCAGCTAAAACAAGTTCTCTCTATTGTTAGGCAATCATCAATTTCTTCTTACATAAAATGAAATATTTTGTCTTTAAAATCTCCATGTTAACATCCAATAGAGGATAAGTATTACTGTTTTCGTACCCACAGGAGCACTTAATACGATTATAGTTACTTGGATCTATTGGAAAATAAATTGCGCCAAATAAGCAACATTGTACCTGACATTAAGGCTTTTATTGTCTTTTTTTAAATCCCTAACATTTTCTTTAAGAAAAAAGACTGGCACCAAAATATTTGTTCTTTCAATACAAATTTCTTTTGAAGAGGTTTTGGTCACAGCAATGTGAATAACATGTTTTATTATTGGGCATGGACACGCTAAAGACGTTTGTTTGTCAAAGTAAACTTTGTTTATAACAATTTCAATTAAATATACGTGAACAATTGAATCAAATGCACACGTTTCAGCAATACTGTAATGGAAGTTGTCTAAACGGACTGGTTTTGACAAACTTCCATTTTTTAGTACTGGAATGTTACCAATTTTTGATTCTTTAATAGGGGTGGCCGTGGCGCGATAGTTGTGTGCTCACCTGTCAACCCCGTGGTCGCAGGTTCGATTACTGCCGTTGTCTATGTCGTCTGACTTTCCATTAAAAACCAATTCTAAGAATTGCCAGGAAATTAGTTGCTGGTTTACACACTATATGCTGTTCAGGCATAACACTAACAAAAAGTGATTGAGTAAACTAGTATACCAGTAAATATGAAAAGGAAACAAAGAAAAAATGCAAATTATAAGAGAAAGAAATAAATAAGACACGGGTATTTTCTCAGCATTAGTTCAGCCGGCATCCCTGGACATAAATCTGAGACAAAAACGAGCTCTAGTCTCAGAACATCGCGCCACACATCTTTCCTATCCTTCTTTCTCTTCTTTCACCTGACGACAGCGCTGTGCTTAAAACATAATAAAAGCTTATCCTAATCCCTTGAGCGCGTGTAAAATTAAAAAAAAAATAATAAAATCCCATTCAGAACAGTCATCGTCATAAACTAATAACATAAAGACCCGAAACCTCTGCTGTTTTTTCACATTTGTCTACAAGCTGAAACACGCACCCAAGCAACTTTTCCGTTCCTCTTCCAATAGACACATTGATAAAAACGCACACAACAATCTTTTCTGTTCCTCTTCCTATGGACGCATAGACACCACAGCCCCAGTAATTTGTTTTTTTTTTGTTTTTCGATTTCACATCTATTCATGGATAGAGTTTCAAAGGTACAAATACAACAATGTAAACAAATGGGTTTTGGGGGGTGAAACGTACGAAAGTTTCCGATCTTAGTATGGCTTATTTGTGGTCATCGTAGCATGTTAGGCGGGTTTTTTATTTTTTGTCATTCCCATCTGCATGATTTTTATTAGGATTGAACCCACGTCATTCTTCTTCAATATTCCTCACGTCATTTGCCAATAGTTTATTTGCAATGGGTTGTGCTAAAACTTTTTTAGTAGATGGAACATAAAAAGGTGTGCTTGGTTCAATTTTGGCATCTTTGTCAGCATTTTCAGGCGAAATCGACTGTTCACTTATTTCAACATTTGACTCAGTATAGCGTTCGGCCAATTTTTCTGTCATACGGTAAAGATGTTGAAAGATGAACCTGTCAATTCGCATTGGTAACTACCTTTAAAATCCCTGTGCTTTAAGTCACACAATTCAGACTCAACTGTCGCAGATGCTGCTATTGTGGAACCTCTGCGAAACATTGGAACTATAAAATTTTTGCATTCATTGATCATTTCCCCTTTGGAACACTTTAATTATTTGTTTTGAGCATTATCAAAAATTTTGTTTCCCAAAATCTTGGATATTCTTCCTTGTGTTCATATTTTATTTCTTCACTCTCATATTCAGGGATTTAAGGCGTTCCACAGATGGCATAGTTATATCACCATGCTGATTGTTCATAAATTTACTGAGAGCGACTACCAGCACTGACTCAATAAAATATGACAGCTCGTCGAGGTTAAATGTTAGTGTGGCTTTCCTTAACATATTTCATAAAACCATCGATCCAGACTTTTCCTTACCTTTGGGACAAGACCACCGGGACACCATTGTTGAGAAGTGACAAATGTCTAACCGTATAAAGGTTGAAGGAAGTGCAGGATGTTTTGAAGGGCACTTTAAAACATTGTTTCATTTTTGTAAATACTCATTCAAATTCCTACATTTTCAGAAGATTTCAGCTACTCCAATCAATAATGCCTTGCCCAACCAAAACCTGTAACCAAAATAGGAGGTGTAGGTTCGCTGCAATTCACTGTCAGTCTCAAAAACGGAGATACCATCAAGGCTCTTTGGTCCGCTGAAACCATCTGGAAGACAGGAATGCTTCCAGCTTTTGTCACCAAAAGACATTGGTATAAAAAAATATGTGGGTCTGTACAATCACCCAGCTTTGCATACACACCAGTTGCCGATCGTGAGAATTATCTCGGAATTATTACAGCAGCAGGACATATACATCTTTACTTGCTCTAGACGCCAATACACAACATTATACCAAATTAAAGCTACGTGGTTAATACAGTTACCAAAAGCCATGAAAAAGCGCCGTAATAGAAAAAAATCATATTTTTTGTTAGGAAAGCGTTAGAAACGCGAACTCATAAAAAATGCCAGCATCTGAAGGTCGTTTAACAAAGGTCATGACAAAGCGCCCTAATTAGGAAAAAAATCATATTTTTTGTTAGAAAAGGGATAGAAACGGGAACTCTGTGGTGTCTTTATATATATGTAATGGTTTCCTCACAGAACAAGTCGCGACAGGATTCCACGCTGCCGGTTGTAAAAAAAAAGTACTGACAAAGCAATACTTCCCCTCACTACCTTTGGAGCTACTTATATGTGTGAGCATTCGTAGTACAGAAAATAAAAGCTACTCAGATATCATGTATACTCAGTCATCGAACAGAATAAAAAAGTCATCCATACGTAGGTATATTATACGTTCCTTGAATACGGAAAATATAAACGAAAACAAGCAATACATACCTCGCGAGTGGGGTATCTATCTGTATGCGCACGCAAGCGGCAGTTGCGCACTCAATGTACAACACAGTCTAGTGTGAGCTTTAAAGAAGTGAACTACCGTGAGTGTTATTCAGTAAGCAAACTGTTAATAAAAGTAGTAAAAAAACTCTGGAAAAATTAATACAATTAAAGTGATTTCAAGTGCACACATACCCAAAATTACTGCAAAATCGTACAGAAGACGGCAAAGCCAATATCCGTACAGAGTGTAACAACCAAGCGAAAAAAGAACGCACCAAGTACCGATTAAGGGTGAGTAACAAAGTTATTAAATTATTCTAACTATGTTCATACAAATACCTATAGTTCGTATGCATTTTCATTTGTTGAGCCATGACGTGTTGCAATTACTAAAATAACAAGCGCGAGTGTTGCAAAATATAGAATTAAAATATACAGGCAAATATGTTGCGTACTTGCCTTGTAAAATTTATTTTGTTCTTGTCCATGTCGTTGGCTATTCTGGCCAAATAAACGACGCAAAAATAGTATACATATATATATACAAGAAAATGTGTTGCATTGTAAAGAATTTTTTTTCGTTATTGCTCATGTCGTTGGTTATTTTTATTTTTAAGTTATTGACCAATTGGTTGAATTATTATAGGTGTTCGAGATTTAAATATACTTCTTTTGGCTGTTTTGGTCGTAATGTATTTTTAATGAAACAATTTCATTTCCTCTCCCGACGACGCGACGTTTCGACGGTGGTTGCCGTCTTCTTCAGGGGATCTTTAGTTATTTGGTTATTTTGATCAAAGAAACGACGCATATATAATATGAAACCGAAGAAAACACAAGCAAACATGTTGCGTACGTGACTTGTGAATTCTTACGAAAGAAACAACAGAACTAGGAGTTTAGTGCAGGAAGCAGTGGCCACTGGTAGGTTTTTAGTTTTGTTTTGTTTATATTAATAAAAAAAACGGAGTTATAAGGTGTAGACCTTTCCTGTCAAGGTTAAATGTTAGGGTGGCTTTGTCACTGGTTGCCTTCCTATGGCGTAGCGCCAAGTGGTGCTGTTGTGCACCTCAGAGTTAAGTACAGAGTCTGTTCACAAAGGTTTGTGGAGGCCGAACAAGACAAGTACAAAGTAAATACTAAGTCTGTTCACAAAGGTCCGTGGAGGCCGTACAAGACAGTACAGTGCTCTGTCCAAAAGGTCTAGTGCAGGCAGAGTAACACGAATATGAGCATGCAATTACAAATTCGACTGTCGTTCGAAACCAGTGCCGAACATCGTAAATACAAATCGCAACCGTACAGATCCAAATATACAATACAATGAAATTCAAAATTAAATATGGCAGAGCACCATAAATAAAAAATCGCAACACTACAGATCCACACCCAAGTAACATTTTTCCTCTCATAACATTCTCCAATAACTTAATGAGACTAATTTAATGGAGCCCAAATAGAAGAATTCTTCTTGGTTATTATAATACTGCTAAAAGCGTTAAATGACCTAGTTATGATAGCCTCTATTAACTCCCTAAAAGAGTTGTGTTCTCCTTATGGGAGGACAGATATAGAATATTGAAAAAAGGCCTCATATGACTCTAATAAAGCTCGGCTAAATCTTGGTGTGAGAAAGCGTTTCTTGCAATGGGAGTTGCTAAAAGAGAATAGAGAAAATGAGAAGAGAAAAGAGAATAAACCTTAGCAAAATTATATCTTTCTCATTAAATTTTTTTTGAACGAAGCAAACTCTTTAAAAGTGGCTAAAACCTGATGGGCTTTATATGTATTTGTGATAGTATTTATTTTGTAAGTCAATTATTCATTATTTTATAATGGCGATACATTATTTTATTTTATTGTTTGTTCGTATATGGGAGCTAAATTTATTGAGTCAAATTAAATCTGAAAAGCAATCCATATGACACACTACGAGCCTTAATGCTGCATTTACACAAATGACAAATTGTAATTGTTGGTAGATATTTTAATGTCACAAAACAGAATTACCAAAGTAACATTTTTCATCTCACAAAAGGTTTCAATAGAGAACCGTCGAAAAGTTAAAGTAATACCCATTTCAATTGTTAAATATTTTGTATCGAGATAAGAAAAAATCTTTTACTTGCTTTTGTTTTGCCATTTATGTTTGTGAAATTTATAATGCCCATAAATTGTTTAAAAAAAGGGTTTTTAAAATAAATAATTTATTTAATTTAGTTTATATTAAGTCTTCCTATGGGAATATTCATTATCTTATGGGATTATTAAAAAAAAATCTAGCGAAACAAAAAATACATATATATTGAACTATTAATCACGGACGTAGTATGGGAAGGGGGCCTCAGCTACAAAAATAAAATTTGAATTTGGTTTTATCAGAGCACGACATTAGAAGAATGCCAATTTATTACAGTTGTTTGCAATTGAAAGTGTGAAATATTTGGTAGCTTAAATCCGGAGAGTATGTTAGTTGGGCATATACAATAAGATGAAATTCAAAATTAAATACGGAAGTGCACCATAATTAAAAAAATCGCAACAGTGAAATATTTGGTAGCTTAAATCCGGAGAGTATGTTAGTTGGGCATATACAATAAGATGAAATTCAAAATTAAATACGGAAGTGCACCATAATTAAAAAAATCGCAACAGTACAGATACAATACAATAAAATTCGAATTTAACATTATATGTATATGGTGAGAGCGATAACTGCTCTGGAACTCGTAAAAAAAGCCAGCATCTCAAGGTCGATTACAAAAAGTCATGATAAAGCGCCTGTGTCGAATGCTTCGATGTATTATCATCTATTTGGTATTAAAAGCTAACCACTCAGGTATGAGTAAACTCTTTTAATATTGCATGTAAGATTCAGTTTTCCTTTAGTAGCTCAAGAGTACAGATCGGTGCCGGTAATCAAGTTAGCTTTAAATAAAATTAGTTAATGGTTTGGTTTTTTTGAGTTTGTGGAGGCCGAACAAGATAAGTACAGGCTAAATACCAAGCCTGTATACAAAGATTTGTGGAGGGCAAATAAGACAGCACAGTGCTCTGTCGAGAAGGTCTAGTGGATGCCGGGCAAAGGGAAACGAATATGAGCATGCTATTACAAATTCGATTCTCGTTCGAAACCAGTGCTGAACACCATAATTAAAAATCGCAACAGTACAGATCCACATATGCAATACCATAAATAAAAAAATCGCAACAGTATAGATCTACATATACTATGCACTGAAGTTCAAAATTAAATATGGCAGAGCACCATAAATAAAAAAAATTGCAATAGTACACACCAACATATACAATACATTGTAATTCAAAATTAAATATGACAGAGCACCATAAATTAAAATTCGCAGCAGTACAGATCCACATATAAGTCAACAACAGCAGCATTCAAAGTCAAACATTCCTAATATCAGATATCTCTCAACTTCCCACGATTCTGTCACATTGCATCAGCAACTTTCCGGATTCATGAGTTCCCACAGTGGTCACCGGGTACATACGAGGAGGAAGCGAGCAAAACTGTGGGAATGGTAGAACTTTTACATTTTTCTAATAAAATATTCTCTATTAAAATGTTAATTCTAACTTATCCATTGATGTGTTAAGACGTTTTCGTTTGAATAAATAAAAATATTTTTTTTACCAAAAATTTAGTTGAATTTTTATAATTTATATAATATACGGTAATTTAAAATTAAATATACGATTTATACAGTACAGTTCCTTCTCCACGGTATAGAAAAATTAAATAAACAATTTATACAGTACTGTTCCTCCTACACGGTATAGAAAGATTAAATATAAAATTTATACAGTACAATCCATCCTACACGGTATAGAAAAATTGAATATAAAATTTATACAATACGGTTCCTACTACACGGTTTCGGAAAATTAAATATACAATTTCTACAGTACAGTTCCTCCTACACGGTATGGAAAAATTAAAAACAGTAATATCCGGATAAGTGCCTCCTCTCGCTTAAGTGCCAAACCCGCATAAGTACCTTTATTTTTTTAGGACCAAAATTCTGAGGATTTTTTCATATAAAACTCATCTTATAAGTACATTCCGCTTAACTACGAGTACCTTTCCCGCTTAATTGCCTTTTATTTTGTATACATTTATTGAAATGTGCCTGACAAAAAGTATTTTAAGTACACATTTGAAATTAACTGATAAAATATAACAGCTTGTTTTCCTTAAGCGCTTCTTTTTGTTTTATGCTTCAAAATTCATATATGAAAAAGTAATAATCGTGATCTATTATGTACCAAATGCATTCCGTTAAGATCTATTTTCCACCAATAATTCAACACATCCGATTAAATATAGTACAAAACACCATCCTAATTACATATGTCTGGCCCAAGACAAAATTTTCCAATATTAATGATTAAAAATTTTAATCTTGGATATAGTTCACATTGGTTTTTTGTTCAAAACTCCATGTAAGGTGAAGCCAACTGATTAATCCAAGTCAGATCGCCGGGAGGAAACGCAAATTTTATGCACTAAAGGACGTTAAGAGCTATTTGGAATTAAATGATTTCTTATCAAAAATGTTTGTTTTGGCGACAAAATAAATAGCACAGCTTTCTTAACCCTAGAAAGATAGACTGCGCCTCAGAGCCACCCGCTAAATATAAATATGCGTTTATTATTAAACCGAAATCGAACAAACTTGTGTTTTTAAGCCAACTCACTCCTGGATCTACACTAGCGAGGGAAACTCGTTCCGGTTCGGTAGGAACCACAGTTTTTTAGTGATGGCAATCCTAAACGGAGAAAGTCCATTCAATTGTATACAATTTCTGAGGAAACTAAGCTTTGACCTTATACCGCCCAGGATGAGATGAGATCAGATTGGAAATCTCTACTTTGACGATATGTTTGAGGGAACTTGTTTGACTTAATCACCCTTATTCCGATAGGCGTTTTTCTAAAACGCCAACTGTCTTTTTTTGAGTCATGTTGTTTTTATATGGGTATTCCGTCACTAAAACGCCAACTTTCAGGTTCGATTCCTGCCGCTGTCTCTTTCTTTTTATATTCCATTAAAAGCCAATTCTAAAAATTGTTATAAAATGAGTTGCTGGTTTACTCATGACATGCTGTTTAGGCATAGAACTAACAACATGTGATTGAGTAAAACTAGTATACCGATAAAATATGACAAGGAATCAAAAAATTATTGCGAATTATAAGGGACACAGATAAATAAGACACGGTAATTTCTCCTCATTAATTCAGCGACCATCCCTGGAGTTAAAGTCTGAGACAACAACCATCTGCAGACTCATACTATCGCGTCACACATCTTTCCTATCATTCTTTCTCTTCCTTAACCTCACGCACGCGCTGTGTTGAAACATTTAAAGGGTAGTATATAATCCCATGAGTGCGTGTAGATTATAAAAAAAACATTTTTCTCGCTCATACATTCCACAATACAATCCACCAAAAGAGCTGACATTTGACATGTCAAATTGTTTCCAAAAAAAAACAGAAAAATATATATTTTAGCAAGTTATTTTTCTTGGAGCAGCAGTGACGACGAAGAGGAAGAAAAAAATAATGATTTGATACTACAGGATGTGCATTCGTGCCTTTTGATTTGCTCGGCACAAAGTATGTACATAATTAATAACATAATACCACTTCGCTGCTTATGCAACACAGGGGAGAGCGAAGGCGTTATGTATTTTCTTGCAACATGTCCTATCTTAAAAGAAATAAGATGAAACCATTATGGTGTTGATCAAATGACTATTGATGCTGTTAAATGTATCCTCGATAATAGCGAAAATTGGACCTTGTTAGTTTCTTATTGTAATACTGCACTTCGATATAGAACAAGAATTTTGAATGAAGATTTTTAAAAATAAATGCTATAACATTGTAATATATCATATTTTGTTTACTGATGTTACCTTTAAATTAGTGTCAAAACTTGTTCTTTTCTCGGCAGGCGGTGTAGCCATGCTTAAAAGTACATTTATACACGAATCTTATATAATTGTTAAAAGTTCTAATAAAGTACATTAATAAATAAAATAAATAAATAAAATAATGAAAAAAATATATGCAGTAACTAATTCTAACAATGGTTTTGACTATTTATTTCATCGCAATTGTTAACAGATTCAAATGTTTTTTATCTGGACAAAGAGGCTTTTAAGTATATTTTACTTTTGAGAGAAAACATTTTCCTCAGCAACGTTCTGTGGCAATTCCAATGGTTTTGAAACTAATTGCTTCTCTAAGATATTTTGCTAAAGAAGGCTACCAAAAAGCGGTTGGGAACGACTTTTTGGGCACAAGCCCAGCCTACTCTAAGTAAAAATCCCATCCTCCCATCCAATATTTGTTTCATAACATCTTAATGCTTCTGTCGAAGTACTCATTCTCTTCCATGAGTTCGATCATTTGTCGCATATGAATTTAGGTTGATATTTTTACCCTAAGCAAAGAATTTTAAATACTAAAATAAATTCAAAAATATTACATTTTTACTCCTGTCGTCAACAAATTTCTCGACGATAGATGTCGACGTTTTTCAGTCATTTTTTCTATAGAAACGACTATCGGAATACGAAAAAAATATAGTGAACGTGCCCACAGGAGAGAATCGACAAATTGACGTTTATTTGGTGTTGAACGCCTTACATAATACCAAATTCACACTGTCGTTTTTTTTATGGCGTTCAATGCCTTACAGAATAAGCTTGAATATGTTTTAATGGATTGCTAATAATATAGCGATAAAATGTGGCAATAAAAAAAATATATACGTATTTGATTTAATAAAAAAACGCTTTTCTTAATTTTGCGCCTCGCGCGCATGTTTATCTTTTCAGTACTAAAAAATAAGTTTATCTTTCTAGGGTTAAGAAATTTAAAAAAGCCTTGAATCATAAGTTCATTTCCAATGCCAATAAAACTTTATCGGTCTGGCTTTTGAGTGTAAAGTAACGGGATATTACTTCTCTTCAATTTATTTAATAAATAAAGTCAAATGTAAGTCAGAAGGTAAGCAAAGTGCATTCAAGTGAAGGCAATTTAAAGCACATATTGTTTTCGTTGTAAACATAATACATTTTTGGTAAACATTTTAAATGTAAGTGCGAAAGCTAACAGTTTTTTTAATTAGTTTTTCTTGATAAAACTTTAATTGTTAACATGTAGTATTGCTTGTGGCAAGCATTCCACAGAGGCATTCATGCTACTAGTTCTCAATTTTAAAAATGAAGGTCACCCAAATTCTCCAATAAATCGAAAATTAACATATTCGGGGAAGGAGGTTGCTAATGCTCTTCACCATTGTCAAGAAGCAGGAAGTGTTCAAAACAAAATACGCAAGAATGGGATTGAAGTTGCCATCGCCCGCATGAGCAATGCAACCCAGATCCGTTCATGATTGCTCTAAAAATTAAACAAGCAATGGAGAAAGATCTTGGTGTGAACGCATCTGGTAGCACTAAAAAACCGCCATCGTGAAAAAAAAATTGCTGGGAAGAATTGTCAGAAGATGCAAAGGAGCATATTTCAAAAGATCAAAATTATTGGAAAAATATCTTGTGGACGTATAAGTTAAGTTTGGATGGCAAAAAATATGTGCGATGCGGAAAAAATCAGGAATAATATCCAAAGTATACCATCAAAAGTGGTAAGCATGGCGGAGGTAGCATACTTGTTTGTTGATGTTTTCCTGGTATGGTGTGGGACCGCATAGAAGGTATTACGGATCACATAAAATATATAGAAATCATAAGGAATACAATGCTCCTATGTGCTGATAATGTAATGCCATTGTAGTTGAAATTTCAACAGGTCAACGAGCGAAGGGAAAACAGCTAAATCTGTGAAGCATTGGTTATAAATCCAAAAAATCGCGGCCATAGAATGATCAGTTCAAATTTTGACAAACTTTGGCAGGAAGATTAGCTAGCCTGGTACTCGGTACCTGTTGAACGGTTTGAAAGTCCTGTTTTATTTATTAAACTTTGGTGGGTCGCTGTGATTTAAAATAAAGGTTATCTCACTAAATATTAACATATAATTTTTTTTTTAATTACGTGACCGTAATGTTATTTAACTTGTATTTCTTTTTCTATTATCCTAGAATAACTTCACATGTTTCCAAAATTTTGTTTAATTTTCTTTGTTTCAATTCAATACTCATTATTTTTTTCTTAATAAATCCAACATATTCTTGTTCTTACTACTTCATAAGTCAAACAATTCTTTTAAGTGTAACAAAGTACGAATAACTTTGGTTATTTTGTCGCCACTGTATATTCACTTAAGAGGGATTTTTTTAACTGCCTAACCCGCATAAGTGGCTATTAAAGCAGGGCATTTAGCGTGAGGCACTTATCCATGTTTTCCTGTACACAGCTTTTACAGTATATTTCCTCCTACACGATATAGGAAAATCAAATATACAATTTATGCAGTACAGTTCCTCCTACACGGTATAGAAATGTTAAATATACAATTTATACAGTACAGTTCCTCCTACACGGTATGAAAAAATTAAATAAATATGGCAAAGCACCATAAGTGCAATTTATACAGTACAGTCCATGCTACACGGTACAGTGAACAACTAATGTAAATATGGCACAAGCACAATGAAAGAAATTGCGACCGTACAGTTTCCCATATGCGATGCCGATGAGAATTAAGCATAATTACAGCGGAGGCGCCGTAATTATGATAGCAACAGCATAATTCCATAAACGGGCTACAATTATGAGTTGAGACGCAAATAGGTTAAAGGCAAGTAAGGAAAAAACGAACTATAGGACAAGAAGGACAGCTATGGGAATGAAACGAGCAGAAATTTACCAAGGCTCACGTATTAGCATATAGCGTGTGCTAATAGTAAGTGGTAGGGTTCTTTCGCGACTGCTTCTTATCAAAATTAGCTTTAGATGAGATACAAGAAGGTAAGGTTTCTTGTGTCTCACTGTTAGGACGCTGCTCTCCATGGCTGGACGACGCAGTAGTTTCGTTGCCGGCACGCTGGCAATAAGTGGCAGATACGAGGATGTTGGATTTCTTGATTCTACTGCGCACAGTGGGCTCTACCTGAGGAACGAGAGGCGCATAAGAGTATATAGAATAGGACAAAGTAGAGAACAATCAGCGTAGAAGGCAAAGAATAACGTTGCTAATGTTTCCCATATGCAGCTGTCTAGGGCAGGTAAAGTTTATTATTCATAGCCAGCCTTTAAGATGCTGAACATAAACCTCTATGTTTGTATTGAATAAAAATATCATAAATTTATTGTACAGAATATAGAAATAGTATATATACAAATTCAAAATTATATAAACCAATTCAGAGCCAAACGGTACAGTATAAACCTATATTTATATAAAATAAAAACAATTTTGAAGAAAACGCAAATTATAATTTAATATTATTTTTGTTTTTGTGGACTGTATGGATTAAAGCCAAATTGAAGATTTTTATGACCTGTAGTCTAAAATGCGTTTCGCCCAGGCACTATAGTTGGGCTCATCCGTTTAGCTGCTATCGTACCCTTCTAAGGCGCAATGTTTTTGGGTCGACGATTACCGACTCTTATAAAATTTGCAGCATTTACACACTGCAAATTATATTATTTAAATAAAAACATTGTAAATTTTTGTTCAGAATATGCAAACAGTATATATACAAATTCAAAATTATACATAAACCTATTTAGATCCAACGGTATAATATACACATATATTTATATTAAATAAAAACATTAGAAATTTTTGTACATAATATACAAACAGTAAGTATATAAGTTATGGCAGCTGGTCACCCAAATGCAAAACAGTTTTATTTTTTATTCTTAGCGATTTCAATTAAAGAAATGACAAAATTAAAGCTTAATAGTCATTCCTGTAAATTTTATCAGAGAGAGCTCTCTAACATCTCCCATGATTGAAATCAGCAACAACGACCTATGTTTGGTACAGTTGAATTTTCTTGCTTTAGTCCTTAGTTTCAAGCTGACGACTTTATATCATTGACAATTTTCTTAGAGAAAACAATAAGTTTGCAATTTGTTATAAAATGTGTAGTTTTATTTGGCGCCCAACTTTTGGTGTCGTTTTGGTTAACATTTTAAAATATCAATTTAATCAACAAAATCGAGGCTTTTATCGGAGTCCAGTCTGCCGGTGCACTAAAAATACAAAATAATACAATCTACAGTATCCAAGTTTCAAATACAATTTCTTGATTATGAAATTGAAACTTTGTTGAATAAAGATTTTCAAAATCGTAAGAATCTAAAACATAAAGCTTTTTAAAAACTTAAACCTAAAGTCATTTAAGACTTAATTTAATCATACGTAAAATTATAAGAAGATAAACTATGCCAATTTTTTTCTATCAAAAAAGCTACACGTGTTTTTGCTAATGAAGTTTAAGAAAAAAGTCATGCATTTGTGTTAGTTAGATAAAATAAAACTATTTAAAAAAGAAATCTTAGTTTAATATTTAAACAAAAGGTTTAGATTTTGATTTAAAAAAATAAAATTTTAAAAATAAAATTTATAAAGACAAGCTAAAAAAACATTCACAAAATTGTAGAGAGAAAGTGTAATTAAAGACGAAAAGAAGAAGCAGACGCTGGAGACCGCTAATCAGATGAGAGTTCGATTGCAGTAAAAATGTTTATAAATTTTTTTAAGAAACCGTATATTTAAGCATTAATAAGCAATCTAATATTTATATGAGAATATTTTTTTTGTATGCTTTCTTCTTTAGCTTTATTAAATTTATAATTAATAACTATATACTATAATATAAATTTTTCTAATTGAATTATTCGTTTTTGTAAGCATATCTATTGAAAATATTTAACCATTTAAAATGGATAATGAGCAAATACGTGCCATTATTACTGCCGCTCTTCAAGCTGCGACAGAACATACAAGAAAGACATTTAACATTACAATTATGATCTAAAAACGAGGCTTAAACAACTTGAAACTCCGAGAGCTGTAGAGGTTTATCAACCAATGGTTATTAGGCAGGGAAAATTTGTGATGAATCATTAGACCTAGTGAAGTCCTTACCTGAATTCAAGGGCGAGCAGGTGAGATATGTTTCTTGGCGTCATGCTGCTTTTGCTGCATACAAATTGTTTGAGGGATATGATGGTAGTTCGAAGCATTACCAGGCAGTTGCTATTATAAGGAATAAGGTCGTTGGCTCTGCGGATCAGATTTTAGCCTCATTTAATACTGTATTAAATTTTAAGCAATTATATACCGATTAGATTTTACATATGCCGATAAGAGACCAGTATACCTGATAGAGCAATAATTGTCAACCTTACGTCAGGGAAGATTGTCAATCATAGAATTTTATATCGAGGTAGAAAAGTAATTGACATTGATTATAATTGAAATAATTATGCTTCACGAAGGAGATACAGTTCTTATCGATTCATTTAGCCAAAAATATCGCCAGGATGCGCTAAGAATATTTATTTCAGGGTTAACAAAACCAATGTGTGATATTTTATTTTCATCACAGCCCACTGACATGCCCGGAGCTCTCGCTCTAGCACAAGAATTAGAAGCAAATCAGGCGCGATATCTTTTTGCGACATCTTTCTTTAGTAGAAGTGAACGTCCTATTAGCATCCACTCTTGCAATACAATTATTTAAACTATTATACAAATTTAATTCACCGCACTATAGATCCATGAAATTCAACCATATTCAATCAAAACCACCTCGAATGGAAGTAGACTCTACTCTCACACTCTAGAAAACCAATTGCTTATAGAATCGCCTCAAAATCAAAGCAATCAAGCTGCAACACAAAACCAACTTTCTTCACAAGCTCCTTTTGCTTACAATAATCCAACACGATCTCCACAAAAATCTTATCAAATTTCTAAACCATTCAATAACAATAACCAGCTCAAGCGACATCACGGTTCTGACAGGTAAACAACACCAAAGCTACAAAGAGTTAATCACATGGATCAAGCTCATAATAATATGTGTGTTTCCACAACTAGCGAAGGAGGGGAAGCTTATGGATAGAATTATGATTCACAGACACATCATGATGACCTCTTTACGACAAGGGGTTGTATGATAATGATGAGATAGCTAAATTAAGTGCAGGTAAAAACTTTAAGGGCGGATGTAAGACAACAAAATTATCTATAAAATGACTTATCAATGACTTCTGTATTTCAATTCGTCCTTAGGTTATGCCGTACCAAAGTTTAATTATAAAATAAAATAAATATCGAAATAGAAAATAGATTAAATTCATTCGTTAAAGCAACCAGACTTAATATAGCACCCAAATTAACGAACAATTAAATTTTGGTACGCAATAACTTAAGAACGAATTTTCATACAGAAGTCGTTAATATGTCATTTTGTAGATAAGTTTGTTGTCTTATATCTGCTTCTAGAGTTTTTTTTTCAGAAAAAATAAAGATTTTGGGAGTTATTAAGCAAAATAAAAAAAATAGAATTTTTAAGATGGCAGCATTATCCTTCAAGTTCCACACTTAAGATTTGTTTTTTTAAAGAGAATATGTTTTTGCAATTATAAATAAAAACAAAAAAATCCCCATTCAAAAACATAATTTTATTACATTTTTTTGAATTAATGTACTACACCCCAATGTTTTCGACCATTTTTCTCCAAATCTATCAATTGTAGGATAAAAAGTGTCTGAATCTTTTTTGTGTAGAATAACATTAGTTATTGAAGTGTATTGAGAGCCTGGAGAAAAAATGAATTACTCTTGTCAACTGCTAACAAAGTAATGATCATTCTTTATTGCCAAAGAAAGAGATAACTTAATATACATTGAATGACTTTACTGTTAATAGTATACATAAAAGTATGCGAATACATAATTAAATACATAACACCTCCTTTCATAAGTATTTAAATAATTCAAAATAATTGAAAGCAATATGAAAGAAAAATACTAAATTGAAATTCAAAATTTTGCAATAGACAAATAATTGTATGTATTGCTAAAAATAAAAAAAACAATAAGGTTATTTGGGATAACGAATTTGTTTACGAGGTCGAAGCTGCATCGGAGACGGGGAATGGTTATCAGCTGTTATTTCATCTGCATTGTCAGATGTACGTGTAAGTTCATTTGATAAACTACTTGAATTCAATGCTTCACCGTTGATCATATCAGCCTGGTCCAGATTTATGTCTTCTTGTTCCGGTGAACCATCTTCCCTGTCTAAATTTTCGCTGTCCCTCAATATTTTGGGTTCCTCTAACTGGGCACGTATTTGATCAACATGTCGTTTAATAGGTCTTTTGTTATGAGTTATGATACATTTATAATTACGTGGGCCAAGTTGCTTTTGTACTGTAGCTTTTGTCCAACTAGAATTGTTAGGATCAGTATAGTCGCGAATATAAACGTTTAGATTTATTTTGAATTCAACATTTCGTTTGCCTTTATGATTCGTTGTACACGTATATTGATTATATTGTATAGTATCTTTGGTAATCGGAGGCTTTAACAAGCTAAATCTAGTTTTCAATTCGCGTCCTAATAAAAGCTTCGCGGGTGTTTCATTGGTAATACTATGCTTAGAATTACGATAATCAAACAGAAAACGACTGATAATATTATCGAATTCATCAGGACGATTATCTTTCAAGCTTGCATATATAGATTTTTTTAACAATTTTACAAATATTTCGGCCTGACCATTGGTAGTGGGATGCCCTGGTGCCGTAAGAACGTGTTTAATCATGTTACAATTCAAAAAACTTTTGAATTCATCTGAAGTAAATTGTGCGCCATTATCCGTAACGATAACATCCACCAATCCAAACCGACAAAAAATTTCTTTCAATTTATTAATTACAAATTTAGAATTTGCACTTTTTGTTTTAAAAACCTCGACCCATTTCGAAAATGAATCGATGACAACTAAAATTTGAAAACCTTCGATAGGGCCTGCAAAATCAAGATGTATTCGCTTCCATGGCGAATCCGTTGGTATCCACGGCAACAAATAACTTTTCTCCGGGTTAGATTGGGTCAATTGACATGCATGACAATTTTTTACCAATTCTTCAATCTCCTTATCCAACTTAGGCCACCAAATGTAGGATCTAGCTAAAGATTTGGTTTAAACAATGCCCAAGTGAGATCTGTGGAGTTCAGCTAATACCATATTACGCAACTTCGAAGGAACTATCGTTCTATACCCCCATAAAATACAACCAGCCTCAATTGAAGGTTCATTCTGTTTATTATGAAATGGCTCAAAATGTGGCTCTTTCAACTTATTTACAGTGCCCAAATCAATGGAATGCAATAATTTTGACAAAATCGGGTCTTTTCGAGTTTCCGTCGCAATATTTTTGAAATTTAACTGTAACTTGTTATCAAACGCTACGTAATTGATGTAGTTACTTTCAACGCAAGAAATATTATTTTTATTTTGTGGCATACGTGATAGACTATCAGCTAAATTACTTGTACCCTTTACATATTTAAGGCTATATACAAAACCTGATAAAATGAAAGCCCAGCGTTGCATTCTCGCTGCCGCCATTACCGGTAAGCCTTTATTTTCACCGAAAATCGCTAAAAGAGGTTTGTGATCGGTATTTAATTCAAAATGAATGCCTAGTAAATACTGACGCAATTTAGTAACACTGAATATAATTGCTAAGGCTTCCTTTTCTATAGTGCTGTAGTTTTTTTCCGATTTACAAAGAGCGCGAGATACAAATGCTATTGGTTTAAGCGACTTATCTGGCATAACATGAGATAAAATTCCAGCAACAGCATTCTGGCTAGCATCTGTAGACAACACTATAGGATCTTTAGGGTTGAAATGAACCAAGACTTGATCTGAAGTTACTTCAGCTTTCATCAAATCATATGCTTTTTGACAAGGATTATTCCAACGAAACAAACTATCTTTTTGCAACAACTCGTATAAGGGTGCCATTTTATTAGCATAATTTGGTATAAAACGTGAATAATAATTCACCATACCAATAAAAGCGCGTAATTCGGAAATATTACTAGGGATAGGTGCATTTAAAACGGATTCAACTCTAGTTTTATTCTTACTCAAGCCATTCTTATCAATATTAAAACCCAAATATGAAATAGTTTTTTGAAAAAAAAACACATTTCTTTATATTGAGTCTTAAGCCTGCGCTTTGTAATTTATTTAAAACTAACCTCAAATTTTGCGCATGTTCATCCAAAGTTTTACCAGTAACGACAATATCGTCCATGTAATTTGTTACATTAGCAATGTTTTTCAATAGCAACTCGATAGTTTTTTGGAAGATCGCAGCTGCTGGCTTCACTCCATATGGAAGTCGTTTCATTTTAAAAACACCTATGTGTGTGCTCCATGCACATAACTTTTGAGAATCCTCATCTAAGACGAGTTGATTATAGGCGTTGGCCAGATCTAACTTTGTGAATAACTGACCCCCTTGTAACGAAGAAAAAATTTCTTCAATTCGAGGCAGCGGATATTTAAAATCAATTAAAAACTTGTTAATTGTAGTCTTATAATCACCGCATATTCTGATTTTACCGTTCGGCTTCATTATCGGTACTAATGGAGTACCCCAATCTGAATTATCGATTGATTCAAGCACATCCTCTTTAACTAGATTTAGCAATTGGTCTTCGATAGTTTTCTTCCAAGCTAACGGAATAGATCTTGGTTTACAAAAAACTTTTTTTGCATCAGACGCATATTCTAGTTTAAACGTGCCCAATTTATATTTACCTAATCCTCGATCAAAAATTTTACCAAGACATCAACGAAAGTGGAGCACCGGTATCACATGTCACATCCAGTTTTAGGCCAATAATCACAACAGGCAGTGTATAGATTTTCTCTTTTTTAACCATACAAATCTCCATCTCCGTTTCAGCTGACTCTATAGTAAAAATAGAAAAATCAAAAGTTGAATTATTGGTATTTAAGTTATCATCAATTTTTTTTATTGAATCATCTACAAAATTAATTTTCTTATCTTTGCAAATTGATGCTAAATGTCCCACTCTTTTGCATGAATGACATGTGGCCTTCTTAAATTTGCAGCTACTTGATTGATGAGTTTTCCAACCGCAATGAGCACATGGTATCTTCACTTTATTGTTGTTGGTTTTGAAATTGTCATCACGTTTGTTTTTTCTCCTAACGAACAGAACATCACCTGATGCTGATGCTGAACCGTTATCTGAGTTTTTTGCTAACAGCTTTGACTCAACTATTAACGCTTTCTTATATGCATCCGCTAACTTTAACGTTTCGTCCTCTTCGCAAAGTCGCTCGTAAATGGGTCCTGTTGTTCCACTTATAAATTTGTTAAGAACAAATTGTTCTAAGCAATCTCCAAATTTACAGCTCAACGCTAATTTTTTTATTCGGGCAAACCACTATGCTATGGATTCACTTTGAGTTTCCTGAGCTGAAAAAAATATTTTCCGCTCTCGAAACACTATTATCGTTGGCATATAATGCTTATTAAGTAGCTCGCATAGCTCTTCGTATGTTTTTTTTTGCAGGAATAATGGGATCACACAAACTCCGCAGAATAGAATACGCTTCGGCTCCCACAGATTTCAGTAAAATTGATTTTTTCTGCTTATCTTCTCCGCACTCCAGCTCCTCTAAATGAATTTCAAGGCGTTCTTGCCAAAGCGACCAGTTATCCTTTTCTGGATTGAATTCTGGCATTTGTGAAGCACTGGAAACAAGGCGATGCACCATTGATTCATTCGCCATATCACCTTCTACTTTTACTTTTATTTGATCCAAATTGTTAAATTAACTTTCAAAACAAGATTGAAGCACTTTGGTTCTTAGAATTAAAAATTAATTTTCCAAGAAAAAAAAAACTTTAATTTTTAATTTTCTCCTCTCGCCAATGAAGTGTATTGAGAGCCTGGAGAAAAAATGAAATACTCTTGTCAACTGCTAACAAAGTAATGATCATTCTTTATTGCCAAAGAAAGAGATAACTTAATATACATTGAATGACTTTACTGTTAATAGTATACATAGAAGTATGCGAATACATAATTAAATACATAACAGTTATAATGCGTACCTAAAACTTTTTTCAAAAGAATTCGTAGTATTCGAGTAATTTGGGAAAAACTGAAATTTTCCTCCTCCCCCTTCCAATTTGTGCACCGCTCCAA
Organism: Philhelius pedissequus; assembly: GCA_910595825.1. NCBI lineage: Eukaryota > Metazoa > Arthropoda > Insecta > Diptera > Syrphidae > Philhelius > Philhelius pedissequus. Next base: position 141,651,611 of record OU343161.1, on the reverse strand, counting down.
ATTTAGGTACTTTGTAGGAAATGCGTAGGGCATTAAAATGAAGCTCTCCACCAGAATTCAGCTTTGTCGGAATTTTTTCTAAGTCAATGTCTAATTTTCCTTGACTATAGAGTTTTTAGGCTTTTAAGTGTCCAGTAAGGGCATAAAAACATGTCCAGATATGGTCAGCGATATTGTCGGATACGAAATTCCTAGAACTCTTCGGAGCTTGCGATCTTTCCTCGGCTTTCGGGGTATTATAGGAGGCTTATTCGTGTCTATACAGAATTAAAACTCGGAAATAATTAACGTTATAATAACTCATAGATTTAATTCATAGGTTTTAAATTTTTAATTTAAGTTTACAATAAGAATATTATATAATTAGGTTTGTGTATAAATTACTGAGGTTGAGGTGTAATTTGGTAGATGATGAAGCTGAGAGTGGTCATAACGAATTGAACGCCCTCAGTGTATGACTCAAGAGTTGAACATATTCACAGATGTTTATGTCGATACACATCATTCCTTCCAACCAATTCTTGAAGAGTATCAACACTGAAATCGTACGATTGGCTTTCTTATGCGAGCTGAACGTCTAGGTGAAACAAAAGCATCAACAATTGACCTTGAACGCTCTGCAGGTGCTTGGTTTCGTATTTCAGCGTTAACATCTTTGCAAAATAAAGATTTTTCATTTAATGTAATTGATTTACCTATTTGTGTTTGCTGAGTAGCTGAATTGGAATTTGATAATGTTCGTGCTGTGGTAAAACTATCATCAATGATATCAGCTCTGGCACGTAACTGATTTTTGTGATGTTTCCAAATGCCTTTGGAAGTGCGAACCAAGAACGTAATTGACCCCAGTTGAGAAATCACAACACCTTTGATCCTTTGATAGTTGCGAGCAAAAACATTTTGATTGACAGCGAATGTATGACGATAAAGGCTGCTTTCACTTGGTTTGGTGCCAGTACGATGCGCTCGACCATGCAGAATCTCTGCAAGTGACTCATTAATACTATTTGGCGTTGTTCGTTATGCCATCAGATATTTTGAGATTGCAATCTGTATGCTCTTTTCCTCCTCGTATATTTCCCGCATGTTTGTTTTAAACGTACGAATAAACCGATCAGCTTCTCCATTTGAGGCTAGATGGAATGGTGCTGCACGTAAGTGTTGCATTCAATTAAACTGACAAAACTCCTCGAATTCTTTTGACGAAAATTGAGTGCCATTGTCAGTTACAACGACTTCAGCTAACCCCTCCAGTGCAAAATTTTTCGAAAGTGCTCTATTGCCGATGATGAAGTTGCTTCATTCATTGGGACTATAAATGGAAATCTTGAGAGGGCGTCAACGAAAATTAATCATATTTGGTTCAAAAACGGCCTGGCAAAGTCCAAATGAATACGTTGCCAAGGTTTTTCAGCTTGCTGCCACGGCTTGAAAGTTTTTGGAGGATCGGCAGCTGATGATTGGCAAATAGAACATTTGGACTCAATGTTATCATCAATGTCCGGCCACAATAACCCAATGACCCTCGTGCAGCAATTTAAAAACTTGAACTTGAAGCTTATTAGGAATTATTACTCGAACATAATCCGTGTTTAATAATAAAACACTCTTGTACATAGTAAGTGAATTCCTTCTTTTGAAAAATGGCAGCAAATTTTGTTCTGCGGGCATCAATTTTTCAGGCCATCCATTTTGTATATATAATATTACCTTGTTAAGCACTACATCTTTACGTATCTCTTGGGCTATTTCATGGGCATTGCCAGAAAAATTTTCCTATTTTTCTTCAATTAGAAGTAAGTTCTTGGCAAGACTCCTCCATGGCATCAAAATTGAGATTTATGCCCATTGGTAGGCGCGATAAGGCATCGGCGTTGGCGATTTGGCTTCAAGTTTTGTAGCCAATTTCATAATTGAAGCTCATAAGGATAAGTGCCTAACGAGTCAAACGACATGTCGTCATTATGTGTAACTTTTTACTGGGTTCTGGTCTGTATACAGGACAAATTTTCGGCAATACATATATTGGCGAAATTTTGTGACACCGAAAATGATTGAAAATGTCTCCTTTTCAATTTGGCCGTAGTTGCGTTGTGACTCATTTAAGGTCTTAGGGGCATGCGCTATAGGCTGCGCAGTGCCATCCGGATTAATGTGCGAGATGACGTACCCAGTCCATAAAATGACGCATCTGTGGCTAAAACAATCGGCAATTCGGGTTTATAATGCGTTAATGCAGTAGCCTCCTCTATTTAGGCTTTTAATTTTTGAAATGCTTCCTCCTAAATCTAAATTTTGCTTACGGAGTGCATTTAAAGGACTAGCTATTTGTGCAAAATTATTTATAAAGGTATTATAATAATTCATCTTACCCATGAACGATTGCAGTTCCTTTAAGCTGTTCGGGCGAGGCAATTTTTGTGTAGCTTCTACTTTACTTCTTGATGGCTGCAAACCTGTAGCACTCACTACGTGATCCAAATACTCCACATCTTGCTACATAAATTCACATTTCTTAAGGTTCAATTGGCCATGTGCTCCCGTGTAATAGCACCTGTAACGAGAATGTCATCAAAGAAAATAACATATAAGACCTTTTAAAATTGCTTCTAAAGTTCGTTGGAAAATTGCAGGTACGGCAGCTATACCAAATTGAAGCCGCACATATTTATATAACCCTAAAACGATATCAACAACTACGTATTGCTGTGAATCTTCATCCAATTCGAACTGCAGGTAAGCATCTGATATATCGAGCATACTAAAATGTAGTCCTTTTGCTAACTTGACGAACATCTCCTCAGGACGCGGAAGTGAGTGGTGATATACCTCCAGTTGTGGATTGAAAGTTACCTTAATATCTTCACATATTCGTAGCTGGCCATTGGGTTTTGGCACCAACACCACTGGAGCTGCCCACTCACTCAATCGAATTTTCTGCCAAATACCCTCATCTTCGAGACGTTTTGCTTTCATTTTAAACGCATCAGTTTGAGCAAATGGAATTGGTCTGGTCTTGAAAAATTTCGGGCGCTGCATTATTTTGTAGGTATAACTTTGTTTTAACTAATTTACAGTGACCTAATGCTATGGAAAATAATTCTTCAAATCTAGCGCATAAAGATTCGACGTCACCTTCAGACACTCTTATATGCTCTATCGATTGCACATTTTCTGTAACATCAGAAATATCACTACGAGAATCTACACGCATTCCAAAAGCTCCTGCCCAGTTCCAACCGAATATGTTATCACCACGAATAGAGCTAGTAATAAGCATAGGTGATTGCTTGCGCAATCCATTAAATTTCACTCCCGGCAAATGTACTTCCGTTCCACCACACGACTTCATCCTACGATTTGTTTTGAAATTTTCTGGCTTGTCAATTTCATTATACCCGGACAAACCAATAATTGACTTACTAGCACCTGTGTCGAGCAAAACCTTAACATCTTTTCCATTAACTTGCAAATTCATAAATAATTTGTTGCCACAAGCTTCAACTAAATCGCCTAGGCTGAAAACACTTTCTTCCATAACGCTATTAACATAATCATGATCAGCGGAACTATTACTATTATTATGAGAAGAAGATAAACTACGATTGCTAATACTGTTATAAAGACAAGACACAGGTGCAATGTGGCCTTTTTATTGCATTTTCTGCAAACGGCATTCAAAAATTTACAGTTAGCATTGCTGTGACGATAAAAACACCCTGAACATGACTTTTGTGAATTAAAACTGTTAAGATTTTGCTGCTTTTTATTTTTGATGAATCTGCGGTTCTTCCTTTGATCTTTCTTTCGTAAATTGACGGCTGCTGTGACCCAATGAGCTTGGTACCTGGTTTACTTCTACTGTTTGATCACGATCACATTTAAGCACCAGCAAGGATTTTTGTGTGGCTTCGAATGCCTCTGCAATGGTCCTAACTTCATCGAGAGTAGACTTTGTTTTCTGTAGCGCTTCTGTACGCAGTGCATCGTTCGGCATGTGCAAAATAATAGAGCCCATCCTTGGAAAACTTAAAGCCACAATTCTTTGCTAAACCTCGTAACTCTGCAATCCATTCTGCATAGGATTGGTCTTTTTGTTTTTAAAAAAATTATAGCGGGATGTACAAGCATGAATTTTAGATTTGAAATAACTGGAAATCTTATCAATTAATTCATTAAATGGCTGCTGTGTTATGTTGGTGAAGCCATACAATTTACTTAAGCGCTCGTACTTTTCAGATCATAGCCAAGATAAAAAATATACTCGTTTTTTATTTTCATGTGAAACATCATATGCTGAAAAATGTTGCTGGAGTTGCTGCTGATAAGTTTGTCACGAATTTATACCCATATCAGAAGGATAAAACGGAGGCACATTTTTACTATTTGCAGCAGTTTCAATTATATTATTTTCTGTTTTTACACTCAAACGCTGTAGTAAGCTTTCGAAAAACGGGTTTTGATTAGTTATAATGTCTTTTGAATTTCTTCAGCCATAATAAAGAAAATAAATAGTTTTAATTAATTTAGTGCGAATTTACCATGTGACCACTTTTTTATTTTACCTAATTTACTGTTTTGTTCTTTTTGCGTGAGCTTTAGATATCCTCCTCGCCAATTTCTCTTGTGTCTTTATAGAATTAAAACTTGGAAATAAATTAACGTTATAACAACTCATAGATTTAATTCATAGGTTTTAAGTTTTTAATTTAAGTTTAAAATAAGAATATTATATACTTAAGTTTGTGCATAAGTTACTGAGGTTGAGGTGTAATTACGTAGATGATGATGCTAAGAGTGGTCATAGCGAACTGAACTCTCTCAGTGTATGACTCAAGAGTAGAGCATATTAACAGATGTTTATGTCGATACACATTAATGAGCAAATCACTAAGCCTCTAAAATGTTTACGAGGTGAGAACGGAAATATGAATAAAAACCAATGAAAAAATAAGGGAATTGATTTGGATGCGTAAGCACGTGAAGCTTTTGAACAAGTGAAACGAATTTTGGCCTCAGAGGCCGTTTTACTTTTATATCCCGACTTTAAAAATCCTTTTGATTTAATCACTGACGCCACTTCCCATGCGATAGGAGCTGTCCTCCCCCAGAATGGCAGGCCAAATACCATGATCTCTAGAACTATCTCCTCTACAGAAGAAGGCTTTGCTGCCAATGAACGAGAACTATTGGCCATAGTCTGGTCGTTGCAAAAATTGCGGAATTACTTGTACGGAGTCCATCGGCTTAATATTTACACGGACCATCAGCGCTTGACTTTTGCTATATCGGACAAAAATCCGAACGTAAAAATTAATAGGTGGAGAGCATTTGTGGAACAATACTCACCACCATTTTTTCCGATGCTTCAACACTTCATAGTGAAGTGTCTCGTGCTGAACCAATACCAATCTTCAAAAAAACTTTTGAACTGTTTTCGAAACCAGCTGATTTTATATAAAGGTCCGGAACAACTTAAAACAACAAAACTTATTTTCCAAAGGCAACTAAGGTATTCAATAACTTTTGACAATATTGATCATCTTTGTATACCATTAGAGGAAGTAATAAACCCCCATGTAGTCAATGCGACCCATTGTGACTTGCCTATACTGGCTCAAGTTCAAGGTAAGCTAATTTCCATGTTTCCTTCAGTAAAGTTTGTTTACGCCAAGAATGTGGTAACTGATATTTTCAATCCAAATGACCAGGCAGAAATTCCTTCAACCGAACATAGCCGAGCTCATCGATCCGCTCGTGAAAACTGGAATCAAGTCTTAATTGACTATTATTTCCCAAACACTCGAAAACAATTAAAAGCATAGTATCTAGTTGTACGATTTGTCGGGAAGCAAAATATCAAAGACGTCCAACTAAACCGGAAATAGGAAACACTCCCTTAACGTCTACTCAGGGGAAATAATACACATCGACATCTACTCGACAGCTGATGTTCACTTGCGATGATAAATTTTCCAAATTTGCTACTATAAAACCCATCAAATCACGAACAATAATCGATGCTAAGGGGCCAATTCTAGAATTACTAAATTTGTTAAGGAACACAAAAACAATCGTTTGCGATAACGAGAAATCATTCAGCTCTGAAAGTATTAAATCAATGCTTAGGGATCATTTTGGAATAATTATGTTTGTATAATACACCACCTTTTCAGAATATCACAAACGGATAGGTGCTGAGGTTTCATAGCACTCTGTCCGAAATCGCTAGGTGTATAAAACTGGAGAAGGATATAACTGATTCTTCTGATCTCCTTTTACTTGCCACAGTCAAGTACAATAGGACGATCCACTCAGTAACATGTTATCGACCGATTGGTTTTATCCACTATATGCCTTCTTATTTGCAAGAAGAAATAAAGGAAACAATTTCAGAAAATCAGAGAAAGAATCTCGCGTATCGCAACAAAGGAAGGCTAACTTTGGCCCGTTGGCGAAGTATTTGTAAGAACAAATAAACGAATTGGAATCAAGTTTCGGAAGCTATTTAAAAAAAACTATTCAAAAAGATCTTGAGAACAAATGTTGTAATTGACGGTAAAATAGTTCACAAGGAGAATATAAGGTAGATATTTTCATTTTGTTTATTCTACTGTTTTTCTAATAATAATTTTTGATTTAAGGTATTGTTTTAAGGTTAAAGGTTGTAGGTTGTATTTCTGATAATTCTCGGAATTTCGTTCTTAGTAAAAAAATAATTTTTATTTTTAAAGAAGATTGCAGCTGCATATTTAAATTTGAGCGAATTGGGAAAAGAATTACTATTACTATATGTTATTAAAGTTAGGCTATAAAAGAGTGAAATTATTCAAAATGTATGTAATGTTAATTATTTCTTACTTTCACGAAATATGAAATAAATATTGGAAAATTATTAAGACTTTGTTTGTTGTTCATATAAGAAAATAATTTCTTTTTTTTTTTTAATTAGGTATTAGTCTCAATTTTTTTATATATTGCATTAATTTATTTTTGTTTTCATTATTATTAATCCGATTCTCAATTATTTTAAAACAAGAACTACTGGATATTATTTTATTTTGTAATTGAAATTAAAAACTGTTAAAAAACAACACAATTGTTACCAATTGTATTTTCGAAAGGAAATTTGTAATTTTTTTTATCAGAAATTTATTAATATTTTGTAACCCCTTTATTGTTCTTATATAAATCACTGTATTTGTTTTGTATTATTATTAATAATGGTTGGGTGTGTATGAATAGGGAAGGTCCTGATCGGCGTCAACCAGGAGATGCCCAGTGTTGTAACTAACTTGTACACATCAATTGTGCTTATTTTACCTCCTTGCTGTCTTGTCCATCCGGATATTCCTGCCTGACTTATAAGCGCGAGTGTTGAATACAGAAAAGAAAGCAACACTATAATGCTTTGCTTTAATGACCGTTCTGATCGACTCGCAGAAGTCTTGAGCTCCTCAGACAGAGGAAGTACGGCGGATGAGCCCAAACAATTGGCCCAACGGTGGCTTCAACAGTCAACAAAGCAGATGCGCTAATGAGCTACTTCGACATATTTGGGGATAAGGTCATTGGGACAATTCAATGCAAGTCAGGGCCTTGAAATAGAGATGGTAGCTGATGAGAACTTAATGGGCCAACGGCAGGGCTCATATCCCTGAAACGGGTTACTGACTCCGGACTTTCCGGCTCCTTTCATCCAAGGAGTCCAACAAAGGACATGGCCCTGCAAGTTGGTGGTTGTGTGTGGGGTTAACAACTCCGCCATGTAAAAAAATATAAGTTGCGAAGCGACTAATAGCCTCACAAAAGGACGGATTAACTGTTAACGACCCGGTAAAATGCATTAAGGACAACGACCTTCAGATGTGCACGTGGAATGTAAGAAATCTTAACAGACCACGTGCAGCCGAACAACAGGCGGAGGCCCTAGACTGCTACAGAGCAGGAATTACTGCCATCCAGGAAGTGCGATGGGATGGGCCGGGTAAAAGGAAGATACAAAACTGTGACGTATACTACAGTGACTGTGAAAGAAGACCACAGCGTCTATTTGGGTGCAGATTCGTCATAAGCGGCAGACTTAGGCAAGAAGTCCTGGGCTTTCGACACTGGAGTGAGTGACATGACAATCCGTATTAAGGCTAAGTTCGCCAACTTTAGTCTAATATGCGCTTACGCCCCCACAGAAGACAAGAATGACGCCACCAATGATGACTTCTACGAGCTCCTCGATTTTAACGCCAAAATATGTAAAGAGGAAATCTTTGGTAGGACAGTCGGAAAACATAGCCTACACGACACAACGTCTGACAACGGACTTAGGTTAACTGACTTTGCGGTGGCACGTAACGTCACCATTGCAAGCTGACGGTTTCCTCATCTCGAGATACACAAAGGGACTTGCCGGCATCCAGATCAAATAACCGTCAATTAGATTGATTACGTTGCGAACGATGCAAGGCACGCCTCCAGTATTCTGGATGTTCGCACCGTCCGAGCAGCTAACATCGACTCGGATCACTACCTTGTTGCAGCCAAAGTAAGAATGCGAATAGCCCGAGCGTCCAAACAACGGAGTAATACTGTGAGGAAGTATGAGGTCGCAAAACTGCATAGCAAGAGACCGCCAGAACCTATGCCGATCCAATATCCCGTAACCTCTAAAGAAATCCATTGCCGCCTGCATCAAGTGCCGAAGACCAGTGGCAACGCTGCCAACATGCCATCAGACGTGCCGCAACTGATGTGCTAGCTTTCACCGAACCTCGACCACGAAACCTCTGGTTCGATGAAGAATGTAGGCTGGCACATGCAGCTAAACAAATGGCATATAAAGCGGCGCTGCAAAGAAGGACGAGAGCTGCTCGGGAGCTCTACGAGCAGAAAAGACGTGAAGAACACCTGCTTCTCCAGAAGAAAAAAAGAGAGCATGAGAAGGGCAAAAAAATTCGCACAAAAGCCTGTAGAGATAGGAATAAAAACCTGAAATGAACCATTCAACATGGACGATGACACACAAAACTTCTGTCCACCTGACCAAAATGAAGTGAGGATAGCAATATGCAAACTACGAAAACAACAAAGCTGCTGGCCCCGACGGACTACCCGCCGAACTCTTTAAAGCAGCCGGAGATGACCTGGTACAGTGCATACACCAACTCGTCTCTAAAGTCTGATCAGAAGAAAGTATGAATGGAACCTCAGCATCGTTTTGCCCGATCCACAAAAAAGGATACCCTCTAAACTGCGCCAACAATAGAGGACAATAAGTCGCCTTTATATCGCGTACAAGTTCCTTCCTGCTGTATTATGTGAACATCTGAAACCATTTGTCAATAACCTGATTGGACTCTATCAGTGCGGTTTCACGCCGGGAAAGTCCACAATCGATCAAATGTTCACGCTACGGAAGATACTGGATACTACGCAAGAACTCCAAATCGATACCCACCATCTCTTCATCGATTTTAAGGCCGCGTACGATAGCATTTATAGAGGAGCTATACAGAGCCATGTCTGGTTTTGGCATCCCCAAAAAGCTCATCCGACTGTGTAGGATGACGATGGAGAACTCCCGCTGCTCCGTCAAGGTTGGTACTGACCTCACAGAAGCTTTTGATGTCAAAAAAGGACTCCAACAAGGCGGTGCGCTATCGTGCGATTTCTTCAACTTAATACTTGAAAAAATTGTAAGAAATTCCCAAGTTAACTCTACTGGCACAATTTTTGTCAAGTCTGTGCAATTGTTAGCATACGCTGATGACATAGACATCATTGGTAGAACCCAGCGAACTGTCACTGGAGCGTTTACTAACATTGAAGTTGAAGCGGCTAAGATGGGACTAGCAGTCAATGAGGCCAAAACGAAGTACCTGTTGTCCACAGAAAGGGACACACAACACAGGCGGATTGGACAAAACGTCACAATAAACAGGTACAACTTTGAGGTAGTTAGCGACTTTGTCTACATCGGATCCGCTATAACATATCTAACAACAACGTCTCGTAAGAAATAAAGCGAAGAATAACTCTTGCCAATCGTTGTTCCTATGGGCTAGGGAGGCAAGTGAGTAGTAAAGCGCTATCTCGTAGAACAAAGGAGACTCTTTATAAGACTCTGATCATCCCAGTCCTGCTCTATGGCGCGGAGACATTGACTCTATCGAAAGCAGATGAAGATATTCTTAGTCGTTTCGAGCGTAAGGTTCTTCGCAAGATTTTCGGCCCTATCTGCGTTAACGGGCTTTGGAGGTGAAGGTTCAACCACGAACTATACGAGCTGTACAGTGAAATTGACCTGGTACAAAAAATACGTATATCACGTTTAAGATGGCTAGGTCATGTAGAGCGTATGGACAACAATGCTCCGGCTCGGAAGATATTCGATTCCAACACAGAGGGAAGACGCAGTCAGGAAAACCTGGCCTAAGGTGGCGCGCTCAAGTGGAAGATGACCTCAACCAACTTGGAGTGCGTAACTGGATGCAGCTAGCCAAAGACCGAGCTAGCTGGGGAGGCATGTTGGTTGAGGCGCAGGTTCGTCCCAAATTGTAGCGCCACCTAAGTAAGTATGTAAGTAAGTATTAATAATGAAACGAGGACGTTTTGGTTAGAGAAAGGGAAGAGTTTTTGCAGCTTCTCACCATAATGCAAAAGAGTTTTATTTTTTATTCTTAGCGATTGAAATTAAAGAAATAACAAAATTAAATCTTAAAAGTCATTCCTGTAAATCTTATCAGAGAGAGCTCTCTAACTAACTGATTCCATGATTGAAATCAGCAATAATGAACTATTTGTTTGGTACAGTTGAATTTTCTTTCTTTAATCTTTAGTTTCAAGCTGGCCACTTCATATCATTGACGATTTTCTTATATTAGAAAACAATAAATTTGGAATTACGTTATAAAACGTGTAGTTTAATTCTATATATCAATTCAAAATTATATAAGCCAATTTGGAACCAAGCAGTACAGAATAAACCTACATATATTTACATAAAACAAAAAAAAGAAATATTAATTATACGAACAGTATATATACAAATTTAAAGCTCCGTAAGCATATTCAGGGCCAAATAGCGCAGCATAAAACATATATCTATATAAAACAAACAATACATTTTCGTACAGACTAAGACGACAAAGTCGCAATATCATTAATCAAACTATCATTTATTTATGTCTGTAGAGATCAAGATGACAGCGAATAAGTCAAAGGCAGCAGGCAACGCCATCAACAAAGCGAAAGCATTTGTACATTTCTGCGCCTTTGAAGAACTATTCTTCATTGCCATGGGACGGATGTACGATAAAAAATATCTGATCGGCCGTGACCACCTACACCAATTGCTTCGCCTTCCAACGATGAACGAGCAGCCGGGACCTGGCGAGCTGCAGCACATACCAAATACCGCACATGAGAGTTTGAGGCAACTCAAATCGTTAGGACTGCCAGTAGAGCACTGGGACTTCTTCATACTCTACAAAATTACCGAGAAGTTATATATGAAAACCATCCATCAATAGGAGCTTCAACGGGCATCCAAGCAGCCTAAACTAGCAGATTTCTTATCTTTCATTGAGAAACAACCAGCTGCAATGTCTAACATATCGGATGCCCAGTGGGCACGAACAGTTGTTGAGAAAGGCTCAGCAGGTACAAGCGGGCGAAACAAGAAAGCAGTACAGAGTACAGCCGCCAGAAATATGCGAACCAGAGGTGATAAATTTTGCATGATATGTGCTTATGATCACCAGATATGGGAGTTCCCAAATTTTTCCACGCTCTTCTTTCGTAGCCGTAAAGATTTTATTAAGCGAAAGCAATCTGCCCCAACTGCCTAAAGCAGTGGCACAAGGAGAACAACTGTTTTATTCTAAGATGTGCCAGGTGCCCCGGTGCACCGAAACATGAAGGAAGAGGAGGGAAGACCTGAAGCCCGTTCTGTCAGCGTACTCAATCAAGCCTGATATTCCAGAGGCTTCAGCGGCGGCTCAGTGCAGGCGCAAGGTTAAAGGCAAGACGGATTGACTATCTCGTCGTAGCAAGCCATCATCAGCATACCAGGTAGGACTCAAAAATTATATACAAGAAAAGTCCACCATAGAAGAAATCCGTTCCGTCGATCGGGATCAAAACGTACAGATGCAGACGCTGAAGTGAAGCAAGAAAACATAGAAGCGTTACAGCTGCAGTGCACACCTAAAATGAAGGTGCAATATAACGACCAATCCATGCCCAGTAAATTAATAAGAGCAGATTATGCGCCAGGCCATGTTGAAGGTACTACCGTGGTATTCCTCGAGCCCTGCAGATCACAATCCAAGTGAAACTTTATGGGTCTTGGCAGAAGGAAGCCAATGGCGCCCCATTTTGCCACAAAACAAAGCATATGCAGATAGTAAGTGGCATATGTTTCCATACAAATATGCAGATGCTGAATATTTCAAACCAGGAAAAGTACATATACTTCTGGGTTTAATTTTCTTAGCAAGATCAATAAGATCGGTATTCGAGAGGTGTCCAGAATTGTATAGTTTTGCTAGATACGGCATTAGGCATAGTATTCCTCGGTCCGAGTAAAGACAGTGCTAGTCAAGCAAAGTATGCCTGCCCAGCGATTGAATACTCGTCAAACGGTCCGCTAGAAGAACCTTTAAGCAGAATTTGGCAGATAGACCAAGTACGTTCCTGTTCTAAGCACACAGAAGAAGAGGAATTAGTAGAGCAACTATCGTAGCCCACTAGTGTAACCCACTACCGTAATAAAGATGGCAGTTTTGTGGTGGAGATGCCATTGAAACCAGAGATCTCTGAGATAGGCAGGTGATGTGCGACAGCACTACGCCGATTCATGTACCTGAAAAACAAATTAGTGAGAAACGAGCAACTAAGAACAACCTATGTACAGAAGATGCGTGAGAGTATCGAGCTAGGTCATGTAAAACTAGCAACTAGGAATCTTGATACGAACAGTCTGGTATATTACATACCACATCCGATAAAGGTATATCGAGAGATACAGATTTTGGGTAAAAAGCTTGAGAAAGATTTGCATGATAATACTGAGCTTTAGAAGACACCGACGAGAAACAATGGGACCTCCAAGGTATCTTTTGGAGGAAAATTAAGCACAAGTAGGTCTAAAATGGCTGATAGCGTCAGATCAATTCACCGAAATGAAAATACCAAAGGTTGACGGCATTCTCACCAAGAGGAAAATAGTCGGATCCGTGGCTCAGTTGTATGACCCATATGGATATAATCTCCAGTCACCATCATAGGTAAGATAATGATTCAAGCCATTGGAGATTGAGTACAGGTTGAGATGATCAGATTCCGAAAGAATTTGAAGAAAGATGGAAAGAGTACTGGAATGGTATAACAGCTCTAGAAATATTCTGCATAGACAGAATGGTTAGGTACCTTGGGTGTATCAGCAGAACAAATACATGGATTATCAAACGCATCAAGCGCAGGATATGGAGCGGTATTTACATTCGTACAGAGCAGTCACATGCAAATTGCTCACATTAAAATCCAGAGTAGCTCCGTTGAAGACTGTTACGATTCCAAGCTTGGAATTTGTGGCCGCAGAATTGATGTCCGGATTAATTGCACAAGTCAAGAACTCTATTTAATGGCAAGACGCTTCCTACTTTTTACGGTCAGATTCAACTGTCGACCTACACTGGTTAAATAAATAACCACATGATATCACGATGTATGTCGCGAATCGGGTTTGGTCAATTCAGATGAACACTAATGTAAGACGCTGGCTATGTCAACACGAAAAGCAAACCAGCATATTTCCTGAGTAGGGGAGTGCAGGCGTCGGGTCTGGCAAACAATAAATTATGGTTAGAGGTGCCCGATTTGCTTCGTTTAGCTCGTACAGATATGCCTGAAATGGGTTTAGGTTTAGGGATTTGTACTGATAAAACAGTAGAGGTACAGAGAGAGTTTAACGTTTTGGTACCCATTATAAATTTGAAACATACAAATCATAATGTTCTACTTTTAGATTATTCCAATTAACTAGAGAGGCTAGTCGCCATAATAGATTAAGTGATTCGCTTCAAAGATAACTGGTCCAAGAATCCGACGTTCAAGATAAGAGCAAGGAGACGTGCAGGTAAAGTTCAATCGCCGACGCTTAAAGAAAGAGCCCGAGCGATGTCGTATCTCTTAAAGACACAAGAGTCACATTATAGTACAGTCTTCCGGATTGATGGTAGAGGTCTGCTGAGAGTAGGTGGCAGATTTGACAGAAGTAGCAACTCGTATGAAATGCGTCACCCAGTCATAGTTCCGAACGGTTCAAGGCTAGCATGGTTAATATCGGATCATGCTCATCGTGAAACAAAGAATGGTGCTACGACAATAACGATGCAGTTCATTAAGCCCCAAAAGTATAGAATGGCATTTCATGATCCCTGCTGCGTGGCATCGGGGCGCAATCTATGAAGCAGCAGCGAAGTCAATGAAATGCCACCTGAAAAGAATTATGGGATTGAAAGTTCTCCCGTATGAGCACCTTACAACGCTTTTAGTACAAATAGAAGCCATTCTCAATTCAAGACCAATCCACCCGTTAAGTTATGATCCATCTGGCGCTCAGGCGTTAACACGAGCGCATTTCCTTGTGGGTGAACCTACAATATTACCCATTCCATTTGATATCAGTAAGCAGCCGAACAACGTAGGCGCCACACTCTGGAAATATTGGCAGTTGATACTTAAGCATTTCTGGGACCGATGGAGTACAGAATATCTGACCACTCTTCAACAGCGTAAGAAGTGGCGCAGAGAGAAAGAAAAGCCAACAGTCGGCTAGTTGGTGACAATAGCAAGCGAGAATTTGCCCCCAGCACATTAGACGTTAGGCAGGATCTGTGAGCTCATCACCAGCCGAGACGGACTCGTGAGGTCCACAGTTGTACACACCGAAGCCGGAAAGCTGAAGCGACCAGTGCAGACAATTTGTTCTATTCCAGTAGAGATAAGAAAATTGAAAAACTAACGTACAGAAACACAAAAGAAAGTTTATCTACGAAGTAATAATGTAAGATTAAGGTACAAGATACAAAAGAATGTAAAAGAATGTTAAGAAAATTATAAAATCTATAGAATTTGCGGAGAATAATAAAACGAAATTCTTCTAACCAACATTTGTAAAGATGCCATACAAGGCAGATATTTAAAAATGAAATAATTATTTCTAAAATATTAAATAATTATTGTGAAATATTCTAAAGTAAATAAGAGTACTATAAAGAATTGTAACATGTGAAAAATTGTAAATTTTTGCTGGCAGGGTATCGAATGCTTCAATTTTTTATAATGTTTTATATTTATATGTGGTAGTAAAAGCTAACCAATCAGGTATGAGTAAACACATTTAATATTGCATTTAGGGTTCAGTCTTCTTTCAGTAGCTGAAGAGTACAGGTCGATGCTGGTAACGCAATTCGCTTTAAATAAAATTAATTAATAGTCGGGTTTTTTATAACCATTTTTCCCGACTCTAAATAACTGCCGTGTTTTATTTTTATTCTACGAAAATACAGGTCCACATTAAACAGCGCCCTAAATAGGAAAAAAATCATATTTTTTTTTAAAAAGCGTTAAAAACGAGAACTCCGCGGATTATATAGTCAACACATTATATGTATATGCAGAAATCGATAACTGTGCTGGAAATCGTAAGAAAATTCCAGCATCTCAAGGTCGTTTAATAAAAGTCATAATAAAGTGCCCTAAATGGGAAAAAACATATTTTTTTTTAGAAAATCGCTAGAAACGGGAACTCCGCAGAGTATGTAGTAAACACATTATATGTATACGCTGAAATCGATAACTGGGCTGGAACTCGTAAAAAATGCCAGGGGTGGCCGTGGCGCGATAGGTGTGTGCTCGCCTGTCAACCTCGTGGCTGCAGGTTCGATTCCTGCCGTTGCCTATGTCTACTTATATTCCATTAAAAGCCAATTCTATAATTGTCATAAAAATAAGTTGCTGCTTTGCTCATTACATCCTGTTTAGGCATAACACTAACAACATGTCATTGAGTAAACTAGCATACCCATAAAATATGATAACGAAATAAATAAACTAATGCGAATTATAAGGGACATGAATAAATAAGACACGGTAATTCTCTCCGCATTAGTTCAGCCGCCATCCCTGGAGATAAATCTGAGACAACAACCAGCTCTAGTCTCAGAACATCGCGCCACACATCTTTCCAATCCTTCTTTCTCTTCTTCCACCGGATGCCCGCACTGTGTTAAGAAAAACATATAAAGGGTATTCATAATCCCTTGAGCGCGTGCAAAATTTATTTAAAAAAATCTCAGGGTCGTTTACAAAAGTCGTTAAAAAGGGCTCCAAAACTTTCGAAAAAAGTTATAATTTTCGTTAGAATAGTAGAACAATTCAGGATTATATTTTAAACATATTCAGTTAGTTATTTAAGTTGAAAAATGAGATTTGGCTTTCAGAAGTTGCATTTTTTGTATCATTTTTTGCATTGCAAGTTTTTTTTATGTAAATTTAATATTTTGTTTTTATTGTTTTTTCGACTTGAATATTACAGAATAATTTTTTTAGGTATGAGGAACTCTTAGCGAAGAATGCTTAAACCCGAAAAAAAACATTTTTATATGATATTTTGAGAAATGGTATGCTGGCGTGAAGTTAGCATTGTAGTGACCCAACTACGCACCAACACCTCGCCCCTCCTAAAGCAATCTTCTTTCCACGGCATCATGCCCTTCACTCAGCGAAGGCATCAACATTTTATGTTTTTGTCATACCCACTCAATCATATTCTTTACTTTCGTACCCATTACATTCGTTTGTATACATACAATAATAGATACATTTCTCATGCAATTGCCTTTTAGGCCACACTCATTCTGTACTCATGTGCCCATACGACTTATAATAGACGTATGACTCGATAGATCGAGACGATGAAATCCAAAGTCAAGGGCAAGCGTCACTGCACACAGAGTGAGTGTAGTAAACATCGTATATTATGGTTGTGTCAAGGCGTAGGTACAATAAACTGTATCTAGAGCGCTTGACCAATATCATAGTCGCTGAAAGACGTAGGTCCATTGTACTATATTGAGGGCGATGCAAGAACGACTATTCTTATTGACGAAATAATTAAAATGATGATTGGTACGTTACTTGGGAAAAGTGTTAAACTGCAATTTTCCCTTATGAGGCTGTGTACGCGTACTGGTGATGGAGTTTATTAGATTTGAGGATATAAATACTATCTCTCAATTATCGAAGAGTCAGAGTTAATCTGATAATATTCTAACCAGGTCGCAGCTAAGCTATATACAGTTGTATCTTTTCCTACACATCAAGTGCTTACATTACCTTGAAGCTGGTAGCCGCCGGATACTGCTCTTGACTTTATGTCATGACTTCCTAAACTTGTAAATGCGAATGTTGATCACGGAAAAATTACAACATTAAACCCATTGCTCTACAGATTGGAGGTAAGTGCGTTGAGCTATCGACCCGACCACAGTAAAAAACAATATTGTTATGAGTAACACGCGAAAAGCCTCGAATAACGACCCCCTCAAATGGCAACCAGAACCGGAACGAAAATGGAATACGACCTACGATTATGCACCTGGAATTTAAGGACACTCTATACGCCAGGTACTATTCAAAAACTTGAATCTGTCGTCTCGCAGCACAAAGCAGACATTACCTTGATCCAGGAGGTACGAAGATTGCGACAATTATTACAGCTGTCACATGCTGGGATGCGGATTCGTCGTGGGAAATTAACTCACGTCGAAAGTCATCGATTTTAAGCTGATTAGCGATCGTCTGGCTGTGATCCGCATCGCCTACAAAGCCTGTCCAAAGTACGATGTCAAAGTCGTGCTCGGCGACTTCAATGCTAAGGTCGGGAAAGAAAATATCATTGGGGGATTAGTTGGAAAGCAATCGAAGGATACACACTGCAACCTGGCGATCTCAAGATGGTCGCACCGCCAACCAAATCGCCTACGTTCTAATTGGTGCAAGGCACGAATCGATCATCTCGGACGTGCGAACTTTCTTAGGTGAAAACATGGACTCTGATCACTTTCTTGTTGTGACAAAGTTTGAGAAAGCCAGTGAGCAATTGACCTAGACACTCTCTGCCGTACACCCAGCCACAAGTGGCAACGATGAGGGGAACCGAAAAAACTAAGGAGACAGCCAAACCACCATAGGCTTTAGACTACCCAGGAAAAAGAAACCGTGGTATGATAATGAATGCGCGATATTGAAGCAGGAGACGAAAAATGCACGAATGCAAGTGCTGCAACGGAAAACAAGATCAGCAAGAGAGTAGTACCGTGAAAATAGAAGGAGCGAGAAAAAAAACCCTGCGAAGAAAGAAAAGAGCATCCATAACCTCTCAGCTCAGGTATCTCGAAGAATCTTGCATCGCCACCTCTACCCGCTGGTTCTACAAAACAGCCAAGCAACTGGCATATGGTTATAGGACTGGCATGCAAGCTCCTCGAAACAGCGAAGGGAACCTAGTCACCGAAGTACAGGAAATTGTATACATGTTTAAGCAGCACTTCCAGCAACTGCTTAATGGGCATTATGTAGAGAAAGAAACAGGAGAACAAGGAAGCATGAGACCAGTCAATGAAGATCTAATCCCAGCCCCCAGTACTGAAGAGGTTAAGAAAGCCATCCACAAGCTTAAGAATAAAAAATCCGCCGGCTAGGATGGCCTACCTGTGGAACTCTTCAAGTATGAAGGAGATGCCCTGGTAGGATGCTTGCACTAGCTCATCAACCAAGTGTGGGAGGAGGAAAGTATGCCCGACGACTGATCGAAGGCGAAGGCGATCCTTTGTCCTGCAAAAATTACAGAGGCATATCATTACTTAATGTTGCCTACAAGATGCTATCCAACGTACCATTTGGGCGTCCAAAACCTTTCCGTAACACTATCATCGGCACGTACCAGTGTGGCTTCATGCCAGGCAGATCAACGATAGACCAAATCTTCACATTGAGGCAAATACTGGAAAAGACCAACGAATTTCAAGTCGAGACGCACCATCTTGTCATCGACCTCAAAGCCGCATATGATAGCATAAGTTGCCAAGATCTTCTATTGGCGATGTCGGTACTCTGGATCCCGAAAAATTGATCCAGATATGCCTCATGACGTTACAAATCGTTCTGTCCTGAATTCAGAGAGCCATCGATACGTATTCCATATAGCCCCTAAAAAAACTATATATAACCTTATTAATTTATACGGGAGCAGAAATTAGCTTTCTAAAAAATACTTAAGCTTTTGAAAACAATAAAAAAATTTGTACAATATCCACCTTAGCCGGGGAGTCATTAAAACCCTTCCACATGCTTACCGATCAAATAAATTTTCCATAGACGGTATACTAGAAAATAATTTCCTAGCTCAATGTGAATGCATAAAAGATTATAATGAAAATGCTATAAAAATTCCAATATGCAAACAAAAGTCAATCGAACTAAATAAAATCAATTTAATTAATAATAATATCAATAACTTTTCAGACAAAAAAAAATATATACACAATGCTACCCCTCACGAGGCGGTGCCTACAAGCTTTGACTTGAAACTAGAGGTAATGGTATGACAAAGGAGAACGACTCAGTTCCAAAATCCGATAAATTCACCATTAACCATCAGCTCAGGGAACGTGCGAAAGCCGAAAGTGAAACCCGTAATTTCAATAAGCTAAAGTTGAATATTGATTCCGAGAACTCATTTTCATTAAATGTACAAATGGGAAAAATTAATAAAAAATTAAATACTATATAAATAATTAAATAGTAAGACTGCATGGAAAAATAGTGTAGCAGGAATAAATTAAAAAAAAAAAGACTTTAGAAAACAAAAGCCAAAAGATCGATGAAACTAAGGCAATAATTAATAAAGACATAGCATTACATAAGACTACGCCAGTAAAATTAAATCCCAAAAGTACATTGAATGAAAAATCAAAAATGACGCTTCCATCCGGAGGAGCCAGCAAATGGCCGAAATTCCATTGCAGTGAATGATGAGAATCTGAAAGGCATTGTTATCAAAAAACAACAAATCTGTCCAGGTATATACGAGTACTACCCAAACTCAAAATAGTTGGGCTACCTATGAAGAAAAAACAAAAATCTGCTAATTCTTAATTTCCATCGGAAATAAACTCAATATTTTGGTATTTTTCTTAGGAAACATTTATTTTGAATAGGAATAAAGGCGGTATTACATTAGCATATATTAAATGACTAATGCTGTATAAAATATCGCAAAATATTTTATGTATGACAATGCCATACAAATATGGCAAATTTATATGACCGAAGGCCTTGTCATATAAATTTTGATCATATATATGACAAAGCTAAAGTTGTAGATTACACTGGCTTTTAAATAAAAAAATTAAACAAACAAAAGTATTTAACAAGCTTACGTTTGTGTAACACACATACATACATATTTTAATGATGCGATTTATATTGATTAAAATTATTTTAGCATCGTCAAAATATTATTTAAATCGGAGGAAACGAAATGCACGAAGAGTTTGATTTCATAAGCAGTTGCTGAAAAGAAAAGACAAGAAAAGAAAAAATTTCGCACATTTGGAGAAATCATTTTGAATTGATTTTGGCTATCAATGTTGATGTTGCTGAAAATCAAGTGATGTCCTCTAATAATTAAAACTTAAACTGTTTAAATTAAATTTCTTACTGAGTATGCTTTAGTCCAAGTCCAATGCAGAAAACACAACTAAAAAGATTTCTATTTTCCATTGGTATTGGATAAATTAAATTTGCGTAATCTTTTAATTTCAATTTTAAAAAGTGCATACAGAACGCGAATCAACGACCTTAACAGCTTATTCGTTACCTCAAGCCGCAACATAAAAAACCTAGATCTACTTCAGCGCCAGTTTTGGGCGACCACATGTCTCAACAAATACAGGATTTGCTTACAAAGGCAGAGTTCAGATTTTTCGAAAAACGCTTTAAGGTGGTGTCTTCACTGCTAAAGCGTAGTGTAGTACTTACATAAAATATTTTTATTAAGCTCTTCAATTTTTTCTTAAATAGTTTGTGTGCTTTCTCAACGCTGGAATTTTCCTCAATGAGATCGATAGATCGAAAGAATTTCACGAACCCAGTAGATGCACTTAAGAAGTTCTTGGGCTTCCATTTTTTTAAATAATTCTCAGATAGGTAACCACCAAAGAAAAAAGGGCCTTATAGCAATTGTTAGTTATCACTTTGATCATTGAAAAATACTGAAATTTGCTTTACAACCTCAATTCATTAAAGAACTACACATGTATTTATACAAGAAACTCTATAATTCGCAATGATCTGAATCATTCTCAATGGCCAAGACTCTTATCAATTAGGTTGTTTAATATAAAATGTGAGTTTTCTATTGAGAATCGCAATCATCGCGAAAGACATGTAATTTAATCCACAAAATCCAATTAAAATACATTATTGACGAAATCGTTCATATGCAAAAGCCAAAATAAAATTACTTTATATGGCAAGTATGAAACATAAAAAAAGGGATTTTTATGACTATATGACATAGGACTTCCATATATATGATACTCCTATAATTTGATATTACACTAAGTCATCATATTGGAGCTCTGTAACTAATTTCGCTTCGGTGTTTTGAATGGTACGAGCATTTCCGATAAAAGTAGCGAGTTTACCTTTTTTGGGCATCAGTTGTCGATTACTGCTTAGCAAAGGGAGAATGGAAATCGATAATTCAGGATTTCGAAGTTCTGGGTATGCCCTTTTCTGACCATATGCCAATTTCAGTCGCACTTGTAGCATCGCATCGGCTGGAAGTGTCAATGATGTGAGGAAGCTCAAATTTCCACCGAAACTTGTATGGGAAGATAACAAGGCAGCAGAGTATCGGCAGAATATAAATCGATATCTTCAAGTCGAAGGAGAGTTGAGTAGGTAGGAAAGAGGAATAAAGTCTTCTTGGCCGTTTTGCAGGCAGTTACTTTTAGAAACAAGAACGTCGAAAAGTGGTTCGACGATAAATGCGAAGCGGCAAGGATTAGATCTTTTAGATGTCTGAGAGCGTTTCGCACACTAAACAACACATGTTACAAAAGTCTATACATTGAAGCTATCAAAAAATACAAACTAATCTGCAAAACTAAAAAAAAATTAAGTTCTATGAATCACAATCATTACTACCACCAAATTGCTATAACTCTAAGGAATTTTGGAAACCTGTGAAAATAATAAACGGCAAATGTTTACAAATCAGCGACAAAATCTCGGCCGATATGTTAAAAGATCATTTTGAAAAACTATTAAACCCTTCCAACGGTGCACCAAATGTGCTGTATGCCAAGCCTTTTTTCACAAATGAAATACTTGATGCTGTGATAACAGAGGAAGAAATTCGGATACCGTTAATAAGCTCAAAGATGGAAAAGCGGCAGAAGTGGATAGAATCACGGCAGAGTTTTTGAAATATGGAACAGCGGAGCTTATTTAAAATCTTATGGAAAACCTTAATTGCATCTTAGACACGGGAATTATACCTCATCAATTTAGAGAAGCAATAATATTCCCAATTCATAAAAAAGGAGATTTAGCTGATCCAAACAACTATCGTGGAATATCGCTCGTTAACGCCTCTTATAAGATATTTATCACCGTCCTAAGTAAGCGCCTTTCTATATGGATAAAGCAGAACAAAGTCCTGAAAGAATTCCAGGCGGGTTTTCGCAGTGGCTATTCTACAAACGACAACATCTTTGTTTTGAGAAACATCGCGGAAACTCTCTTGCAGATGAAAAAGAAATTATTTGTTTTATTCGTCGATTTAAAAGCCGCTTTCGATACTATCGATAGAAGAGCCCTATTTTGCAAGCTATACTGTAAAGGTGTGTCATCAAAGTTTGCACAAATTTTAGAAAGCATTTATTATGGGAATTTAGCGGCGGTGTGGATTGGTGATGAAAGGTCTGACTGGTTTGGAACATCAATGGGAGTTAAACATGGATGCCCTTTAAGTCCTTATCTTTTCTCCCTCTTTATTGATGACCTCATTGATGACTTACTAGGTAGAATAGAGTTTGATGGAATTCTAATACAAGCTCTTCTATTTGCCGATGATGTTGTGCTTTTTGCATATACGCCTGAAACGCTACAGCTAATGATCAACCGTCTTGTAGTATGCTGCAGGTTGTGGAATTTAACCGTTAAGTGAAACAAATCAAAGGCGATGGATTTTAAAAATGGTGGAGGCAGAGCAGCCAGAAATGAAATGGCATTTCAATAGCAAGCCGATTGAAGTGGTAAGGGCTTATAAATATCTGGGAGTAATGATAACAAGCAACCTATAGATGGAAAGTCATTTTAAGGAGAAACTGGTAAAAGCCAAAAGCGCTATAAGCGCTACATGGAAAAAATGCTTTGCAAACAAACTGGTATCTAGTAGCGTAAAATACAACGTTTTTGTGGCAGTAGCCGAAACCATCATGTTGTACGCAGCGCAAGCTTGGAGCTATGAAAAATATGAGACGGTGGAAAGGCTATTATGATTTTATGTATAAAGATGTTTCCAACTACCGAAAAACACTCCAAATTACATGGTCATCATTAAAATTGGACTGTCACCACTCTTTATGAATACTCTTAAGCTACACATTGACTACATTCTGAGAGTTTTCAACATGCCTGATGGAAGATTGCCTAAAGTTATAGCGTTTTGTGCCATCCAAAGGAAGAGTCTTTGGGTGGAGAAACTAAATGAACTCGCTGAATACTGTGGTATGAGTTTTGCGCTCAACATAGAGTCATGGAATGGAACAGATATCAAAGTCGCACTGTACGATCTCATCGCAAAAGTAGATGAAAAATATAGGCTTGAGTGCATTCATCAATTCATCAGGCGATTTCTTCGGTGCATAGGGCTATATACAGCGTTCTTCAACACAATCTGTGTGAAAGAAATTATTTTAGACTGGATTTCAAGCAAGAATTAATCTCAGCGGTATTGAAGATGAGAGGGGAGTTAGAAAGATAGATTGAACTTAATGCCGCACCGTGAGGATCTACCAATCATTTGCACTCTCTGTAACATGTTGGTGAGAGAAGACGTTTTGCATTTTATCGGAAAATGCCCAATCTTGAAGGAAAGTAGAAGATCCTTTATTGGCAGGGATGTGTCAAGTGATGAAGGAGTAATAGCGCTTCTTAGCTGAGAAGGTTATATAACTCAACTGTACGCATTTTATACGTATGCAATGTTGTACAGAAATCAAATTCTTAATGGAGCTTTTTATGTATATAGCTCAAGTTAAATATACATCTATCAATTGAATGAATTTGTGACCTTTAGTCCAAAATGCGTTTCGCCCAGGTACTACAGCTGGGCTCACCAGCTAGATGCTGTAGTACCTTTCTAAGACGCATTATTTTTTTTTATCGATGTTTACCGACTTTAATAAAACTTACAGCGATTACTCACTGTAAATTATATTTTTCTAGGGGAATTTGGTTTGATTCATGCACCTAGAATTATGTTTTGCCCGTGGTCTGGCCAGTGAATTAATTGAAGAAAACGCAAACAATATGTTTATATTATTTTTGTTTTTGTTTTAGTGGACTGTGTGGATTTAAAGCCAATTGAATGAATTTGTGACCTTTAGTCCAAAATGCGTTTCGCCCAGGTACTACAGCTGGGCTCACCAGCTAGATGCTGTAGTACCTTTCTAAGACGCATTATTTTTTTATCGATGTTTACCGACTTTAATAAAACTTACAGCGATTACTCACTGTAAATTATATTTTTCTAGGGGAATTTGGTTTGATTCATGCACCTAGAATTATGTTTTGCCCGTGGTCTGGCCAGTGAATTAATTGAAGAAAACGCAAACAATATGTTTATATTATTTTTGTTTTTGTTTTAGTGGACTGTGTGGATTTAAAGCCAATTGAATGAATTTGTGACCTTTAGTCCAAAATGCGTTTCGCTCAGGTACTACAGCTGGGCTCACCAGCTAGATGCTGTAGTACCTTTCTAAGACGCATTATTTTTTTATCGATGTTTACCGACTTTAATAAAACTTACAGCGATTACTCACTGTAAATTATATTTTTCTAGGGGAATTTGGTTTGATTCATGCACCTAGAATTATGTTTTGCCCGTGGTCTGGCCAGTGAATTAATTGAAGAAAACGCAAACAATATGTTTATATTATTTTTGTTTTTGTTTTAGTGGACTGTGTGGATTTAAAGCCAATTGAATGAATTTGTGACCTTTAGTCCAAAATGCGTTTCGCCCAGGTACTACAGCTGGGCTCACCAGCTAGATGCTGTAGTACCTTTCTAAGACGCATTATTTTTTTATCGATGTTTACCGACTTTAATAAAACTTACAGCGATTACTCACTGTAAATTATATTTTTTTTTTTTTTTTTTTTTTTTTGGTGAGCCCAGCTGTAGTACCTGGGCGAAACGCATTTTGGACTAAAGGTCACAAATTCATTCAATTGGCTTTAAATCCGCACAGTCCACTAAAACAAAAACAAAAATAATATAAACATATTGTTTGCGTTTTCTTCAATTAATTCACTGGCCAGACCACGGGCAAAACATAATTCTAGGTGCATGAATCAAACCAAATTCCCCTAGAAAAATATAATTTACAGTGAGTAATCGCTGTAAGTTTTATTAAAGTCGGTAAACATCGATAAAAAAATAATGCGTCTTAGAAAGGTACTACAGCATCTAGCTGGTGAGCCCAGCTGTAGTACCTGGGCGAAACGCATTTTGGACTAAAGGTCACAAATTCATTCAATTGGCTTTAAATCCACACAGTCCACTAAAACAAAAACAAAAATAATATAAACATATTGTTTGCGTTTTCTTCAATTAATTCACTGGCCAGACCACGGGCAAAACATAATTCTAGGTGCATGAATCAAACCAAATTCCCCTAGAAAAATATAATTTACAGTGAGTAATCGCTGTAAGTTTTATTAAAGTCGGTAAACATCGATACAAAAATAATGCGTCTTAGAAAGGTACTACAGCATCTAGCTGGTGAGCCCAGCTGTAGTACCTGGGCGAAACGCATTTTGGACTAAAGGTCACAAATTCATTCAATTGGCTTTAAATCCACACAGTCCACTAAAACAAAAACAAAAATAATATAAACATATTGTTTGCGTTTTCTTCAATTAATTCACTGGCCAGACCACGGGCAAAACATAATTCTAGGTGCATGAATCAAACCAAATTCCCCTAGAAAAATATAATTTACAGTGAGTAATCGCTGTAAGTTTTATTAAAGTCGGTAAACATCGATAAAAAAATAATGCGTCTTAGAAAGGTACTACAGCATCTAGCTGGTGAGCCCAGCTGTAGTACCTGGGCGAAACGCATTTTGGACTAAAGGTCACAAATTCATTCAATTGGCTTTAAATCCACACAGTCCACTAAAACAAAAACAAAAATAATATAAACATATTGTTTGCGTTTTCTTCAATTTATACATCTATCATTTAGTTGGCTACAAAATTAAAATAAGAATTAAAAAAAATGTTAACCGGGCAGACGGCAAAGCCATGCTTAAAATATTTAAATTTAATTTAATTTTATTTTATCCTGTTTTGTGTTTTGGTATACAATTCTACATACATATAGAAATATTGTAAACTTTTAAAATGAAATAAAAAATATATATCTATCTATCTACTAAGTCATATATATGACTCAAAATCATTGTCATATGTCCTCATATATATGTTGTCATATAAATATGACGATCACAATTATATGATTAGTTTTAGCCATATATATATGGAATTTGCCATATTTACATATATGCTAGTGTAATACCGCCTTAAGTAATAAAAACAAAATGACTTCAATCAAATAACGGTGCAGAGCAGTCTTACAAAATAAAATAACGATTGATAAATTTTTTTAAGTGAAAAATAGTTGCCCTACCGGTCTTAATTTCGTCAGCCTTGATAACTGCTTCTATGCGTCGTCGTGACATTGTGTCAACTAATTTAACGCATTCTTCGGTATCATAAGATTCAATAATATTTATCCTTTTAGGTCTTGAAGAGTCCGGCATGGTTCTTTTCGGAGTTTTTGCTAAACTTATGTTAGACAGTTTCAATTGGTGAAAGGTGAGGGATGCTGGAAGGCCATTCCGCTAAAGGAATTGGTTCAGCAGATAACCACGCAATTGTAAACCTTGCTGTATGGCAAAAAGCACCATCCTGTTGTAAAATATAGTCTCCATCACTAGCTTGAAGTCGTGGTATTGACGGGAGAAGTTCATTTTGCAGAATATTCCTGTACTTGGCAGCATTAATAATTCCATTTACAAAATGTAAATTGCCCAAGCCCCGCCCGGACATGCATATCAATATCATTAGAGATGCTTAAAACGGTTTTTTTGGAGCGTGTTTTTAAGGCAATCTTTGTGAAAAGCCTCTTTTTAATTTCTAATTACTCGTTTTCGTTCATCGCCCATGCAAACCTCAAACCTGGACTCATCAGGCCAAATAACGGACCGCCATTGACTTATAGTCCAGTTTATACGTTGTTTGGTTCAATCTAGTAGCTTTTTCTTTTACTTAGGTGTTAGAAGTGTTTTTTCTTTGGCCTATATTTTTAACGAATTCAAATAGATCTAATTTAAATAAATCTAAAACCAACCTTATACAATTTGTATCCAATTTGTATCATATTCCGCTTACAAGTGTCGATTGAAACACTTTTTGGGATTCTTTCTCTTCATTAAACAGTTATTGCAGCCAGAGTTTGACGTCGATTTTCTTTTATTATTTTCTTTAAAACTCGACAATCTCGAGGATTCGTAATTGGTGGGCGTCCGGTTTTTTACCAATCTCCATATTTCCACTATTTTTTAACTTTGAAATAATGTTTCGAATTGATGAGCGCGGTAAATTGAATTGTTTTGCGATTTTGAAGTTATTTTCGATAATCCCGTTTCGAAGACTTTAATTATGGATTCCCTAAGGTCTCCTGATAATGCAACGCCACGCACCATAGTTGACATTAAACTGTTGATGGCTTGCATAAAACAAGAGATCAATAAACAAAAAAAAAATAAGTGCATGTCATTTCTTGAATAACGGTTAACTGAAAATTTATTTAAATCGTCATAGTCCAACTAATTTGCATCCCAGAGAGAGTAGTCTAACTATATTGTTTGGTCTAATTTACTTATTAAATGTAATTTATTACATTTACAAAAAAAATTAAACAATAACTGCTTCGGACCCGAAAATATAGGTATGTAAAAGAAATTTATTTGTTAGTGGATGATAGGTCAACTGCTTTGCGTTTGCCTTGTATATGGGCTATTCAATAGTAAGACATTTCAAGAAAAAAAAATAAAAATTATATCAATTAATACCCTAGAGGCAGAAAAAACTATTAATATTCATATTTTAAATTTAACTTGGGATAGTTTAGATCAATATGATGAAGCCAAT
The DNA here is from genome assembly GCA_910595825.1 of Philhelius pedissequus. NCBI lineage: Eukaryota > Metazoa > Arthropoda > Insecta > Diptera > Syrphidae > Philhelius > Philhelius pedissequus. Next base: position 141,623,031 of record OU343161.1, on the reverse strand, counting down.
ACGGTTGGTTTTTATAATAAAATCGAAAAACGACTTGATAAATTGGAATCCGTGTTGGTACTAGACGACTGTAATAAAGAAGAGAAAGATTCTGTCCTCAAGATCTGTATATAGTTGAACGATTTATTTTTCCTGGAGGGAGACCACTTCACCAATACAAATTCCATTCAACATAAAATAGGTAGATACTGTTGAGAACAAAACTCCTCTTTTCATTAAACAATATCGACTTCCAGAGAGCCACAAGGAATAAATACACAAACAATTGCAGGAAATGTTGGATAATGATATCGTTCGCCCAAGCTCTAGTCGCTGAAACCCACCCTTGATCCTCGTTCCCAACAAAACAGGAAGCGAAAAAGCAATATTTTTTTCTTTTTTATTTTTTTTTTATTGTTTTGAGGCTTTTCTCGGCTATCTCTTCGTATATCTCGCTACAGATAATCAGGTTAGGTTTATTTTCAAGAATATACTCAACAAAGTTTTTGAGGATATGATCTTAAATATATACGTAGACACTGACGAAAGAACCACATTAAATGACTCAGAGGCAATCGCAAAAATTTCTTCAGAATACCATGACTACTTTCGGACGACATCAAAGTGTCGCAAGAATGTGTAACAGGCTAAAGGCGAAGTACTTTTGGTCAAACATGAAAGCCGATGTACGCAATTATGTAAGCAAATGTTCATCATGTCAACGGAACAAAAGCAGAAGAAATCCACCTCTCCCAATGAAAATAACAACCAATAGTGTTAAGCCATTCGAAAGAGTCGCTTTAGACATAGTTGGACCACTTGCTGTTAGTTATAATGGACACAAATATCTACTTACGTTTCAGGATGATTTGACAAAATTTTCGGAAGCAATTCCAATAGAAATTGCCGAAGCAGTAACTGTGCTCGATCATTCGTAGAAAATATAATTTGTCGTCACGGTATCCCAATATCTCTTTTAACAGATCAGGGAACAAATTTCCTAAGTAATCTTTCTAGGAAATGTGTAGTATTATGAAGATTAAGAAATTAAATACAACACCTTATCATCCTCAGACAAATGGAGCTTTGGAATGAAGTCATAGGACATTAGCTGAATACTTAAGACACTATGTAAATCAACATCCATTATCTTGGGATACATGGATACCATATTCTATAATTGTATATATTACAATGCCACATAGTCGTACTGGGTTCTCGCCTTATGAACCCTTTGCACGGATATTCGGCTAGTATTCCAAGTGTCTTGTCACAAAACCCTAAAATATCATATAATTATGATAATTACGTCAACGAACTGAAGGCTAGATTACAACATGGATATGAGGAGCAGACTCAATCCTTATAAAGAAGAAAGAGAAATCAAAAGCTTTTTATGATATAAATTCTAAAACTAAATTATTTAATATAGGTGATAAAGTCCTTGTAAAAAATCAAACTAGACAGAACAAACTTCCAACCCTATGGGACGGCCGTTATGAGGTTATTAGAATCCATTCGGATGAAAATATAGTTGTTAGGATGGGAAAAAATTTAGTACACAACAACAATTTAACGAGTGAAACTCATAATACTCGTACACAATAAATCTTTCAAAATATTTGTTCATGCTGTTTTACATTTAATACTCTTGTTTTACTCCTTGCATTCTGTTTACGTCGCCTAGTTAAACGCTTGAAAAAAAGAATAACAAACCAAGAAATATTGAACAGATAAAAAAACTACCCCTGAGACTGAAAGCCAAGTAAGACCTGAAGCACCATCACTGTCAACTCCAAAATTAGTCTCAACAACAGGGATTTAATACACATTACTCTGTTTCCCAAATATCATAAAAAAAATTTCGATAGAATATAATGAATGAATTCATGAATATTGTTCAGTCCCAACATGAACCATCATAAAAATATATCATCCTTGGAACAGTACAACGAGGGACATCACCTGACATAGTGGAGACTTAAATCAATTTTACTTTTGGGTTAAAATCATTTGACATCGTAATCGTGAAAATTTAAATTCTTTAGGTGCCAGTGCATAGCTTATAAAATAATCAAAGTGAAAATATCGGACGCTATGGTAAAGGTAATAGGTCAATTAAGCAGATTGAATGAGTTTGTTGTGAGACACGCCGCAATCGCCCTAATAGCTGAATTCGAAACTCATTTGGAAGCTCTCGAATCGACTAGAACAAACTTTGAAGGGATTCAATCAAAAATGGAAGAATTAGATGAAAATGAAAGTTCCTCCAAAATTAGAGCCGAGTTTAAGGAAACATATTTTGAAATTCGTCCCATATTATTAACCACGATTAGCGATACCAGGCATCAATCAGATTCGTCACTTTCAAACAATACTGTGCTTGACACACCAATCTGCTTGCCAGACATACCTCTTCCTAAATTCTCAGGTGATTACGTCAATTGGACTTCTTTTTACCCATACATTTCTCATGTTAGTTCACAAGAACTCTGCGCTGAACGGAAACCAACTATGAAGTCGCGCTTTCAACCCTCGTTTCGCGATACTACAAAAAGCAAGTTATAGCGCATAAGCATATTAAGAAAATTTTTAATCTCCCTCATGTTCCGAGAAACTCGTCAACACAGCTCCGTGTTCTATTGCATGAACTTCACGTTCACTTAAGTGCATTTACGTCGCTTGGTAGACCAACAGTACATTGAGACGACCTAATTATTTATTTAGTTTGCTCACTGGATAAATGGACTGACGTTCGTTCCCAAGATAGGTTCCCAACTATTGAAGAGTTTAAGAAGTTTCTTGATCATCGTGCTACAGTTTACATGAAAAATCATGTCTTGCTGAGTCAGCTTCCAAAGCCTTAGCTTCCGAGTATAATAAACCACAACCAAAAAGGAAGGTCCACAGCGTTAAACTTCACTAGTAGCTATTCATGAAAAGCTTTGTGGTTATTGTTCTGGTACACGACATAATAAATACCGCTGCAAAAACTTCCTAGCACTTACAGCTGAGCAACGCTATAATTAAAATGTTTTAATGTTTAAAACTCTGCCTAAAATGCCTCAAATTCCGTCATGCTGCTGCGTCTTGTATCTCTGACAAGTGCCGAACATGCAGTCAACTGCATCAGACATTGCTACACGGCCATGCTAGTGCAAGGCCTGTACAGACACCTGCAAAGGAATCACCAGCACCAGTGCCTAGTCCTTCTAGCGCGACACCTGCACAACCCTTTTCAATGGAATCATGACTAGTCAAAGCTAATTTTTCGATTAAGCCTACACCTGTTGGGATCCCCCCCGCAATCAACAATCAACCTAGTTCTTCTTCCAATTTCGGATGCACATAATTAGATCCAAGAACACTAAACAACGCTTATCCTAGCCACAGCGCTTTTGCGCGTCCTTGACAAATACGGATAACCTCTCTTGTGCAGAGCTCTTTTAGATTCAGGCTCACAGTTTCACTTTGTAAAAGAATCTTGCGCTACCCAGCTTGGTCTTAATCGGATGATGTGCCCATCAGCGGCATTGCAAATTCTATCTCAACTATATGTCACTTAATAACAACGTCCATTCATTCACGATTCGGTAAATTTTCTGAAACACTGCACTTTCACGTCTTACCGCAAATCACTGGCAACTATCCTGATACCTTCATCAACGTTGGAGATTGGAAGATCTTGCAAGAGATTAACCTTTCTAACCCTTGATTCTACCGCCGAAGCAAAATTCACGTTCTCATAGGAGCGGAGCTCATCTTCGCTCTGTTAGTGCAGGAGCAATATATATTAGCTCCCGAACTTCTAATCCTTAAAAACACCCAACTGGGAGGGGTAGTTTCTGGCAAACTGCAGCCAACATCTCAGTCGAGTCCTCACTGCACTCTCGCAACCACAGCACTTCCAAAACTTTCCAGTATAGAAAATATGCTTCAAATGTTCTGGGACATCGAAGACTGCAAGGTTCCCTCTACGAATCTAACCGAGCAGGAAGGAGAATGCGAGAAACACTTCCAACAGCCCTTCTCGCGAACAAGCTCTGGTTGTTTCATTGTTCGGCTTCCGTTTCGACGAGATCCGTCACTTCTTGGGAACCCAATTAACACAGCAAGCAAGCGGTTAAAAACCCTAGAACGCAAGCTGTGCTCTAGTCCAGATCTTCAACAGCCGTACACGGCATTAATCAATGAGTAAATAAATTTTAACCATATGCAACGTACAGAGAATATACCAACTGCTTCGACAAGAATTCTTCTATGAAAAATTAAGAAAAAAGAACCTTACAAATAAAACACAACTATAAATGGAGAAATCAGAACAAACAGTCTTTTATTAAAGTCATAAGAACTTGCGTATAGTCGATACAATGAAAACATCAATTTTGTTGACACCTTACAATTGCTGAATTCTTGATCTTATTGATATAATGATTATGGTAAGTTTTCATCGTATATAATCTAGTGCAATAAATCAATGTAAGGATATATTTAATTTGTGTGCTTGTATTTTCGTCATTCTCCCACCTCAAGATGTGAAGACATACCATTCAGGACTAAATCGTTGTGTAGTGTAAATGATGAATTTATGCGGAGTGGCATCACTGTTTATATTTTGTTTCAAGCTTTCTACATTGCAGCATCTAATTATAGTTGTCATGAACCGGCATCTCTCCTTATCTCATTCACATGAAAAGAGACAAAATTTCAATTTTCAATAAAAATAAATACAACAAACGGAGTCAACAAGATCCTACAAGGAACGAATAATTCCCAAATGGTTTTTTATCTCGTTTTCTTATCGCATAGCGGTTGATTGAAGATTATTTGCCATACAATAGTTGCTGTTATCTACCTTGTCGTAATATTATTCGTAGTACGTATTATGGCTGATTTACAATTTCTGTGTTGCTTTTTTTTTGCCTTTATAATAATTGAGTGTTTATAATGTATTCGTCATTGTGTGTTATAGATATATGTGTATGTAATTATTTATTATACATAAGTATAAATTCAAAAGTGTATACATTCAGGTGAGTGGGTTTGAAAGATTGTGTGAATTTATATTGTAAAATTTGATCGCGCGGTCGTATACGTTAATTAGTTTGCGATCCGGTCTATGTCTGATGTGTGAGTGTTGTTTATTTCCATCGGCAGCATATTTGAGAAAATATTAAATAATTAATAATCCACGCCTTTGCATTATGTAATAATTGGCTTAGATATTCAGTTATACATAAATGTATATAACACTTGAATCAAAATGGCCTATTTGCTCCGTTTTAGATTTATGTACCTGTGTATGTAGTTATGTATTTGTACCTAACAGTGGGAAAGGTGAGTGTCCTGTTGGAAATTAGTCTGTGTCCAATTGGGTTTCTTAGTTTATTTACCTTTTGTGACGTTAGTGTTTGAATTTGCAAAAGAAATAAAATAATATTAATTTGATATGTATGTGAACAATTATAAATTATTAGCAATTCGTGTTGTTGTTGACGTTCGGTAGTGGTAATGTTTTGTGTTGATTTCGATTTTAGCAATTTTGATTAGTTTTATTGTGAATTTGTGTTGATCTAAAAGGAGATTGAATTTGATTTGTTAAAGTTTTAATTAATTCGGGTTAGAATTGAACTAATTAATTTGTTCTCTATTTTAATTCAGTTGAAATGGTTATGGTGAGATTGTTTTGACACATTTAATATGTTTGTTGTTTTACATTACTGAAATAGTGACAGGTTTGTGGATGCTGTTCTGCTGAATTCCAAGTGAAGGAATTTTGTTTGTTTACATTTGAAATAAATTATTAAATTGTATTGTGATAAGAGTTTTGTTTTATTTTACGAATTATAATTTGTGTATGTTGCAACCGTGCAGTTATTATTCTTATTGAAATTAGTTATGCTTTGTGCCAGTACAATAAATTTGAATAAGATATTATTTCATCGAACATTTTGTTGTTTTGGTTACTGTTTAGCAATAAATTATCAAATAAATTACAAAAATTATATTGCTGTTTTATTTAATGAAATTTATTTCAATAAATACGAAAGTATTTCTTTAAAAAGAGTTGTTTTATAATTTTCAATTAGATCAGTGGGCAGTGCATAAATCTCTTAGTTTATTGTATTGTGGTGCATTAATTACAAAATCCAGAATTGATGTGATATGGGAGTACAATTTTGGAATACAAAATATTTTATAATTTGGCCGCTGTTGTTTACTTTGTTGAGAGATATAATATAATCATGATTATCTTTTCATTCTGTTTTAAATTTTGATATTGTTAAATAAATTTCAATTATTTGAATAAAATTGTTTTATTTATAAACGGTGATTTTTTAAGAGCTTGGTTTTTGAAAATTCAAAAAAACACAGAAACTTGTAAAAAGTGAATGAAATTTTTATTTGGATCGATAAATCGATAAATTTCTGCCATTTACTTTTTAAAAATAATTTCACTTAAATGTTGCCCGCGGCTACGCTTCAGGTGGTCCATTCTGAAGGTCCAATTTTGGCAAACTTTTTCACACATTTCGCCCGGAATCTCACCAATGACGCGTTCAATTTTGGCTTCCAAGGCAGCAATCGTGTTTGGCTTGTCCCCATAGACAATAGGCTTAACATAGCCCCACAAAAAATATTCTAACGGGGTCAAATCACATGATCTTGGTGGCCAATTGACTGCGCCAAAACGTGAGATCAACTGCTCACCAAATTCGCCTCTCAATTGATGCATGGTTTCGCGTGCAGTGTGGCATGTGGCACCGTCCTGTTGGAACCACATGTCGACCGAGTTCAATTCTTGCATTTTCGGCAAAAAAAAATCTGTTATCATCGAACGGTACCTTTCTCCATTGACCGTAACCCTGCGGCCTTCATCGTCCTTGAAGAAGTACGGCCCAATGATGCCGCCTGCCCATAAACCGCACCAAACAGTGCATTTTTCGGGATGCATTGGTAGCTGCTGAATTGCCTCTGGCTGCTCTTCACTCCAAATACGGCAATTCTGCTTATTCACGTATCCCTTTAGCCAAAAATGAGCCTATGAGCCTCGTCGCTGAAGACAATTTTGCGATAAAAAAACGGATCCTCATCCAACTTTTCTAAGGCCCATTCACCGAAAATTCTACGTTGTGGTAGGTCGCCTGGCTTCAAGTCTTGCACCAGCTGTATTTTGTATGGCTTTAAACCAAGATCTTTGCGTAAAATCTTCCAGGTGGTCGAATAACACAAACCCAATTGCTGCGATCGGCGCCGAATGGACATATCGCGATCTTCAGCAACACTGGCGGATGCAGCAGCAATATTCTCTTCGGTACGCACTCTACGGATACGATTTGGTGGATTAATGTCCAATAAAGTGAAACTGGTGCGAAATTTTGTCACAATGAGCTGAATAGCCTGCTCGGTGGGTCGATTATGACGACCATAAAACGGACGTAGCTTGCGAAACACATTTTTCACAGAGCACGAATTTTGATAATAAATTTCAATAATTTGCAAACGTTGTTCAGGCGTAAGTCTATTCATGATGAAATGGCAACCAATACTGAATCGAAATGTCAAATGTTCGTGGAATTTGTCATGTGTGATCTGTCAAAAATATAAACGTCAAAAACCAAGTAGCAAAAAAATCACCCGTTATATAGGTTATGCCGATGGCCGGCAATGGTTTTAGAGATGGATCATAATTGTTTTTTTTTATATTTTATTTTTCTGCAAGTTTACATTATAGAGGTTTGTTCTGGTGTTTAGTTCGACGGTAAAAGACAAATCTTTGATATAGGGCGTTTCACTTGATCATTTTGGGTTTTGACCGTGACGAGGCGTCCGTCAGATCCAGAGTGCGTGGTTTCAATTCGTGCTAGATTCCAGTAAGTCGGTGGTACGCGATCATCCTTGATGAGTAGATAGATAGATATTTTCTTATTCAATTGAGTTTTACATGAGTACAGTTATATATTTTACAATTTCATGAATAAATATATAGGCATGACATATTAATGTCGTCTGCCAGAGTGGCAATTTAATTACTTCTAGAGTTACGTAAGTTATAGGTATAAATTATAATTATTTTGTTTTCCTTTTCCTTATAAAACATATTGCATATTGATTTTGGAATTCAAGGTGAAAATAATAAAAAATCAAGGCACTTAGATTCATATAAAGCTTTGCGTAAATTTTTACATTACATGCAGTTTAGTTAAAACACTTCTTTGTATAACTTTTAGTTTAATTAAAACAACATTTTAAAATCTGGACTTTTAGTTTAGTTAAAACAAATTATTGTTTAGTTTAGTTAAAACGATATTAAGATTATAACGACCTCGAGAGAATTTAAAGTAAAAAAGTTAATAATATCACAAGTGTATTCAGCTAAAACCTTTCACTGGAGGTCCTTGTCCTATATGACAGCGCCTCCTTAAAAAATTCATATAAGCGCATCCAGTCTTGGCCATTTAGCAAGGAAGCTACGTCTTCTCAAAGCAATGTATTTTTCCCAAAGTATACTCGCCTAATCACTTTTAGTACAGATCAAACACCTATGAAATGGTGTTCAGATCTTCCTTTTCATGTAAGTTGCAGAGTGTGCAGCTATCAGTTCCACTACTTTGATAGGGTCTGTAGTTCAGTCGTAGCATTTCTCCTCTTATTTTAAAAATGGTTGCAATCATATTTCTGTTGAAGGCACTGCTGAAATAGTTTCTTTCGTTAATGTTCAGATAACAACTTCAGTAATAATGCCTCTCAGTGGATGAACGTGCTTCTTCCATGAACGCATGACTTTCATTTTCATCGGTGATAGCAATAACTTCGTACAGTGATTTTGTCCAATCTGCAGCATGAATATCTGAAAGGTTGAGAACATTTCCACAGTTCGCCGCTAGCTGATACCATTTATATTTTTGCTTAGTGCATATTGCAATATCTTTTCGGAAGCCTATTTTCATCCATATGCAAAACCCTTATAATGTAATCTGCAATTAGTTTCATAGTTGCGATAAACATAGGTGGAAGCCCAGTTTCAATATAGTACATATATTTCGGTGTATTGATTGGCAAAAAGAAGATTTTTCTCAGAAAGAAATGAAGCAGATATTCCACCAGCTCAAATTTCTGCACTCCCCACACCTGCGCTGCATAGAACAAACCAGTTTTAGCCGTTGCATCAAACACTTTGTTTTGTGTTCAGTGAAATAAACTGTTATTAAAGATTTTTTTCCAATTCATGCAAATTGCAGACTTAGCCTTGTTTAATTTAGTTTTGAGATGTTTCTCCAGCTTCATATTGGATCTGAATTCGACTCCTAGATAAGAATATACTCTAACTACCTCTAGTGTATCTCCGTCGTTTTTCCAATTTTTGTCTTTTGCAGCTCATCCCGTGGCATTTTTTGAAAACCATAACTTTAGATTTTTCGGTGTTTACCTCCAAATTCCATGTTTTGCAGTATTCCGCTAGTCTATTTATCATGAACTGTAAGGCGTTAGGAGATTCCGCAAGTATCACTATGTCATTTGCATACATTATTACTTTGAACCGCATATTTCCGAATTCAACTCCACACGGCAGCCAGCTAACCAAGTCATCTAAGAATAGGGAAAATAGAAGTGGACTTAGATTGCATCCTTGCCTTACTCCTTGCTCTATTTTTATCTATTTAGATCTTTCTGTTCCGTTATAAATATACGCTGACGTTTGTTGATACATTTTCTCTATTACACAGACGAAATTTGTTGAGAGACTCGTAAATTGTATAATTTGTAAAATAACGCCTTTCTATTAACGTTGTCAAAGGCTGCTTCAAAATCTACAAAGAAAGCAAACAACTTTTTCGTTTGGCTAATCTTCCATAGGGCAATTGACTGCAGCGTAAAAATGTTGTCAGTGGTAGAATATCCTTTACGAAACCCGCTTTGAAATTCACTTAATTTGTTTTCGGCTAGAACCAAGGAGTTAAGCCTTTCATACAATATAGCTGTACAAATTTGAGTGCTGCATTTAAGAACGATATCCCTCGGTAGTTTGATGGATTATCTCGATTTCCCTTCTTAAAAATTGGCATTATAAGCTCCTCGCAAAAATTTTCGGGATATGTTCCAAATTCAAAAATTACGTTCAGCGCCACCTTTAACTTTTCCTTGAACAAATCCATGCTATACTTAAAGAGCTCTGCTGGAATTCCATTTGATCCTGTAGCTTTACCTGCCTTCATAGCATCTAAGGCACAAACTATTTCATTTAGCGATATTGGTGTGTCCAATTTCTCTATCCAAATAAATGGTTTGGCGAAACTCCAAGATGATTCGCTTGATGGCTTAACCAATGCGCAAAAGTGTGATCGTAGCGATTCTAATGTAAGTGTGGATGTTTCTTTTACATTGGAGTAACCGTTTATTTTCCTTGTTAAGCTCCAGATCTCCGCAGAATCCTTACTTTCACTTAACGTAATAGCCATTTTTTTTTTCATGTAACCTCTTTTTCTCTTTGCACAACTTTTTGAACTGCTTATTTATTTCTATGTAATCCTTTTTTAACGCTGGGATTATCAGATATTCTTCAACGATTCAACATTGCTAGAGACTGGTTTCTAAGCTTTTCGCAAGAAGGATCATACCACTCATGCTTTTTCTTAAAGAAACTTCTTTTCCAAACGAGGATGCTGCTGCATATATAGCCTTTTCTAGTTCGCATATCGGTACATACTTACTAGTAGATTGTCTGTCTAAGCAGTTATCTTATTGTTCAAATTTAATTGGAAATCATTTTTTAAATTTATTTTCCACTTCAGATTCGTTATTTTAGGTTGTTTGCAACTAGACGGGTCAAGCTGATCATCCCTCTCAATCGTTACAAAAATTGAAAGATGATTGGAATGTATTACTCTTCCAACCTCAAAGTCTTTCAAGATGGAGCACCAGTCTCTTACAATGAGACAATAATCAATAACCGAACTACTTTGCTTTTCGATAAAAGTATGCTCGCCTGCTGAATTACCTTTAGTGCAGCCATTTAAGACGCATAAGCCGAAATCATTGCAGAGCTCAATAATTTTTTTTTCTTCCACATTAATTCCCTGATGAGTACTAGATCTCCTACTCTCGGCATTCTTTGGATTTGTGTCCATTTTGGACGTTGCTGGAGCCGTGATAAATATTCACTATTCCACCTTTTCGTGAATCCTTCCGCCAGACACGCTTCTATCTGAGTTAGAAGCGGCGTGACCACCTCAAAGGTTAGCCTTTCGGATCCCACAACCCTTTTCAAGTGGCACCTGACTGATTTCACCGCAGTTCCCCAGCAGAGGGAATTAAATGGCAATTGGTACCTTGATTCGCTAAAACTTCCGCAATATCTTTCCAGCTGTGTTGTGCTTCAATCAACATCTTGGCTAACTCATTATTAGCACCGACGAAATTCTTTCCGCAGCCGCTGTAAATCTCCTTGCAGCTTCCTCGTCTAGCAGTGAACCGTCTAAACGCTGCCAAAAACGCTATAGTCGTTAAATCTGACACAACTTCCAAGTGTATGGCCTTTGTAGCCAGACAGATACAAATATAAAAATACCCTTTCAAGATTTTCGCACCGCGTGCATGCCATGATTTGAACTCGATGGGTCCAGCGTAGTCAACTCCTGTGTGACTGAATGGTCGAGACATTCACACTCTCGCTGCAGGCAAATTTCCCATTATTTGCTGCATTTCGGATGCCTCTTTCCGGTAGCAAGAATAGAATCGGTGCAGCTGCTATTTTACACTTCTTCTTATTTGTCCAATGCAGTATCTTTATCTGATGTAACTTATCATTGTTAGAATGCCGCCATGCAGAGTATTCTTATGATCATCTCGAACTACTCAATTAGTGAAATGGTGGTTGCTTTGAAGCAATATCGGATGTTGAGCATCGTAGGCGAGGAGAGAGTTCTCTAAACGTCCCCCTGCTCGGACAATGCCGGTGGCATCGATGAATAGGTTTAGCGGACGTAGATTTCTCGGAATATTATTTTGTCTGATTTGGTGAATTTTAGTTTGGAACACATCCCTTTGTGATGCCTTAACGACGATTAAATGGGCTGTTTCCAATTCTTTCGACTTAAGTGGAAATCTAATGGTCCCTAATGTAGGTCGGCCTTTTGTTGTGAAGCGATAGCACGTAGCTACAATTTTAATGACCTTTAGTAGACTCGAAGCGTCGTAGATAACTTGTAGAAAACTATCGCTGTTACTTGCTTATATGCTTAATACCTTAACCGTTCGTTCTTCTTCTTCAATGTGGACGTGGATAGGTTGATGCGGAGCTTGTGCGTACTGCATCAGCTGTCCCAAGATGACTGCACCACAAAGTTCAAGGCGAGGTAAAATTACTTTTCGTTGATTTGGTGCTACCTTAGTTTTTGAAAGCCACAAATTAACATGGATATTGTCATTGCTATCCAGTACACGGATACATACTGCTGCACCTTAAGCACTTGTAGAAGCGTCGCAAAACCAATGTATCTCTTTAGCATTGCTGGATTTACTCATCTGAATCCACCGTGGAATTCGAACTCAATCAGATGGAATCCTCTATGAAAAGCATCCTAATCTTTTTCAATGCAGCTGGAATCGGCCTCATCCCAGTCACAACCAAGCTCGCATAGTCATTGCATCCAATCAAGGGGATCGAATAATTTGGCTATCCTTGATAACATGGATCTTTTTGTTGTAACTTCGGCTGCGGGCTGTAGGTTCTAATTTGAAAAGCAGCCATCGATGGGATACCACATTATGCCGATAGTCTTCAAGTGATTAGACAAGTTAAATGAAAGTTCATAATCAAACTCCCGATCCTGAACCGTGATATCTTCCACAACTTGCTTCACGTTGCTTGTCCATTTTCGCAATTTGAATCCTGCAGACGCCAGAAGATGCCTTGATTCATCACGTTTTTGTTTAGCTTCCTCAACCGAATCTGCATCGCTAATCAGATCATCAACGTACATGTCTTCACGGATCGCCTTTGCTTCCTCCGGAAAAAATTCATTTCCATCTTCAGTTACCCTTTTTAAGATTCTAATAGCAATGCAATGTACACTTGCTGTACCAAAGGTGACTGCATTCATTTAAAAAATTTTTACATATGTCATCTTCTCCTCTCGCCACATAATCAGTTGACAGCATCGATCTTATGAACTGACCAAAATTTTCCGATACATTTTTTGAATGTCGACCGTAAAGGTGCCTCGGTGAATCCGCCATTTAAGAACGAGATCTATGATACTCGACTGCAATTTTGGACCCACATGTAGACTTTCATTGCAAGATTGCCCATCCGAATCTTTCGCTGCTGCATCAAGCACTGCTTTCAGCTTCGTAGTAGCGCTAGCTTTGAAAACCGCGTGATGAGGCAGGAAATAGTGAAATGGGGTATCCAGAACCACATTATTCGCATCTATTTCCTCCATGTGATGGAGTTATTCATATTGTCGGATACATTTCGTGTAGTCCGGACTAGAATTAGGCAGCTTTTGGTAAAGAAACCAAATAAGGACAGTGTCCCAACTATCTACCGGCACGGTCATGTTTTCCAGCGCTAGAAAACACTCCCTTGTGGTTTATAAGAGATCTCTAATACTGGCCAAAAAGGTTCTCCATTTGGATGTTGACCAAAATGCCCTTAAGGTCGTACTTCTCCTTCAAAAGTTTCCAAGCTTTCTAATAGCTCGCTGCTTCGACCGACAAATTTTGCAAAAACTGGTTTGCATCGCCATTAGACATGATTGCAAGAATGCACTTTATCGATGTCATCAAGGTTTTTGTTATCATGTACGAGGGCCTGAAACTTGTTGTGAAAGGCACGCCAGGTAATATACAAACCATCGAAATTCGGCAGATCAATCCGTGGAAGTCGAATCCATGTATGCGATGATGACGCAGCTGCTGAAAGATTCGATGCACCAGTATTTGTTGGAGCCGCAATCATTGGCGAGTATTTTTTAATTGCGTCAACCAGTTCGGCCTTATACTCAGGGTAAAGTTCATTTATTTGTTCAGAAACGACCAATAACTCATTCTGCTTTAAAGTTTCCTCCAGCATGGGGGTGGTCGTGGCGCGATAGTTGTGTGTTCGCCTGTCAACCTCATGGTCACAGGTTCGATCCCTGCCGTAGTCTATGTGTTCTTATTTTTCCATTAAAAACCAATTCTAAAAATAAATGTCATACAATGAGTTGCTGGTTTACTCATTACATGCTGTTTAGGCATAGAACTAACAACATGTGATTGAGTAAAACTAGTAAACCGATAAAAATATGACAAATAATACAAAAATTGATGCGAATTATAAGGGACATCAATAAATAAGACACGGAAATTTCTCCGCATTAGTTCAGCCGCCATCCCTGGAGATAAAATCTGAGACAACAAACACCTACAGTCTCCGAATATCGCGCCACACATCTTTCCTATCATTCTTTCTCTTCATTAACCTCACCCTCACGCCCGCGCTGTGTTGAAACATTTAAAGGGTATTCATAATCCCTTGAGCACGTGTAGATTATAAAAAAAAAAAAAAGCATGCCTGCCCCAATGATGGCTTCATGGTAGGATTTGGAAGTCAAAACATCTTCTTCCAATTTACACAAACGAGCTGATGTATTTATATACCCTAACCTTACGTTCCTTTGGCCCTTTTTTAAAATTAGTGAGATCTTTGATTATTTTAGTCAAAATTCCCTTTTGCAGCTCACCATATTTATAATTTTTGTTATCAGTCATTATTAAAATGATATTTTACTTATAACTCGAGAGGTATGACGTAAAAAGACAAGTTTACAACAATTTAAGGCAAGACTTACTGTTTAATTTGCTGCAATTGCTGCTACTACTGTTACTGTAGCTACTGCCGACGACTTGAACTCTGCTGATGTACTACGATAATATCGATTTGTAGAGTCTCTGCTGGACTTTGTTCGAAATTATTTTTGATAAGAATTTTTATTTACTTAATTTAAATTTAATACTATGTTCCCACCGAAGCGAAATCTCGGATTTCGTAGATTTCTGTCCACATCTACTCATTCCACAATATAGTTTTAGGATTTCGAAATCCGAGATTTCGTTGAAAACACAATGTGAATTTTAAATTTCACCATACTTAGGTAATAAGCTTTTTATGTGCAAATAACGATCTTTCAATCTAACGATAAGGAGATAAAAAGATAGAGTATGAATTTTTATTTGACAAAGTGGCTTGGGTTGATGGATTAGATAAACAAAAATGATTGTTTTTTGTGCTTTTTGAGAGATGAAATCGTGGCTTAGGAGGAGTGAACACTAATTTGAAATCTCGAAATTTTCTTGCTGAAATCTCTGATTTCGTTTTGGTGGGAACATAGTGTAAATTAAATTAATTAGATTTTAAGTATATTTGTTAAGAAATGAATTAATCAGTGATTAAAAATAATTTGCTAGTCCACAATTTAAATCACTTGACTGCTTTTTCCTACGAATCGTAAATTCGTTTTTCGTTTTTGTTAATATCTGGACACACACCGCACAAAATGTTTAATGTTTATAAAGGTTATTTACGTTTATTTTTTGTAAAGGCCGATTTGTAAAAAAGGCTCGAAGGGCCAAATGTTTTGGCAAAAACATTAACAAGTCTTTCGCTTGACGATCTGCTTATGGTTGGACCGACCACACAGCCTGATCTTTTTACCATTCTTATTTTCTAAAGTTCGCTTACGTATTCATGGCAGATATTCGTCAGATGTTTCGGAAAATGTTCATTCACGAAGACGATCGCAAATAATGTTTTAAAGGGGGTTATGTAGATAATTTTATAACAGGAGCCAATGACCTTTGGAAGCAAATCAGCAAATTAGACTGACATTATATCGTTACTAACAAAAGGGCAGTTTAAAATAAGAAAGTTTTGCGTCAACCATGAACGGTTATTAGAAGACACTCCTGCAGAACACATAGAATATTTTTTCATCATAAATAACACCCATACAGTAAAAACTTTGAGAATGGTTTGGCAACCACATCAAGAATATTTCAAATTTAATTATGTACCAGAAGTGCACAGGAGGCTACCAAACGGATAGTTTTCTGCGATCTGGGAAAGAGCTTCGACCCACTTGGCTTAATCGGTTCAGTCATTGTTAAGGGTAAGCTTTTAATGCGATGTCAAATTTCTGTGTTGCCCCCTGCATCTTCTGTGTTGCCCCCTGCATCTTTTTGGCCAGGCAGAATATATAGATATCCAGATTCTTGCATTCTCCGATAGTAGTGAAGTCGCATATGGAACACGCTGCTATCTCCGTTCACTTAGTCAGTCAGGGGAAGTAAATTGTAACCTCATATTCTCAAAATAACGCGTCAGTCCGCTATGGCTAAAACTTTACCCAGGCTAGAGCTTCAAGCAGCTGTCATGATGGTCGAATTAGTCGATAGACTTACAAATATTCTTCAGCTTAAGATCAATGACATTTATTTTCACACGGATTCACAGATTGTCTTAGGCTGGATCTCCAACCATTATATAAATGGGTCACATTTGTCGCCAACAGGATAGCAAGGATTCAAGAACTCGCACAAGCAGAGCAATAGAGACCAATTGCAGGAAACCAAAATCCAGCAGATCTAGTTTCCAGATTCCTTGGTCTGAAGGTCCATCTTTCTTTAGCTCAGTACATGAAAGCTGGCGCGAAGCTGAACCAATGTCCCGGAACATAAATCACCTAAGAAGGCACTCCTTGCAGCACACCCGCAAATAACCTGCATTATTTCAAACGTCAAATACAATGACTCACTGGAGCTGGAACGAATTTTCGCATACGTTTTTCGTTTCTACAACAAATCACGTAAAATCAGTTCTACTGCAGTTGTATTAAATCTACCGATAGTAGAAGAAAGTAGTCTTGCTTTTAACGGCCTTATTTATAACATGCAAATACTAGAGTTTAAAGATGAATATAATTGCCTTCAAAACTTTAAGGAAGTTGACAAATCGACCCGATTAGTTATGATTCTAAACATCAAATAATCTTGCCAAAGAATAACTTGCTAACTAATCTTATCTTTTCTTTCTATCATTTAAAGTCTCTTCATGCAGCACCACACTAACTCCTGGCTATAGTTCGTCAAAGGTATTGAACCCTAGATGGGTTGAATAATGCTCGACGAGAATTAAACAAATGCTTGCAATGCTTGCGTGTCAAACCAAAAACGGTCGAGCAGTTTATGGGAAATCTTCCCAAGGAACGAGTAACTCCTGAGCGTCCATTTATTACCCAGGGCCCGAACCGCTATAAAAAGCTACCTCGCTGTTTTCGTTTGCTTTGCCACGAAAGTAGTGCATTTGGAATTCGCTAATTGCAGCACTTCGAAGATTTATCGCCCGACGTGTCATCTGCCGTACAATATTCTGCGATAACGCGACTAATTTCGTGAGTGCACGAAACGAGCTGCGTGAATTAGCCAACCTATTTGATAACCAAAGTTTGCTAAAAATTCAAGAACTTTGTGGTATCAATAGAAAGGAGTGGCGCTTCATACCTCCACGATCTCCTCATTTCGGCAGCGTCTGGGAGGCAGCCGTAAAATCAGCAAAGCACCACCTAATCGGAGTAGCAGCACATGCAGCGCTTACCTATGAAGAACTTAGCACGCTCACCGCTCAAATCGAAGCAATATTGAACTCACGTCCAATCAGACCGATTTCAACATCACCAAATGACCTGGAACCTCTCACTCCAGGCCACTTCCTCATCGGACGCCCACTCACCTCTATACCAGAACCCTGCCTAGTCGACGTAAACACATCGCGACGCACCAGATTTCGAAGGCTTCAACAAATACTGCAACAATTTTGACAGCGTTGGTCTCGGGACTACCTCCTCAGTCTTCAGGAACGTACCAGGTGGTCGAAGAAATCAAATTCTATCGCAGTAGACACCACAGTTCTTATACATGATGACAGCCTTCCCTCTTACAATTGCTTATTGGTCGAATATTGAAAACATTTCCTGACTCCGATGGCATCGTGCGGGTGGCTGAAGTCAGAACTAAACTTGGGACCTACAAGCGCACAACCAACAAACTTTACAAATTACCCATGTGAATAGGAACCTAATTGAAGCTATGAACCTTCAAGGTGGCCAGCATGTTCAGTCCCAACCTGCACCATCATAAAAATATATCATCCTATATTTTTGAACTGAATAATATAAATTCCGCTCAAAGTAGCACAAATCATAATGTACCCTATGAACTTTTAACATTTCATACTTAATTATTTAATTGTCATACATACTTAAATTTATAGTTACACTTTACATTTTCACTCGATTCTTATTTACTGCATTAACTGTTCTTTTAAGTATGAATATATCAAGTACCTATTGAATTTCAATAACCTAACGTAAAGCTTAACGGCTACTATTTTTCTTTTCCTTTTGTTAATTTCTTTCTTAGACTTGTAAGTTAGTTTTAATAAAGCAGAACGAATTGATACCTCACCGAGAACAGAACTCTGCCTTTTTATTTGTTATACCACGAGAGGATTTATTAGAGCTTGAATAAATTCTCGAACAGTTGCGGAAAAGTCGAAGACTCTATCGATTATAGCAAAACTACTTTACAAAAAGTGAATATTTAATCAATATTAATTAAGTTATCTATACCTTTATTAAAAAAAAAAAAAACAGATTAACAAATTAAAAAAAAACACTAAAATAATGAATACAAAACACAGTTCAAGACAGATGTGTAGATTTAAGTTTAAATTTAGAAAAAAAACACACTTATTGATATAGACATGTATGTAATTAAGCTTTATTTAAAAACATTATTTTTAATATGTAATTTAACTTTATAAATAAGAACAAATGAAAAAAAAAAAACAGTTTATGTATAAACAAAAAAAAAACTTAAAAATATAACAATTAGTGTACAAAATATATATAAGGTCATATTTTAATAATCATGTGTAAATATTTCAAATGATACAAACTATTATGTAAACCCTTTACCCTTCGATTAATTATCATCCTGTCAGAAAATTCCACCTATGGTACTCGTATTTCCTTCTTTTTAGAGGGGAGGGATGTAGTGACCACACAACACACCACCTACTCGCATCTTCTAAAACTATCTACTTTCCCTGGCACCATGCTCTAAACTCAGCGAAGGAATAAGCATTATATTATGTTTATGCCATACCCACTCAATCATATTCTTTACTTTTGAACACAATATGGAGTTCCCATAGCATTCGTTTGCATACCTTACCTACAATAATAGATATATTTGTCAATTGCCTTTTACGTCACACTCATTCTGTAGTCATGTGTCCATACGATTAATAATATACTTATGACTCGACAATATGACGATGACAGTATGGATACATAATTATTAAAATCCAAAGTCAAGAGTAAGCGGCACTGCACACAGAGTGAGTATAGTAATCATCGAATATTATGGTTGTGTCAAGGCGTAGGTATATTAAACTGTATCTAGAGCACTTGACCAATATCATAGTCGATGAAAGACGGAGGTACATTGTACTATATTGAGGGCGATGCAAGAGTGGCTATTCTTAGTGAAGAAATAATTAAAATGATGATTGGTACATTGCTTGGCAAAATTGTTACCTTGCACTTTTCCCTTATGAGGTTGGATATGCGTGGTGGGGATGGAATTTGTTGGATTTGAGGGTATAAATAATTTCCCTCAATCATCGAAGAGTCAGAGTTAATCTGATAATATTCTAACCAGGTCGCAGCCAAGCTATAAACAGCGGGACTTTTTAGAAAATAATATAATATAATAAAACTAAAACCAAAGTAGCAGCCAAGCATAGATTTTATATAATAAAACCATACAACATAAAATACTCAAATTCTTGTGTTTTAACTCTCCGGATATTCGCTCTTCACTCAAATCGAGAAAGCAATTCGAATAAATGTCACAACAGCATCTCACTTTTTTAAATTAACTTTTTTCGGTGAAATGAAGCAGAACTATTTTGGAAAATTATCAGGAACTATAGAACTCATGTGCATGCGATAACAACTCAAAAAAAAAATTGAGATGCTGACACTTGTTATGCTTACTTCACGGACAATGGAAATTTTTCTTTCAACACACCAATTGCATTTTCGACTATCCGCCTTGTTGATGTATTGGACGGTTGAAACTCTGAACTGCTTAATCACTTAAATGGCTATTTTGTGGTTATATTACCTAATCTGTATAGCCATATCCAGAATCCCCTAATAAAATCGATCTGCAGGTTCCAACCAGAATCCATTATGGGACATAGCACACTATTCCGCAATACTCTTGCATCGTGAACTTTTCCTGGCCATCTGACACTGACATATTAAAATCGGAAGTCCGGGCCACATACAAGAATACAATTGATGAGTGTTTTCCATGTCGATCAACGAAGCGGTTTTCGTTCTCATTTGGAGCGTTTATTCGAATCAGCCTTCCATCAATGCATCCAGCAACATTTGGCATACCATCAATGGAATAAAATTTTTGGATCACTTCCGAAGTATTTGTTGCCCACTTTACCTGATCAGGGAATACATTTGGCATACCAGCAATAAAATAGAATTATTAAATCACTTCCGAAGTATTTATTGGCCATTTTACCTGACCAGGGAAAACATTTTGGTTGATAGCATTAACAACACTTTCAATTACACGGCAAACCGTTCATTTCGAAACCCCATGCATATCAGCAACACCATGATATTAAGAAACGTTACCTAGCCAATGCAAGGCTAGTAAAAGTTGCTGTTTGGAAGGTGGAGCATGATTACGATTAGTTTCGCGTTGAAATTACGGGCCAATGCTTGTTAGCAACTCCTCAAAAGCAGACAAGTTTATTGTAAATTTTTCATTAAATGTGTGATATATTATAATATTCAAGTTAACTCGCTCTTTAAAAATTCGCGGTTCACGTATCCGATTATTTTCGTCGTTACTATCGTCACTGCTTGAGATCATTTTATTTTAACTGTTTTAAGCACGCGTTGTACAAGTACTAAATTCTAACCGAGAATGAGCCAAATTTTCTTGATTTTATTGGTCTCTTTAGGCTTGTAATAAATTCACTTGTAGTTATTAGTCCCTAACTAATAAATTTTTGTGCAAACAGTTTTACAAATCACAGAAAAGTATATTCACTTGTAGTAATTAGTCAATTGGTACGAGTATTCTTTATGAAACGTAAATTTGCACATAATTTATAAGTTACAAGAAAATTAACAAATAATTATAAGTCTTTAAATTAACAAATAATTATTAGTCTTGTAGTTTTCATCTGTAAGGAAAATTTGTATTTTCATTTATATTACCTTTTTTCTATGCGTTTTATGTGCCTGGGCAGAGTTTTTGGTTGTACACGTACAATATGTATGTCCGACTTTTCGTGTTTGTTCTTTTTTTCCCTATATTATTTCGCCATTGCCAAAAATTGACGTTTAGTGCCAGATGGTCGGTTGGGGTTAGTTGACTAATTTTTGTTGCGGTAAGTTGACTCATGATTTTTTCGTGTGATTTATAATAAAAGAAAATTTTGTTGAGCAAAATATACATTATGGAGCGTGCGTTCAAGCTTATCTATGCTAATCGACGAAGGAGTAACCATTTTTTGCTCATTAAAATGTTGAATTTGCTTACGAAACCCCGTAAATGAAAACATCTTTCCTTATTCTGAGCTTATGGGTTTTTGCATCTGACATGTAAACGGTGATTTTTTAAGAGCTTGGTTTTTGAAAATTCAAAAAAACACAGAAACTTGTAAAAAATGAATGAAATTTTTATTTGGATCGATAAATCAATTTCTGCCATTTACTTTTTAAAAATAATTTCACTTAAATGTTTCCCGCGGCTACACTTCAGGTGGTCCATTCTGAAGGTCCAATTTTGGCAAACTTTTTCACACATTTCGGCCGGAATCTCACTAATGACGCGTTCAATGTTGGCTTCCAAGGCAGCAATCGTGTTTGGCTTGTCCCCATAGACAATAGACTTAACATAGCTCCACAAAAAATAGTCTAACGGGGTCAAATCACATGATCTTGGTGGCCAATTGACTGCGCCAAAACGTGAGATCAACTGCTCACCAAATTCGCCTCTCAATTGATGCATGGTTTTGCGTGCAGTGTGGCATGTGGCACCGTCCTGTTGGAACCACATGTCGACCGAGTTCAATTCTTGCATTTTCGGCAAAAAAAAAACTGTTATCATCGAACGGTACCTTTCTCCATTGGCCGTAACCCTGCGGCCTTCATCGTCCTTGAAGAAGTACGGCCCAATGATGCCGCCTGCCCATAAGCCGCACCAAACAGTGCATTTTTCGGGATGCATTGGTAGCTGCTGAATTGCCTGTGGCAGCTCTTCACTCCAAATACGGCAATTCTGCTTATTCACGTATCCATTTACCCAAAAATGAGCCTCGTCGCTGAAGACAATTTTGCGATAAAACACATTTTTCACAGAGCACGAATTTTGATAATAAATTTCAATAATTTGCAAACGTTGTTCATGCGTAAGTCTATTCATGATGAAATGGCAAACAATACTGAATCGAAATGTCAAATGTTCGTGGAATTTGTCAGGTGTGATCTGTCAAAAATATAAACGTCAAAAACCAAGTAGCAAAAAAATCACCCGTTATAACAAAATACCTAGTAATTAATTTATTTCTGAGCAGCAATTTTTTTTTTCAAAAATTTCAGTTTCATACACCAGAGGCTCAAAATTATAGCATGTTCATAGCGCCAGGTCTCCACTACCACTGTGGCTTTTTAATTCTTTCTTCTATATAAGGTTTCCAACTTAATTTTGTATCTTAAATAAGACCCAAGTATCTTGCTTCATCTGAGAAAGCTAGTGGAGATACTTTTTGTACTTAAGTTTTATACCAATAAAAGCTACAAAAATTGGAAACTTCATATCAAAATTTAGCCAAAAAATTAATTAAAATTTTTATTGAATCCTCCAAAGAAGTGGTTTTTATATTATTTCGATCTTCAATAATATTTCAAATGTTTATGTTTTTTGTAAAAGAAAAATTAATTCATTTCGACAAACAAATTTATCAATTTTCTGCTAGAAAAAGAAGAAATGCATTAAATTAATACAAATGCTTAATTCAATATTATAAAAATATAGTTTTTGCGCAGGGCTGATTTCCTTTACTTTGATATTCTGAACTTTTACTTATAAAATATGCGAACACACAAATTCCTTAAAACCCTATGTTACTTAAGTATATTATACTACGTTTCCACCGAACGTTAATCAAGATATAGGTTTACTAATCTCAAATAGTGTTTTCACCGCTCCTTAAGTAGATTAATTTTGACAGCACTATTCAAGATGCCAATATTGTTTCATTTTCTCTCATGAGGTAGAAGTGAGACAGACAAATTCATCTGTGTCAACCGAAACGAAAAATTCACTCTCCCAATAAATGTGCTCATTTCGCTATGGAAAAAGGTTAGCTCGATTTGTACATCTATTGGCCCTTTGAAGATTTAAATGCGATTTATTTTTAATCTTTATCTGAGAAGATTACAATTTGTATGGTAAACCGTCAAGATTTGTAGGATATTTAGCAAAATCTACTTAAATCTCGGTTTAGTGGTCGGTGGAAACATAGTATAACATCTTATACTACGCACGTGATATCATTTTGACTGACATGAGCTGATTTTTAAAAACAACAACAATGCGGGTTTCTTTTCATTTTTTAACTGCAAAATTATGCAAATTAAAATTAGGTTTTGATATATATTTTTCGTGATTTACAAGCTCACCTGTATACTTATTATATTGCATTCATAATAGGGGTACCCGTTCGGCATTCATATAAAATTAATTAGTAAAATTAATGTTTCTCAGATAGCTTTTTGGTGTTCTCCTTTGGGAAATACATTGAATGTCAAATCCAAAAAAAAATTTATCATTAATTGCTGTTTCACGCACAAACTTCCAGGTGGCGCAGAAAGCAACTTACAAGCAGGGTAGGCTGAACTGTCACTTTTTTTTTAACAAACTACATTAACTACGCCTGCTACGTAGTCAATGTAGCTACAGGTAGTTAATGTAGTAAATGACCAAATTGTAGCAGACGAAGTTTCAAACGTCAAATCGTATGAAGTATCATTTCTCATTTTGTCATGCATCATTTCTTTTGTATTTTGCGGCTGTCAACATAATCAAGTTTTTATCATACTAAATTAAAACAAAGACTTGGGCAAGAAAAATCCAAAAAACTTGTTCTCATTGACTATAACGTTGAAAATCAAAATCAATGATAACAATAAATGCGATGATTACTGAATGTATTTTTGAGTTTATGTTTTTTTCACTTTTTATTTATTTTTTGAGATTTGGAAAAAATGCAAATAAATATAAATTGGGGTATCCCAAACAAAATTTGGAATAGCTCTATTTCCTTTCCTATGCTTATTTATTCCTATTGGTCTAAATCGGGGTTTTGTATTCAAAATTTTTGATTTTTTTCATATCCGGTTGATATCCTATTGATTTTCTTAATTTGCTACGTTAATGTAGCTGAGTATCAAATTGTAGTAAATAAGACGCGTAAACTATTCTATTTACTACACGTAGTTTTTGACGTAGAAAATATAATGTAGTTAATTCGGCCAACCCTGTGAATAATTTATATATACCACAGATAAGTCATATCAAGATTGAAAAGTTTCTTAAATTTCACCCTCCAAAATGCATTTGCTTATATTGTTGTATTTGTAAAGTGGACACTATCCTTGAACAGATGTGAAATCGAAAAACAAAAAAAAAATATTGGGGCTGTGTTAAGAAATTCTAATTTATTAGGCGTAGAGATACTTTATTTGTGGCATAGAGTATGAGATTTTCTTTTTTGGTTTCGGTTTACAGATGTTAGAATTAAAAAATAACGGTAATACTTATAAATAATTGTTATAAGATAACTTTTTGTAAAGCTAATACCTTGCTTTATAAGCTTATTTTAAAATCAAGTTAAATAAATGCAAAGTTAAAAAAAAGACGTGGTTTATACTCAAATTTTGGGAAGAAAAAGATTAAAAACAAAGCTTAAAGTGTAATGTTTTTCAAAACTGCAAAATAATATATTTATTTTAAACTCGTTGCTCCGATTAATTCTTAATCAAAAACTAAAAAATTATATGATACTAGCAGACCCGGGTGCGCGTTGTTCGCGAATTTTACATAAATGTACCAATAACTGTTTGGTTCGATAAAAATTGATTTCTATTAAGAGTCTAAATATATTTTTAAAGCAGTTTTTAATAAATTTTGTATATACAACATTTGTTTAATTCTTTTATAAAAAAAATTGGTGTGGCAATTTTAAACATTTAAAAATATGGACTTAAAAACGAAATTTCAAAAAAAATCATTAACACGTTTTTGAAATAATGAATTTCCGATTTTTTTTTACAAAACATTAATTTTTCGAAATTTTGATATGCAGTATTATTTATAATTCCAAAGGCCTCCTATATAAAAATTTAGAACAAAATCCGTCTATCCATTTATGAGAAAGTCGAAAATCAAAAAATTGTTGTATGGGAGTACCGTTAATAACAAAATATGTAAAAAAAATGTTTGACCAAAATGTAGACCATACCTAAATTAGTGCACACACTTTTTTTATAAAAATTGTTAGAGCCGTTTTCGAAATAATCAAGATGGTAGAAAATATTTTCTGGCAAGTGCCGTTATTTTTAAGTATTACGTATTTCAAACTAATCTATCTTAGGCACGCCAGCAAAATAAACATTAAAAAACATAATGAAAATCGGTTAGATAGTTTCAGAGTTCATTCGACACATCAACCTGACACGAGAAATATATATAATAGACTAGCAGACTTGCTAGATTGCTTGCGCTAGATTGCACTCATGATTATTAGATATAAAAAATGGGAGAAACACGGATTCTCCAAGTCCAAGCCACAAATTTTCATTGTCTGCCCTTGCGGCTTT
The DNA here is from genome assembly GCA_910595825.1 of Philhelius pedissequus. Taxonomy (NCBI): domain Eukaryota; kingdom Metazoa; phylum Arthropoda; class Insecta; order Diptera; family Syrphidae; genus Philhelius; species Philhelius pedissequus. The sequence goes on along the minus strand of OU343161.1, from coordinate 141,597,025 downwards.
TACATATCGTCATCGCGAAGCCAAATGTATCGGGGATTGTAAAGCCTTTTCAAAGGTATTGCTGATTCCGATGGAATCTTAGGTATTCGAGGCAACAAGGCGACTTCTTCTTTAAACTTTCCAGTCAATATCATTGCCTTAAGTTCGTTTCTAGTAATCCTTTTGATGACGAACCGTACACCGTTGCATAATTTTGGAGGATTTAAGTTCCGCAAAAGAATGAGCCGTGAACTAATTTAGACAGAGAGGCATTCCTGCCATATCCAGAGAATTAAAATATTCAGTCGGAAAATTGAAGCTCTTATTTTCATTAATAATAGTGTCAATTGACTTAAAAGTTATCAAATCACTTGGCAATAAAAATTTTGAAAGAATAAATTTACGTTTTGACACTGGACGACGACGATGACTGTAGGAACACACAACCTATGTTATGTATATTAATTTGCTAATATCTTACTTTGATTTTCGGGTGTCCTAAAAAAAATCTTAGTACTGAGGACGAAGCGAAGGAAGCATCTTTAACCTTCAGCGAAAAATTGGAGGAATTTAAAGCAACCAGATTGTCGACACCAACAACTACAACCGCGGAATATATCCGTAGATTAATTACTGAATAAAATAAAATTATAATTAAAGTTTGTATTGGCCTCAAATCGCAATTTTCAAAACTTTTAAAATTGACATCTTTGTTAAATAAGTTAAATAGTTAATAATCTAAGCAAATAATTAAATTGTTAAATAATTTGTGCACGCCAAAATTAATAACTTCAAATATGCCATCCAACTAGTGCTGCGATTAATTGAACATATTTATTTGCAGTTACATATGTATGTATGAAAAAACTATTAAATTTTGTACATTATTTTTATTTTTACATTAGACGTATATTTTTTTTAGAATTTTGCATTTATCTTTTTTTTTGTAATCACGTAATGTTATCTTAGGCAGCCGGCAGTATTGCCAGGTCCTATTCTTAAGAATACAAATTGTTAAATTTTATGAAAAGAAAAAATAGGGAATCTATATATCTATCTATCTATCTCTATACCATATCTATACTACAATTTTCAAAAACAACATAAAATTATTATACCTGATTTGATTTACATTAATTCCCATAATCTTTTCATTTCATTTCTATTCATATTAAAATCAATAAAAATATCAAATTCATTAAAATCGCTACAAGCATTTGTAATGGGATAATGCTTAGCATAGCTTGTACTATAGCAAGGAACATATAAAAAATCACCTCTTCTTGGTCGCAAAACGCGAACAGGTGCATAAATATTAAACGCTGATAAGAACACTGGACAACTTATATTAGCAAAAAGTACATCAAATGCAAAAAGTACAGAATCTCATTTTCTTCTCGACAAAGAATTTATGCCACTGAAAACTTTAAAATCATTACCATATAACGGCTTATCCATTTTGCGGTTTCAAAAGTAAACGTAAATAAAATACATATAAAATATTTTTTTTCATGATATTTCTTCTTTATTTTAAAGTTTGAACGTTGACATTATGTGTGAAACACTACATTATTTAAATGACCACCACGCGAGTTGTTGCAAGCAACAATTCTTTTGAGGTAATTTCGACTACTATTTGACACATATTGAGCGGTATCTCAGCCATAACTTGACGAATGTTGGTTTTCAAGCGCTCAGGTGTTAAAGGTTTATCTGCATAAACACGGTCTTTCGCGTAGCCTCACAAAAAAAGTCCAGCGGTGTCAAATCGCATGATCTTGGGAGCCAGTTAATATCGCCACGACTAGAAATTACGCGGCCAGGAAATATCTCTTGCAACAAAGCCATATTCGCTCGAGTTGTGTAGCATGTGGCACCGTCTTGTTGAAACCACATATTCTCCAAGTCGTATTCTTCAATAGCATGCAAAAAAAAGTCGGCTATCATATGACCATAACGCTCCGAATTGGCAGTGACAGTCGTTCCATCATCGTTTTCGAAGAACTAAGGTCCAATCACACCTCCGGACCAAAGAGCGACCCAAACAGTGAATTTTTGTAGATGTAATGGCCTCCCTTCTATTACTTGAGGTTTCTCAGAACCCCAAATACGACAATTTTGTTTATTAACATACCCACCGCGTGAGAAATGTGCTTTATCGCTGAAGAACATTTTGTTCGAAAAATCGGCGCCCACCGCCTGTTGTTTAAGCACCCATTCGACGTATGTACGACCTTGTGAATGGTCAGCTGGCTTTAGTTGTTGTGTGAGCTGGACTTTATATGGATGTAGGTGTAGATCCAAATGAAAAATACGCCATAATGTGCCTTAAGACAGTCCTAATTCCTGAGAAAGACGAGGAATCGACACATTCGAGTCTTCGGCAAAACTTTCACTTACAGCACCGATATTTTCAGTTTTACAGATTTCTAATTGCAGCCCTATAGTTTTGAAACCGTAAAATGGATAACCCTTTATAAAACTATCCAGCCTGTCTGAAAACAGCGAAATGCCACACGATAAAAGCGAAGCAACCATTCTGTTGCAATCCTAAGATACAGTTTTTTTTTATTGCATTTCGCATTTTGATACAACAAACATGCTCGATTTCGTTTTACATTTTTTTCTCTTTTACACACAAGACAAGAGAGAGAATGAGACACAAAATAAAGCACCAACAAAAATATGAAAGAAGACAATAAATGTCCAAGATGACTCTTGAACCACCCCTGACAAATTTAAAATTTCTTTGGATAACACGTTATCAATTTCAACATGTTGCTTTCTTCCAACCAAATAACTTTTAATCCAGCTTAGCAGCAAGGAGTGAAAACCAAACATCGCTAGTTTTAATAGAACATTACACTGAACACGGTCAAATGCCTTTAAAAAATCGGTATCGGTAGCGTCGATTTGGGATTTGTTTTCATATGATAGGAAATACCTTTTGAAAATTGACAATTCCACTCATAAATCCATGTTATTGATCATGATCAGAACTAAACTAAACAATTTATTTTTGACTATTACTTCAAAAACTTTAGGAATCAATTGAAGTTTTGCAATACGTCTGTAATTTTCAACATGGCTTTTGGACCCACATTTATGAAGGGGAGTGATATACGAATACTTCCATGTATCTAAAAATAGACCTTGAGTTAAAGACATATTGAATAGTGGTGCTTCAACCAATGCATTCACTTACTGCTCCTTCAAATTTTGTTTATTCTTAGTTACAATTGAGGATTACGACGAAGACTTTGTTTTTGTTGTTTTTATTTTTGTTTGTTTTTTTTATATTATTTCTTTTTGGGTTTTTGTTTTTATATTTTTTGTGCTTTTTTTGTAAGGAAAGTATAATTTTGAAAAGAAATACTTCATCATAAAAAGTGTTTTTTACTTTGATTTCCTTTAAACATGCTTTTCTTATGGAGATAATTGCAAGTTATGATAATCTTTGCTCCTACATTTTATTTCTGGCACATATTAAACGTGCAGTAAGTTGAACTTAACAAAAATTGCGTATTTGTAAGGTGCTCACTAACCAACTGATGATTCAAAGTGAGATTGCCGGCACGATACGCAAATTTTGTGGACTAAAGGCCGTTTAAAGCTATTTTGAATCAATAATTTCAGTTATTATATAGAATTGTATTATAAAAAAAAAACACCTTCTTAAATCATTTTGTATTTTATTTGACCTTCGACGTCGCTTTATAAATACCTGTACGTGAACGTCGCGTATGAGTATGCTTGAATTTGTACATGGTACACGCAATGAATCCGCACCGCAAGTATGCAACGAACAAAATAAAAGCTAAAACCAAATTCTAAAAGTAAAAAGAAATTAAAGTTCTCTTTTTCTCTTTATCCTATTTTTCACGTCGCATAGCGTGGCATTGGCTGGCATATCTGGTTTCTCTTATGGTAGTATCTACTCGTATCTATGAAATGAGGTACGTTTACGTACAGGTACATAGAACGAATCAGCACCACAGCGCACAGCCACAGCAGTCTCAATTAAAATGAATACCAATTTCAATTCTCTTCGTACATCGTACTGACTACTGATCCTACTTCTGTTGCGCTACCGCACCGATACCGAAAACATAGGGTGGAATGAACGACGTTGACCGAAGCACGATGAACTGAATGTTGTTGAACACCTAACCATATAGACTTGTACTTGCAATTCTCTGGTGTCTGGTAGAAAAGGGTTAAGTCAAAAAAATCGGCTTTTCGATTTTTATTGGACTTAAGACATATTTTTTTCTATATCATTTGGTCCTACCAGCGTAAGCCTAGCGTTACTCCTTCCTATAGAAATATTCGGTACAAAGGGTGTAAGTCAGAAAGTTTTCAGATTTGTTTGGTATAAAGGGTGTAAGTGGACTTAAGTCCCTTGTATTTAATTATTTTAAAAGCTTAAGTTATCTTGTGATTCAAAAATCTAGTTGCTTTTAAGGTGTTAAGTCATCTAGTATAGTCGGTTGCTATAGAAAGGATACACATTTCTAAGTTTAACGAAAGATAATAATAATTAATTTCGTAAATGTCCTAAAAAAATACAAGATTTCAAATCCAAAAAGGATTTGTGCTAACTTTTAACTTCAGTTCCACATGGTTTTCATGACATTTACAAAAATTTAGCAACTTCGGAAGAGACACCAGATAATAATTCAGATTTGTTAGAAGATGGCCAGAATGAAATGTTAATACTTATTATTATATTATTTATACTTGAATTAATTTATTTTATTAAAGTATATTTTCCAATTAAATGGAGTTATTTATGTAAAAAATAACCGCATAGAAAAAACGTAATTTAAACAGGTACACAAAAAACAGATTACTCTAAGGAGATATGTCATCAGAAATTTGAGTAGGTACTCATATTTTGATGTCAATAGCTTAATGCTATCACAGAATACCATTTTTATGATTACATCATTACATCATCAATTTTTTGAAAAAGCAATATTTGGATTTACAAATAAATATTCATTCTTAGATCCCATTTTGCGGAAAACTACTATTTCTGACTTAACCCTTTTCTACCAGGCACCAGAGAATTATCGCTTCTCTTTCTTTTGAAAGAAAAGTTTGATGAGAGCTACAGACTAGAAGTTTTTTACAGTCGGGAAGTTTTTTTCGTTTGTTTTATCCAATAATTAAGTTCCCAACATCGATAGTTCTTTGGCAGTATTTTCACTAATAGTCAATTTAAAAAATACGAGTTAAAAAAACATCAAAGTGTTAATCTTACACCCACAAATTTTGCATTTAAAGTAAATGTTTGCCTTTTAATTGAATGAGTTGCAAATCAATAAATTCCTTTGTCTCCCTGCAAACCTCTTTATAAAACCTTATATATTCAATTGTTGCATTTATGTCTGGACCATACAGCAAACGAACCCCTCATCAGACACTGCGAATAAACTTTAAAAAAAACACTAATAACTCACCTCGAACCTCGCCATAGCAAACTTCAAAAAGAAAGGCTTATGCTGACAGTGTCTTTTTGTCCAAATTGGGGGAAAAACTCGACAAACAAAGTGAGTTCATAATATCCCTCTTAACAAAACAAATAAAAAATAATAACGAGGAACTTGAAAAAAAGATTCAAGATCAATTTGACTTTGTAAACAAAAACATAAACTCAATTAATATAAAAGTGCAACAACTCGAGAGTGCAAACATTAAAATTAATACCGAAATTGAATCACTCAAATCAGATGTAATCAAAATTAAATCCGAACTCAATTATACCAAAAAAGAATTGGAAGTAAATAGTAATAAGCTCTCATTAATTGAAACTGAACTCGTCGATGCATCAACAACAATAAATAATCTTGATAACAAACTTGTAGCCAGTGATGCAGTGATATTCGGTGTCCTTATATCCCTGATGAAAACTTAAAAACGCTCTATAACCATCTCTGTCACACACTCGATATTAAACCACCGGTATTGATAGATTTGTTTGGCACTCGCTCGAAAGAAAAAATCTGATAATAACACAGCCATAATTGTTAAATTTAAGTCACCATAGGAAAAAAATTTCCTCCTCACTTCAATTGCTAAGCACATTAAAAAAAATAAAACGCAACTATGCCTCAAAGACATTGGTCTTGAATCAACTGTTCAATTCTTTGTCCGCGAATCGTTATCATAAAAAATAACAATTTAATTCGGCACGCAATTCAACTAAAGAAAGAAAAGACAATTTCTGCGGTGTTTACTATCTATTTGCGGCCGAGTATATGTCAAACGGCTGCTGTCAGATGTCAAATGAGTATGTGTCGATAATGTAGAAGACCTTGATGTAATTGCCAGTCTAAAACTACATGAAAATTAATTTATATTATTATTATTATTACTGTACTAAACATTAAATACTTTTATATAAAAAACTCTTAGTTTAAAAGTATATACATATTAACAAGCAGTAGTAGTGATGGCATCTTACGATCCATGGTAAAAGTCTTAAATAATAATCAAATGGAAGGTCTGGGGGTGTGTCACTTAAACGCACAAAGCTTATTTTGCAAAATTGATGAAGTTATGGATGTGTTTGAAGGTTCTGATACCGAGATCATAGGTGTTTCTAAAATTTGGTTTCTGGATACAAATAGTGACGGAATGTATAGCCGTATATAGAGAGTGGCGAATTATGTACGCAGTAATCTAGCATGTAAATTTAGCTCCAGGTCCGAAGCGGGGTCGGTAATGGAATATGTTTTTATAGGCATTTAGGCTGAAAATAGTTCCTTAACAATAGGCGTTGTGTATAGGCCTAATAACTATGTTGCTTTAACCCCATTGATTACGCTTTTGGAAAATAATTCTTTGCGCACTTCTAAAGTGCTTATTTGTGGTTACTCAGTAGCAACCTTCTTGCAGTAAGCCTTTTAATCGACGAAACGAGGACATTCAAATTGTTTCCAGTTAACACGACCATTGCCACCCATTTGAGTGATGTTCTACATTATGACCAGTTGTCCGCACCAGCTTTTTCAAAACACGACCTAATTTACTTAGCGTTCGACTTTAGCATAAATAGCCTTGCAACCACATTTGAGTATCCAGATTTTAACAGAGTACATTATTCTCAGTTGGAACAAAATATACAGAGTGATTCGAAATTATAAAAAAAATGACAAAAACCTTTTCTTATTTAATATTAATTTAATTGCTTTAAAAGCTTAAAAAAACTAATTCTTTTTGGCCAAATGCAACTTGAAATAAATTGTGTCTTATCGCGGTGGTGGTCAAACAGCAAAGAGACTGAGTGACGATTGCCCAAAGTTAACGTTACAAAGCGAAAATAGAAAAATATAAGTTAGATAATATATTTGTTTGTACATGTAAAGCAAACAAGAATTACTGCAAGGGCCGTTAGAAGTTATATTACATAGCAAGAAAAAATTGAATTTAACATAATGAAAATGTAAGGTAAAATAATTACAGGGTGTTTCTGTTGATGATTATAGGTTTTGGCTTGTTTTTGCAGCACATTTCAGAACATTCAGCCCCCCCTGGAAGACTCCGGTCCTTCAGCGATTGGAAGTGGGGCAACCTTAGTGATGGGACGAATGTAGTCTCCAAACTTCGTATGGATAGTAACGACTCTGACTTGGCTATCTTTTCCAGGATGAATTTCTGAGATACGACTAATTATCCATTCTGAGGGCGGTAGGTTCGGTTCCTTGAGTAAAACTACGTCATCTACATGAAGATTTGCTTGAATTCGTTGCCACTTTAGTCGATGTTGAAGAGATGTCAGATATTCCTGATGCCATCGCTTCCAGAAGCCATGGAGGAGTGTCTGTAAAGCAAACCAATTAGTTTTTATGCAATTGTTTGAGATGTTTGATTGAGGAACTGCGACATATGGTTCCCCAATCATAAAATGAGATGGAGTTAATGCAGTTGGTTCGCCATCTGATACCTGCCACATTGGGCGCGAATTCAAAAGAGCCTCGATTTTTGCTAGTAAGGTGTACATTTCTTCGAAGGTTAATTTGTTGTCACCAATAATACGTTTGAGGTGGGTTTTAACAGACTTTACACCTTCTTCCCAGAATCCTCCGAAATGAGGTGCAGAAGGAGGTATAAATTTCCATGAAATATTGTCCTTTGACAAATGATCAGCCACAATAGTGTTATGGTGCTGACTTCGAAGATGATTAAACATTTCGTCAAGTGTACGTTTTGCGCCATGGAAGTTCGTTCCATTATCGCTGCAGATTTGGATGGTTTTCCGCGGCGCGCGACAAATCGGCCTAAGGCTAATAGAAAGGCATTGGTTGAGAGGTCTCCTACCAATTCGAGATGGATTCCCTTTGTTACAAAGCAAACGTATAATGCTATGTATGATTTTACGAATTTAGGGTTTCGCAAACGAGATGACCGCAACGTTATTGGACCGGCGTAATCACAGCCTATCTTGCTGAAGGGTCGCGAATAAATTATGCGATCCATAGGCAGTTACCCATTAGCTGCTATGAAGTTGCAATACGTTGACGAAAACAGACTACACATTTATGAACTATTTTGCGAATCAAATTTCTGCACCCAAGAATGTAAAAGTTTGCGTTTATTATTGAAAAGGTTAATGTCACTCCCGAATGTAAAATGAAAATAATGAACACTGCACTCTTTTAATTATAATAATTTTTGAAAATAAGAGTTCCCTAGTTGATAGGGGTTGAAAATTACGATAAGCATGTTCTCGACGATAATTATATAGAAAACGGCGTACATATGCGACCAGGCGAACAAGTTTAATCCAGTTAGATGAGTTTTTAACAATTGAATCCACATTAAGATTGCTAAATTCTAAATTAGATATAAATACCTTTGTTTTGGCTGCCGGAATACTTCCCTCTTCTAACATTTCTTTTGAAAATTCTTCAAGAACTGTGTTTGATGCAGGCCAAAGACTTCTGTCCAGACTAAGCCAATGAGGTCCTTTCCACCACATCTCATTTAAACATAAATGTGATGGTGAAATGCCACGAGAAGCAATATCTGCTGGGTTGCTGGTCGAGCGTACGTGGTTCCACATCTTACGCGGAAATGAAGATATTATCTCCGAGGTTCTGTTGCCAACAAATACAGCCCATCTTTTTGGTAACGCTGACAACCAGTGGAGAACTATGGATGAATCCGTCCAAGCAAAAGTTTTTATTTCTTTTTCCTGTTAAGAAAATTTTAATATTACTTATGAGACGGGTTAAAAGAAGAGCTCCACAGAGTTTAAGTCTAGGGAGTGATAATATTTTTATGGGTGCAACTTTACTTTTCGCTGCCACCAGAGAAACCGATACACCTTTATCTGAATTAATATTTCTGCAATAAACTACAGCTGCGTAGGCGTCTAGCGATGCGTCACAGAATCCATGCAGTTCCCAATTGGTGTTGTTAGACCGAATCATTCTAGAGATACTCAAGGTTTCAAGTTGGTGAAGTTCTTGATGAATTAATTTCCAACGATCTGCAAGATTCTCTAGAACTACTTCATCCCAAGATAACTTTTCCTTCCAGATGTCCTGCATAATAATTTTCACCCCAACTACAACTGGAGCCAAAAATCCGATTGGGTCAAAAATTCGAGATGCTTCCGAGAGTATTCGACGCTTGGTAATTGTTTTAGATGAATGTAAGCGAACCTTATAAGAAAAACAGTCCCTCGATGGACACCACTGCAACCCTCAAAGCTTGACTGAATTCGAATCCTCAAATTCCATTGGCGAAATATCTCTCTGTTCCTCTGGTAGCGATAAGAGTAAAGGCCAGCAGTTGGTTGTCCATTTCCTGAAATGAAATCCAGCCGATTTCAGTAATGCTACTAGATCGGATCGGAGTTTGATCACCTCATCGATAGTGCCTGCCCCCGTCATTACATCGTCCACATAAAAATCGTTAAGTATAACAGAAGAAGCAATAGGATGTGAGAGAGAGGATTCTAGAGCTACTTGTTTGATAGAACGAACTGCTAAAAAGGGTGCCGAATCAGTGCCATATGTGACAGTGAGAAGACGATAATGTTTAGCTGGGCTTTCAGGTGTTTCGCGCCATAATATCCTTTGAAAGCCAGTATGTTTGGGTGAAACCCATATCTGACGATTCATTTTTTCTATATTCTATATATATATAAAAATATGACTATTTTGTTTAGCAGCAAATAAGAGTACTAACACATTAAACTTTGAGTGGTTTTTTAACTGGCGCAACCATCTTTAATTTACTGGAAATAACATAATCAACCTCTCTGCTGATCAGTGTTGCCAATCATTAATTTTTCTTTTGTGAATTACACGATACGAAATCTGTACGCGAATTTTCCATAAATGTACCAGTAACTGTTTGGTTGGATAAAAATTGATATTCCATTCTAAAATACATATCTGGTTATTCTTATTCTGAGACCAAAACCAATACTCAAAACGATGGTTTCATTCCATTTTTATTAAACTATATACTAAATGAAATTAATGAAGTGTGAGTACTGATTGGCTCACAAAACCGACACAGAGAATCGTATATATCCTTTGTGTTGCCGTTTTCCTTTTTTGTAAATGGAATTTAAATTAAATGCATGACTGGATATCACGTACTTGCTCTTATATTCGATCACATCGTGAAATATTTCTATTAAGAGTCTAAATATATTTTAAAAGTAGTTTTTAATAAATTATTTATATACAACAATTGTTTAATTTTTTTATAAAAAAAATTGGTGTGACAATTTTAAACATTTAAAAATATGTTAGTATGCAGTATTATTATTTTTTTTTTTTTTTAATTTTAACTATATGCTATATTTATAATTCGAAAGGCCTCCTATATACAAATTTTGATCAAAATCCGTCTAGCCGTTTATGAGAAAGTCGAAAACCAAAAAATTGTTGTATGGGAGGTACCGTTAATAACAAAACATGTAAAAAAATGTTTCACCAAAATGTAACCTAAATTAGTGCACAGACTTTTTTTATAAAAATCGTTAGAATTAATGTTAACGGTTAGATAGTTTCAGATTTCATTCGACACATCAACCTGACACGAGAATTTATATAATAGACTAGCAGATCTGCTAGATTGCTTGCGCTAGATTGCACCCATGATTATTAGATATAAAACTTGGTATTTTTAAGGAAGTGATTGATAAAGTTTATAATTCATAGCATTCATTGCTTTCAATTAATTATAAGATCTTAAGGATTAACAATATTACTCGTTAATCTGTCGTTTGTTAAAACAAATAAATTTGATGGTTTTCAAACACATGTGCATGCAACATATAGCTGACCATGGGAGAAACACGGATTCTCCAAGTCTAAGCCACAAATTTTCATTGTCTGCCCTTGCGGCTTATAAATATCGTCATCGCGAAGCCAAATGTATCGGAAATTGCAAAGCTTTTTAAAAGGTATTGCTGATTCCGATGGAATCTTAGATATTCGAGGTAACAGGACGACTTCTTCTTTAAACCTTCCAGTCAATATCGTTGCCTCAAGTTCGTTTCTAGTAATCCTTCTGATCACGAACCGTACACCGTTGCATAATTTTGGAGGATTTAAGTTCCGCAAAATAATGAGCCGTGAACCAATTTAGACAGGGCTTGTGTGGCGGCATTCCTGGCATAACCAGAGAATTAAAATATTCAGTCGGAAAATTGAAGATCTCATTTTCATCAATAATAGTGTCAATTGACTTAAAAGTTATCAAATCACCTGGCAATACGAATTTTGAAAGAATAAATTTACGTTTTGACACTGGACGAGGACGATGCCTGTAGGAACACACAACCAACGTTATGTATATTAATTTGCTAATATCTTACTTTGATTTTCGGGTGTCATAAAAAAAATCTCAGTATCATCTTTAACCTTCAGCGAAAAATTGGAGGATTTTAAAGCTACCGGATTTTCGAAATCAACAACTACAACCGCGGAGTATATCCGTAGATTAATTACTGAATAAAATAAAATTATAATTAAAGTTTTTATTGGTCTCAAATCGCAATTTTCAAAGCTTTTAAAATTGCCATCTTTGTTATATAAGTTCAATAGTTAATCATCTAAGCAAATAATTAAATTGTTAAATAATTTGTGAACGCCAAAATTGATAACTTCAAATATGCCATTTAACTAGTGCTGCGATTAATTGAACATATTTGTTTGCAGTTACATATGTATGTATGAAAAAACTATTAAATTTTGTATATTATTTTTATTTTTACATTATACGTATATTTTTTTTAGAATTTTGTATTTATCTTTTTTTTGTAATCACGTTTTGGGGGTGGCCGTGGCGCGAATGTTGTCTGTTCGCCTATCAACCTCATGGTCACAGGTTCGATCCCTTACTTAGTCTACGAGTATGTCTTCTTCTTTTTCCATTAGAAATCAATTCTAAAAATAAATGTCATACAATGAGGTGCTGGTTTACTCATTACATGCTGTTTAGGCATAGAACTAAGAACATGTGATTGAGTAAAACTAGTATACCGATAAAATATGAGGAAGAATAAAAAAATGAATGCGAATTATAAGGGACATAGATGAATAAGACACGGAAATTTCTCCGCATTAGTTCAGCCGCCATCCCTGGAGATACAATCTGAGACAACAACCACCTACAGTCTCCGACTATCGCGCCACACATCTTTCCTATCATTTTTTCTCTTCCTTAACCTCACCCTCACGCCCGCGCTGTGTTGAAACATTTAAAGGGTATTCATAATCCCCTGAGCGCGTGTAGATTATAAAAAAAAAAAAATCACGTAATGTTATCTTAAGCAGCCGGCAGTATTGACAGGTCCTATTCTTAAGAATACAAATTGTTAAATTTTATGAAAAAAAAAAATACGAGTAGTTAATCTATATACTCGTATCTATCTCTATACCATATCTATACAATTTTTAAAAACAATATAAAATTATTATACCTGATTTGATTTATATTAATTCCGATAATCTTTTCTTTTTTTTTCATTTCTATTCATATTAAAATCAATAACATTATCAAATTCATTAAAATCACTACAAGCATTTGTAATGGGATTATGGTTAGCATAACTTGTACTGTGGCAAGGAACATATAAAAAATCACCTCTTCTTGGTCGCAAAATGCGAACAGGTGCATAAATATTGAACGCTGATAACAACACTTTACAACTTCTTTTAGAAAAAAGCACATCAAATGCAAAAAGTACACGGTACGGTATCTCAGCCATAACTTGACGAATGTTGGTTTTCAAGCGCTCAGGTGTTAAAGGTTTATCTGCATAAACACGGTCTTTCGCGTAGCCTCACAAAAAGAGTCCAGCGGTGTCAAATCGCATGATCTTGGGAGCCTGTTGATATCGCCAGGACTAGAAATTACGCGGCCAGGAAATATCTCTTGCAATAAAGCCTTATTCGCTCGAGTTGTGTAGCATGTGGCACCGTCTTGTTGAAACCACATATTCTCCAAGTCGTATTCTTCAATAGCATGCAAAAAAAAGTCGGCTATCATATGACCATAACGCTCCGAATGGACAGTGACAGTCGTTCTATCATCGTTTTCGAAGAACTAAGGTCCAATCACACCTCAAGACCAAAGAGCGCCCCAAACTGTGATTTTTTGTGGATGTAATGGCCTCCCTTCTGTTACTTCGGGATTCTCAGAACCCCAAATACGACAATTTTGTTTATTACCACACCCACCGAGTGAGAAATGTGAGTTGTCGCTGTCACCAATCCCGTCTCTTCAAATTTCTTCACATTTTTTCCAATTGCTTGCGTAGTCGGACGATTATGTAAACCACAATCTCTCTTAAAGCACGATATGTGGCTGTGGCAGAATCACCATTTTTGTAGTAGGTTTTAACAATTTGTATGCGTTGTTCGATAGTTTACCGATCCATTTTCGTAAATGTCAGATTTTCAACTGAAAAAAAATTGGTTTAATAACTTAGTTTGACATATGTCGAATTCCAGCCCTATACTTTTGAAACCGCAAAATGGATAACCCTTTATAAAACTATCCATCCTGTTTGAAAACAGCGAAATGCCACACGATAAAAGCGAAGCAACCATTCTGTAGCAAGCCTAAGATACAGTTTTTTTTTTATTTCATTTCGCATTTCGATACAACAAACATGCTTGATTTCGTTTTACATATTTTTTCCGTTTACACACAAGACAAGAGAGAGAATGAGACACAAAATAAAGCACTAACAAAAATATGAAAGAAGACAATAAATGTCCAAGATGACTCTTGAGGTACACCTGACAAATTAAAAATTTCTTTGGATAACACGTTATCAATTTCAATATGTTGCTTTCTTCCAACCAAATAACTTTTAATCCAGCCTAGCAGCAAGGAGTGAAAACCAAACATCTCTAGTTTCAATAGAACATTACTCAACACGGTCAAGTGCTTTTAAAAAATCGGTATCGGTAGCGTCGATTTGGGTACGAGTTTTCATGTGATAGGAAATACCTTATGAAAATCGACAATTCCACTCATAAATCCATGTTATTGATCATGATCAGATATATGATTTTGAACTAAACTAAACAATTTATTTTTGACCATTACTTCAAAAACTTTAGGAATCAATTAAAGTTTTGCAATAGGTCTGTAATTTTCAACATGGCCTTTTGACCCACAATTTTCATAGTGTCATTATCATTTATAGATTTGAAGAGTTTCAATTTTAAAGAGTCAGTAAGATGAACATGTGGTACTTTCCATTGAGTAATGTTATCTTCGCTTGCTAATCTGAATCACTAATAAGTGAATTTTTCGAGCGTTAGGAATCAATTTTTGGAAATCCTCTGCAAAACCCAAAAGCTTATTAAAAGGTGAGCAAAAATTAAAATGGAATCCATCTAAATTTACTGAACAATTTTTACACCATCCTCCGTTATACAGCATCACGCTTTCATTTTGACTCAAAGAAACATAATTTTTAGTAGAAGTTGTGATCCCAACATTACGATTGCTATCTATTTCAATACCATTCAGTTCATACCGGATTTCATCAGAAAAAAAAATGCTATACGATTGTTTCCAAAGTTTGTCTTTTTAACTTCCGATCCATCATTTTTCGATACAGTCCCCTCAGCATAAATGTAACTTTCCGAAGGTAATATTTTGGGATTTTGATGTTGCATTTGCATGCAGATGTGGATGATGTCATTTTTACCATAGTTATTTATATACGGCGAATAGGAATGATATTCGTATTTTGAAATACTATCATCAATTGATGGTTCTTGAAAAATATTCGGCACATCTTACTTTGTTAATTTGAAATTATTATTTTCTTTACCTCAATGTGAATCCTAATGCTAGTAAAAACGATTGGCTTTCTTTTGACAACGACTGTACTTTCACTTTACGAGTTAATTAAGTATTGATTGTAGAGCGGGGTAAACCCTGTCTTTTATAGAAATTAGTAAAATCTCGTATAGTATTATAAATTATCATTTTTGTTGATTAAGGTGTAAACGAATCGTAATTAATTCACCTCAAAAATTAATAAGATTTCCGTCTTGATCTAATAAAGTTATTGTTATTGAACTTATCTTCTTCACGTTCACTGGTAAATAAATAACATTTTTAGGAACCTCAATTATTTTATACCCAGGGCTGACTTTAATTGAAAATTGATGAAGTATATGCGCAGGTTGACTATTTGTGAAAGTTCCATCGATTAAGTTACACTCAACTCTCACTGTATTTACACGATTTATATCAACGTAAAAGTCTGATTCATGCATTTGTTTTGCAATCAGTTTTCTCTTGCTGAACCCTAACAGTGAACCAATGGAATAAGGATGTGAAAAATCTATATCTTCAGTGCAATATATTTCACATTTCAAAGTGTTGTTATTTGCTCTAATCTTTACGTCCTTCTTGAATATAATTATTTATGTCTTTAATTTCGTACGAGCCACCTGGAAGAACTATTACATCATTACCTAAATGAAATAAGTTTTTCATTACATCTACGCTAGGTATAGAGTTGAAGGTTTGAAAGTCCACTAATCCACACATATAATTTGAGTCTAATACTATTGGTGGGAACTACTCTGTGGTGAGAGTAAACTTGTTTCAGCTCAGCGTAAGTGTTATCGAGATTATCGGTGTGAAAGAAATGAAACAAATGTTATAGTGTATATCTTATTTATTTTGATTGAGAAGAAACTACAAACATAAGTGACCGCAATTAAAGGTATTAAATTAGATATTATTTGCATGTAAGTATCTTACTTTTTCCTGTGGAGGTCTCAAATTTCCAAAACTATCAAATTATTTAACATTATTTTTATTTATGTTGTAAGATACTCAATGTGTACTGACCACGCTATTTGTATTTGTATTTATTTATGGAAAACATTATCATTATAAAACATTGATTGTTTTTAAGCAATAATAAGTACAGTGATTAAACAATTAGGAAAAATTACTTACAATTAAATTTAAAGATTACCGAACAATTTAAATATAAAGTGAAAAAACAAATAAATTTATGAATTTATTTACAGATTTATCATTTTAAATGATTATAAGGCACTTTTAAATCTATAGCAGTTGCTGATCCTCCTCAATACGACAGGCAGAGAATTCCACAGACCGGCAGCGTAGACAAAAAAATTGTCGTTGAGAAACAGTATACCTACATCTTGGGGAAATAAGAACCCTGCTTCTACCCAACTGCGAGAAAGCTAGGTTTTCGTAAAGGTGTTCAGGTTTCTCCGATTGCATTAGATTAAAGAGAAATATGAGTACTTTACTATCTAAATAGTTTTGAAGGGGCATCCTGAAGATACTGTTTGCAAATCGTGAAATGTGATCATACCTGCGAAGCCCATACACAAACCGAATAACATTATTAAAAGCTACACATAACTTTCGTTCGCTCACGCTGTCTAGCTTGCAGAAAATTAATGATCCATTAAACAGTATCGGTAGTATAAGAGTTTTTGGGAGTGTTATTTTAACTTTTATTGGCAAGCAGCTACCAACAACATAGAAAGATCGAAGGGCACCATACGTTTTCCTCAATGTATATGAGACATTGTCATCCCAAGTAAGTGTTTGGTTGAATTTTATACCCAAATTTTGTACGCTTGTTACATAGTCCACAGTTGAATTACCTAGAACTACTCGGGGCAGACAGGACGTACATTATAATTTCACAAAATTTAAGGACAGATGGAAGATCATTTATAAATAACGAAAAAAACAACGGACCCAAAATTGAACCTTGAGGGACACCGGACGTGGTTGCAAGAAAATCGGATAGTTGGGAGCTAGCAGAAACGGCTTGAGTTCTTCCGACGAGATATTGTTGCATCAGAAGCACAGCCGATCTTTGAAAACAAAAATGGTTTCTTAATTTTCCCAAAAAAATGCTATGGGAGACTGAATCGAAAGCTTTAGAGAAATCAGGAAGTACCAAGGTTGTAGTCTGCTCTTCATCAACTTTTAGCATTAAATCATCAGCAACTTTCAGAAGCCAGCCTGAACTGGAGAAAGCATTCGGTTATTTTTCAGATATGATGATATTTGTTTACTTATGACTTTCTCTAAAATTTTGGAATTAAAGGGTGGAATTGCAATGGGTCTATATTCTTTAGGATTATGGGCTGAATTCTTAGGAACTGGTATAATTTTTGACGCTTTCCAAGACTTCGGATAACAGGAGCTAGTGAGGATGGAATTGAAGATATGGGTGAGGTACGGTGAAATAAAAGGATAAATTAGCTTTAAGAACTTGTGATGTATGTCATCCAATCCAATTGCCTCAGATTAAATTTCTTGAACTGCTTTAAAAACATCGACTTCTTCTACTCTGCAAAAACTGAACTGACCAAGGTCCCCTTCTGCAGTGTTGTTGAGCAAAAAACCAGAGTTTTCCTCGACTAACAAGTTTAAAGAAGAATTCACAAATTGTTGGCTAAGTTCATTTGCATCACAGTATATGTTATTGTTTTTCAGCTTCTTTGATATACCCATCGACTTTATATTTTTCCACAGTTGTTCCGAATTTAGATTTGTAAATTTAGAAGCATAGAAACTTTGTTTTGCTTGTTTTATTTCAGATTTCACAAGATTACGTAGAGTTCTAAAGCTTTTATGAAAAGGAGATAATCTAAAGCGTTTCCATCGTTTGTAAGCTAAATTTCTTTTACGAATAAGATTCTCAATCTTACAATTAAACCATTTGGCTGAATAATTTCTAATAGTTAGAGTTTTAACAGGAACATGTGAATCAAAGAGTCAATGGACCATATTCGTAAATAATTGTACTTGTTCATCAACCGAAGGTAATAGATAAATATTCTCCCACAATGTACATGTACATACCCCTTCACGCAATAATTCATCCATACGAATGGCCTTAAAATCTTTGTACTGGATTGTTACTATTTCAAATGACTGCCTGAAATTGATATCATAAAAATTTAGAACAAGATCATGTTTAGAAAAATCTGGAACATCAAGCTGGGTATAGAAGTTTATTTTATCGGGTTCATTAACCAAAATCAGATCTAAAAGCGTCGAACTTGTCGCTGTAAAATGAGTAGGCATCGAAACATTCGAAGAGAATAAATTGAGTGATGTCAAGTTGTTGCAAAACTTTTTAACATTACTGTTACGATAATCAAGTAAGTCAGTGTTAAAGTCTCCAGCAACGAGAATGTGCTTTTAATTCGGGGAAATTTCTTCAAGAATATTCGTAACACTATCTGTATCGTATAGACTAGGAGGTTTCTATATTGTGCCTATCAGACACTTACTCACGTCGCAACCTGCTTCAACGAATACAAACTCCAAACCTGCAGTGGAATCAGAACTTCTGACAATCCTTGCCTTAATATCATTTTTAATAAAGATGGCAACGCCATCTCCCAGCTTTTTCATCGTTTATTTCAGGAGTCAACCAAGTCTCCGACACAAAAACAATATCCATCATGCCCCCCTAAAATGTTCTTTTAAATTCATCAAAGTGCTTACGTAAACTTTGTGCGTTGATGTGACAAATAGAAAGTCCGTCGTATCTATTACGAAAAACACTAAGCATTGCATTTATTGAAGAGCTTCCAGTCTGTAAAATATTATTTCTGCCCATTAAAAGACTCATTTTGTTTTTGTTTTATCTAAACTAAAAAACAACGCCGCCGTAAGTGGAATGATGAGGAACTGCAGTTGAAATCCAGTGATATAAGATCAATATAAAATGATAAAAAAATTATTATTAAGAGGCATAAAGTAATATAAAAAAAAAAATAATATAAAAAATGTAAATTAAAGTAATGTAATAAGAAAGATTAGAATATTTAAAAATTATTTTTAAGAATTTCAAATTGGACAAATTTAATTTATATAAGTGGCAACCCAAATTGGGGATTACCATTATCCAAGCTACTTGTTGATATCTCATTTGTTTTGTAGTATATGCTGGTCATCTTCTTCATGGGGGGCAACAGGGTGCGGTAAGCGTTTAATTATATTGTTCAATTCATCGAGAGAGTGGACTTTGACTGCTTTTATAGCTTTGTCAAGATTTATACAAACTAGACCACGTGAATGGAAAGGATTATTTCTTGACGTTTAAGGTTAATCGATTGTCGTAGGATTATTCTGTTATTCTGTGTTAGACTTTCATGTAAATAAATTAGCGCATCAGAGACATCATCAAAAATGTCTTTAAGTGATAATTGTCGCGAATGCATTTTACGAAATTCTGTGATAGCTTTTATGACTTTCGTTTTATCGTGCAAAGATCGAAACTTGACTATAATAGTAGAATCCTCCTTCGGCTTTACACGGAAGATTTTATTTAATTGTGGTGGTTGCAGTTCAAGTGAGTGACATAAATGATTGAAAGTGTTTTTAAGGTTTTCTTCCTGGAAAAATGGAACACCGATTAATATAGCAGCGGCCGATAAGCTTTGCATATTGAGCGACCCGATCTGGTTCCTAATAAGAGTGAGTTCAGTGTTAGTTTTTCTTCTTCTTTGTTTTTGATGATGACCATTCCAAGAGTAGATTTAGCATTCATCGTGTTAGTAACTAAAAGACTATTTAGTTTTCCTGATAAGGCTGAATCCTTAGCTTCAAACCTCTGTCAGGATTTTCCAGCTAAAATTTTATCGGCTTTGTGTATGTTTCCTCTCACTGAATTATTAGAACTACTTGATGATTTTCTAAAATCAATCAATAAAGGTAAGGAACGATTATGAAATAATGTTTATAAAACATGGTGATTTATATGAAAATGATTCATTCAACAAAATGAAGTTTAAAAGACAGCAAGAATCTATTTGTATCCAAAATTTTGATGAAAATATAAAACAAAAAAAGAAGCATGGACAATTATTTCATAATAGTATACGCGGGATAATTGTAGGCCCGTTTAATTGTGGAAAAACTAACGTTATGCTAAGCATTCTTTTAGATGAGAATGGGATGGAGTTCGAAAACATTTACATATTCGAAATCACTACATCAACCCCAATGTGCCTACCTAAAAAAACTCATAAAATCAATAAAGGAAATGCCGTATTATGAATTTTTGAATAATTGTGAAGTTGTGCTAGAAGGCAGGCTAAACCAATTTCAGTTTTTATATATGATGATGTAGCTTGTGAAAAACAAAATACCATATGAGACTATTTCTGTATGGGGCGTCATAACGGTGTAGATACTCGTAGCTTTTACTTATGTCAGTCATATACACACATTCCAAAACATTTGGTTCGAGATTACGCTAACTATATAATTCTCTTTAAGTAAGATGATCTTAATTTGAAACATATTTATAATGATCATATAAATTCAGATGTCATTTAAACAATTTAAAGACTTCTGTTCCGAATGCTGGAAAGAATTGTATGGGGTTTTTAGTAATTGATAACGATAGTTGTGTTAAAAATGGTCGCTATATAAAATCATTTAAAGAAACACTTGTTTTATAAAGTGCCACAGTCGTTAAACTGCTACGCGTATTAATAGACCTATATTAAAACCGCCCTGTATTAAACAGCTCTGTATTGAACTGCTCTGTATTGAACTGTCCTGTATTGAACAGCCCTGTATTTAACCGATCTGGTTATCTCCAATGCACATACCTATACCTACATACAACAGCCATGGATACTAATATAAATACACTTAAAAGTCTAATAAAGACAAAAATGGGTTTGAAGACAAAGTATATGCTCCGAAAGACTAGAAAACTCATTAATGATACCGAAATTGAAAACACTTTCAGACCAATAATTGAACCCTTACGTAAAATCAAGAAAAATGTGGAGAATAATGAAACCGTGAGTGATAAGTTAAAAAAATTAAATCACCCATTGTAAAACGTCGTCTTCAATTTAAAAGTCAAAGAAAATAAGTAGAAGAAGATGAAAATGAAAATATTTCTCCAGAGCGAGATGTAAATTTGTCATTATTGAATTCAGAGTCGGTCGAAGAAAAATCTTCATTTAAAACACCTACAAATAGCTTCAATGAGTGTACTCCGATCAACGGAGCATTAATTTCAAATTCAGATCATGATAAGATCTATGGCCCATACTTTGATGCTAAATTGAAGACAAATAAGTTAGGGAGATCGAATTTTAAAATTGACGATGACAATAATATTATAATTGATGATGAAATTTTTCATGGAACAGAAGGCCTGCTTCAACTCGTTCTACATAAAAGTCCTCGAAAGAATATTTATCATACTGAAGATTTAAGACAGTATCAGAGAATATTACAAAAAACATGCGCTCAGTTGAGAAATCATGATATAAATTCGCAGGTTAAAGGCAATAGAGGACAAAAGTACGAGAAAATCATTAAACCGTTGGTACAGGATATGTCACAAAGTAAAAGAAAGAAAGTGGGAAATGCAAACAGAAGTAATTCGCCTGCAATAATTTATTCAGCTAATCCAATCGATTATGGGTATTGGGACAATCCAAATGAGCTAGTTGATAGGTTGAGACTTTTAGTTGCATCTGAAACATCAGGGTATAACAACCATTAGAATGAGATAAATTCGATTGTGGAAGAGTTACGTGAACAAAATTTAATTTATTAGCAAAATGAGTGTTGACAAGTTCGGAAGAAGCTCCAGTAAATTTCAATAAACAATCGTTGGTCCTTAAAGACCTCCTGGTGATGGACTTAAGCCAACTGCGAATGGTGACTTTGATATTGAAGGAAAACGTATACACAATGTTGGCAGCCCTATACTGCCTAATCAGACAGTAAATAAATCATACATAGATGATGAATTGAAAAATAAAGACAAAATATTAAGAGAATACATTGATCTACAAAATTTTAATACAATCCGCTTGCTGGATGATCTGCGAAAATATTTTCTTCTTGAAATAGAAAAAATTAAAGAGAATCAAGAGCGTGAACTAAAATATTTTTTCATATAAGAAAACCTAACAAGACAATTTTAAATTCAGTTAATATTTGTAAGTCAGACAGAATATCACAACCATGTCCAATATCAACATATCATTAATTTAAATGAATTTTTGACTTTTTTAAGGATTCATAAAGATAATATGCTTGAAGAACATCATGAAGAATTCTTGAGAAATATATCGTTTTTTAGTAATTATAAAAATGTTGATCAAGTTGAATCTAAGTATGGATGTCATTCCACAAACTGTTCATGGTCTACATGGATGCTGTTTGATTTAACTTCGTTTGATAAGATTAAAAAACTAATGATATTGTATAGTTGCTTAAAATAAATGTAATTATATTATAAATCCATACAAAAAAAGTTTTTTTCTTTCATTCTGTAAAAAAATGAGTAAACGACAAGTTGTTGAAGACCTCCACAAATCAGCAAGAAAGACAAGAAAGAGGCTCAATCGGTGTAGGGTTGTTATCAAAGGGATTGATGGTCTGTGGCAAGCTGATTTGGTAAAAATGATACCCTACCACAGAGAAAATAATGGCTACACATACTTAATTACGGTCACTGACACATTCTCGACATATGGATGGGCAATTGCTTTAAGAAATAAGACTGCTTCATCTATTGCAGAAGCAATGAAATTGATTTTCTTTAAATCATCGCGACATCCTAAAAACCTACATACAGATAATGGAAAGGAATTTTCTAATAAAATGTTTCATGATTTAACGAAATTATACAATATAAATCATTACTCTACATTCAGCTCACTCAAGGCATCAATTGTTGAACGTTTTAATCGCATACTTAAGGAGAAAATGTGGAAAGAATTCAGTCTTGATGGTAATTACAAATGGATGCCCATTATTGATGATATGGTGGATGTATACAATCACTCTATGCATATAACTATAAAAATGTGCTCAATGGATGTGAATCAGGAAAACTCTAAAAAAACTTATTCGCTTCGTATAATAGAATTAAAATCTCTTCCCGTGGTAAATTTCAAGTTGACTACAATATTAGAATAAGCAAGTTCAAACACGTTTTCGGGAAAGGCTACACACCTAATTGGACAACGGAAATTTTTAAGATAAGAAAAGTAAACCTAACAAATCCAGCAACATATCTCCTTGAAGATTTAAAGGTCAACCCATCAGCGGATAGTTTTATGAAAATGAGTTACAAAAAAACTAAATACCCTAATATCTATCTCGTTGAAAAAGTACTTAAAAGTAAGGGAGACAATGTATATGTTAAATGGCTCGGCTTTCCATAGGCTAACAATTCATGGATTAATAAATCTCAATTATTATAAAACACACATACAATATTGGTTTCCTTTCTATTCGTAAATTATTTCGTCTTCATTTGCGCGCGACAGCCGCCAAATGCATCTCAAATTCAGTGAACCTACATACTGCACTATACCATTCAAAAACCATATCAACATACCCACATTTTACCTACCTGCAAACGATCCAAGATTAAATTTTTTTCTAGCATATACCTACAACGTACACATCCACCACTTCAACCCTCAATCCTAAAAACATAAATATTTCTGTACATCACTAGGCATAAAAACAGTCACAGAAAAATAGATACAGCCCGAATATTATAATTTTTAACCACCAAAATTATTCAAAAATTGCTCTATTCCTCAAGTAGGATATGTTACTCTCTGTATAGTTGTTGTAATTATACAGCATAAAATTTTACCATCTCTCTTTCTACGCCCAAAAGGTGTATTCTTGCAGCCGCGACAACAGTTTTTTCTCACAACACATTCTCCTTACATTTTCCATCGATTTATCAGGTACAAATCTCTTGCCACAAGATCCTTTACATTTCATTCACCATTTTTTTTACCATGCGCACGACCCCAATGCATTCTAATCAAGATCCTACACCAACACTAACCGTTTTCCACCAGGAGCAATTTTGTTGCCACAAGCACCCAGCATACGACATATAATGCATTGTTATCAAGATCATATACCCATTTCATCCACCTTTTTTCCACACACACAATGCACAATCAAGACGCACAATGCATACTTATCAGGCTCCTACACCAAAACTGACCCTTTTTCACTAGAAGCAATTTTGTTACTATGAGCACCCAATTTTACACTAAACGCATTATACAAGAGTCTCCCCCGACCGCTGGCTCTCCTGTTCGACGAGCAATTTTGGTGGAAGGAGCAACAATTTTACACTGGGGAGCACTCAATTATTGCTCAAGTCCGATATTCTAACTACTCATTTCACATCCACTTAATTCCGCCCAAATTAAAATCACCCAATACACAAACGAAAATGCTACAATCAGTATTATCAGCTAAAATTGTTTCAATGTTTCTAATATGAGATAAATATAGGGTCCGCCAAATAACTTGTTTTTTTTTAAATAGGCGCAAAACATCGAGTGTAGCTTCGGCTGTGTGGCATATAGCGTCGTCCTGTTGAAACCAAATATTACCAATATCCTCCTCTTCAATTTTTGTGAACAAAAATTCGTTCAACATGGCCCGATAACGATCGCCATTGACTTTAACGGCCACTCCTTGCTCATTTTCGAATTATGCCTCTGGACCAAAATCCGCACCAAACAGTGACTAGTTTTGGGTGTATCGGCTTTTCAATGTATGCGTGCGGGTTTTCTGTGCCCCAAATGCGACAATTTTGCTTGTTACATACCCGCCAAGATCAAAATGAGCTTCATCTGAATAGATGATTTTGTTGGCAAAATCGGCATCTTCTCTAAGTCGATCGCATGCCCACTTAGCGAGCGTTGTTCAAGCATACACACAACCATATTCGTTCAGCGAAAGGATAAATCTAATTATTTGTCAAATCAGACATGAGCTAAGTGTTGCCATTCACAAAATAAACACTAGTTGAAAAAAAACGTTAGATGGCGGACCCGTTAGATAGATATAGAGAATCTGGTAGAATATAACTAACAAAAATTAATAATTTACAATTTGTGATGCTTTTTTAGTTTAGAGCTGAGGTAGCGACAGCGGGTTTTTCTGACCGAAAAAAGCAATGAAAACTGGGTGCATGAAGAGTTCAAAAGTCCATTAAATATCAATCTTTATTAATTCCTTAAATATTACATCAATTTCAATCAAAAATACTATAACACGGTATTTCATATAAATATATTCTTTACAATAGTTACCCTTAAAAATAAACTAACGATCTAATATAGGCTGAGATAAAGTCCCCGGCCTTGGTCGAAACCAAAGGCACAAAGTTTAGCGGGATAGAGTCCCCGGCTCTGGTCGAAACCAAAGGCACAAAGTTTAGTGGGATAGAGTCCCCGGCCCTGGGCGAAACCAAAGGCACAAAGCTAAGCGGGACAGTGTCCCGGCCCTGATCGAAGCCAAAGGCACAAAGTTTAGTGGGATAGAGTCCCCGGCCCAGGTCGAAACCAATGGCACAAAACTTAGCGGGATAGAGTCCCCGGCCCTGGTCGAAACCGAATTCACAACGTTTAGTGGGATAGAGTCCCCGGCCCTGGTCGAAACCACAGGCCCAAAATTTACGGCACAAGGCCAAACAATTACGAAACTCCTAACTAGTGCACTGTGCACTCAGCAGTTTGCTGCTAGGCACTCCACTTGTATACACCGGATTGGTACAATACTACTCAAGGCACAACAACACCAAATCTATTGTAGTGCACTTCCTTTGGATGCAGAAACCGATGCAATACAATTAGCAAACCATACTTGCAAGGGGCTTCTACAATTAAACGAAGGTGATGAAATCTGTAAAAAATGTCAAACAAATTCGCAACAACAACAACGAAAGAGGCACTGTCATCATGAAACTTCCAACCGTGGAAGTCACAGAAAAGCTTATTGCAGCCGCGCACACTTTAAAAGGCTCTGGATTTAGTGTTTTTCGCGAACAATCACTTCTGTCCCGAAAGAAAAGAAAATCGCTGATGAAGATAAAAAACAAATTATTGCACACTAACCCAAACGCAAAAATTTTATTAAGAGGAGACAACAAGTTGCTGATCAACAATAAACTTTTTCTTTATAAGTTGTCGCATGGCTAACTTGTCAAATCAACAGCAGAGAAGTAATTTCTAAGCTGGTTGGTGACAACTACAACAAATACATTGACAGCACCCAGGGACTGAAGTTGGCTCCGTTTTCGAATGATCCAATCTCATCCAACAACCACTCTCGAGCGCCACCTACCGTTCAAAGGATACAACGGGTTAGAGATATTAGTCAATAGGTAAATACTGTCGTCTGCCACCACTTAAATAATATATTGAATATAATTAGTATACGTTGTTATAATATTACTGGTCTCAAAAGCAAACTTTTACAACCATTTATTTTCAAGATATTGATATCATAATTTTAATTGAAACTTTTATTGAAGCTCATAACCAAAATCATTACATAAAATATCTTAAAGATTTCAAGGTAATGTTCATGCCTGCTATAAGAGTTAATTATAATGGACGAGCCAGTGGGGGTATTTTATACGGTATTAAAAAATATCTATTAGAAAATTTTTTTAGCTTTAAAACTATTGAAGAGAAAATAATTTTTGACGTGATTCGTAAAAACCAACACTATCACATTATACCTGTTTACCTGAACTGTAATAACTGGGCAAACGAATTCAATCAGCTGGTAGATTTTATGAATAGAAACACATATGAGAACGGTTTGATTATTGGAGACTTAAATGCTGGAATTGGTAAATATCAAAATTTTTCTGACAACTTTTTAGATTCGCGTAATATTCTCTCATTTCCAAGATACTCAAAAGATAATATTTTAAATAGCAATAGAAGAAGTTTGATTGAATTTATTACAGATTTCGGATTGTACATATTAAATGGTTGTTCTAATAGTGATAAGGCTGGTGATTTAACTTTTGTAAGTGGCCAAGGGCAATCCATCATTAACTTTGCCGCCATGTCAACTAACTACCTGGATTTATTCGAAGATTTTGAGGTTGCTATGGTGAACTTTTCATCCCACTTTTCTATTATTGTCAAAATAAAAATTTCTGAGTCAATTCAAAATGCAAACTCCAACTTTGTCAAAATGGTCAGAAAACAACGCAACGCTACATAAACAACTCTTAAATCGATATTCTTACTCTTTAGTTCAGCAATCTACACACACGGTCGAAGAAATAAGTCAAAGTATAAATAAGGTTATTATAGCTGCAGCTCCTTTTGCACATAAAACTTTCAAAAAAATTTTAGCAAAAACTCCTTGATTTGACAATGATGGCAGGCGCCTACGAAAACTCTCGTTTGTTTATTTGAAGTTCTTTAGAACTACCAATTCACAGATTTTCAAAAGTTATTACTTACGATTCAATAAAAAATACAAAGATATTTGTGAAACTAAGAAAATATCTTATTAAGCCGAAGCCGAAGACTTGAAAAAATGCGCCAACTCTAAACAATTCTGGACTACAGTACGCGAACTAGGTGGACAGTCTCAAGGTGTGAAGTTTTCCTTGCAAGCTGAGTTGCTGGCTGTTCATTTTAAAACACTACTCTCAGTTAACCAAAACCTTCACACCTTCGAATATGCTTTACCAAATACCCGCGTGAATTAACTCGATGTCATGTCGATTTTTCTCTCCTGGAACTGGAAACTATTCTTAAGAATTGTAAAAACGGTAAGAGTCCAGGCTTATAGGATAAAGTGCTGGATTGCTAACTTAGACGTGTGGGTTCGATGCCCACGCTAGGCGCATTCTTTTCTATACCTCCAATTTTAATTGTATGCCGCCCATGAGACAGTCAATACCGGGTTCTCAAATCGACTGTGCCAAGCTAGTGCCGTGCAATTCAGGTTGCATTTAAAAGACCTTAGGTCTTACAGACATATAGTTAAATAAAAAAAAATTGATGGAATTCCAGTAGAATTTTACAAGAACAACACAACGGATTTCAAAAACTACTTCGTTAACTTTTATAATAAAGCTTACAACTCCTTGTCTGCTCCTACCAATTTCAAAAAATCTTTGATTTTTGCTATTTTTAGAATGGGTGATGCCAACGAAGTCGAGAATTATAGAGGTATTTCAATATTAAATTCTATTAGAAAAATTTTCTCAGTAATTTTGTATGAACGGCTTTCTAAGTGGAGAGAAAATAACAATCATCTTAGCATTTTTCAAGCTGGTTTTTGACCGGGTTTTTCGACGACGGACCAAATTTTTGCAATTTCCAGCATGGCTCAAAAATTTATAGATAACAAAAAAAAGCTTTCCACTTGTTTTGTGGACTTCAAAACTGCATTTCACAAAGTCGACAGACAAGTGCCTATCTATAAATTATCTTGTATGGGTATATCACGAAAATTCCTTCAAATGTATGAAAGACTCATTTCTTTGACTGACGTAAAAGTATGGGATGGTTTTAGGTTCTCAGACCAATTTGAAACTTCGGCAGGAGTATCTCAGGGCTGTATTCTTAGTCAGCTACTGTTTGCCTTATATGTAGGCGACGTCTGTGACAATCTTCTTGGAGGAGAGAGTTACGCAAATACCCTAATAAAACTTCTGCTATATGCTGACGACCTAGTAATTTTTGCTGATAAACCATCAACACTTCAAATGCAAATAAACCGTCTAGTTCTTTCTGTGATACTTGGGGTCTTTATATAAATTCTTTAAAAGCTAAGATTTTAATCTTTGAAAGTAGGCAATCAAGAAGACGGCCGGAAGAAAATGGTTTATCAGCACGGTCAGTATTGATATTGTACAGGAATTTAAGTACTTGGGTGTCCTTTTGACTTACAAACTAAACTTTTGCAAGCACGTTAAAGAAAAAAGTCGAGAAGCTAGACTACCTTAAAACATAATGTGGCAATTGTAATTGTTGATAAGCAGGATTGTATGCAGCTTGATACGTTGGAGCACCAGGGGTCTGACACATCGAAGTAGATACGATTGACGGCTTTCTTAATTTTGGTATGGCGAGGAACATTAGAGTCCTCGGCGGCGGTGGCGGAGGAATGTTTAGCTGAATTTTAGACGGTGTGAATCCAATTCTTTCTTAAATTCTTTAAAAACTAAGATTTTAATCTTTGAAGGTAGGCAATCAAGAAGATGGCCGGAAGAAAAATGGTTTATCAGCACGGTCAGTATTGATATTGTACATGAATTTAAGTACTTGGGTGTCCTTTTGACTTACAACCTAAACTTTTGCAAACACGTTAAAGAAAATAGTCGAGAAGCTAGACTACCTTGAAACATAATGTGGCAATTGTAATTGTTGATAAGCAGGATTGTATGCAGCTTGATACGTTGGAGCACCAGGGGTCTGACACATCGAAGTAGATACGATTGACGGCTTTCTTAATTTTGGTATGGCGAGGAACATTAGAGTCCTCGGCGGCGGTGGCGGAGGAATGTTTACCTGAATATTAGACGGTGTGAATCCAGAAGCGGTACATCTTCGGTTGGCTCTGCGTTATTCCTTTCTTCTACAATGCTTTCCCATTCCTCACATAAGTTCTGCGTTGACTTATGTGCACGAAGTTTTTGAAGTGGCCTTTTAGTCTTTTCCGTAGAATTTTCACGCTGCCCCTGGTATCACGATTCCTCGTTGACAATACTTCGATGAGCTCGGGTTTCTTCAAGAAGTGAATAAATCCCAGATTCTTATAAGGGTTGTACTCATCAGTTGGTGTTTCTTCTGTGTCGGACATGTTGACAAATTAAACTGCTTCCAGACGGCGGCGGCGGATGTTCGGTGAGACTTTTCGAAGGTTAACACGCAATCGGTAGAATAATTAAAAAACGAATCTTCTAAAGGCTTTTCGGATTAAACGGATAACGGCGGCGGTGACGGTCGGTGTTGCCTCAAAAAGATTCCGGGTCGGTCGGCGACGGGTGTTCGAGTGAACCTTCTATTGTCCCTGCTCGGGCGCCAAAATGTGATGCTTTTTTAGTTTAGAGCTGAGGTAGCGACAGCGGGTCCAAGGTCTGACCGAAGAAAGCAATGAAAACTCGGTGCACGAAGAGTTCAGAACTCCGTTAAATATCAATCTTTATTAATTCCTTAAATATAACATCAAATTCAATTAAAAATACTCTAACACGGTATTTCATATAAATATATTCTTTACAATAGTTACCCTTAAAAATAAACTAACGGTCAAATATAGGTTGGGATAGAGTTCCCGGCCCTGGTCGAAACCAAAGCAACAAAGTTTAGCGGGATAGAGTCCCCGGCCCTGGTTGAAACCAAAGACACAAAGTTTAGCGGAATAGAGTCCCCGACCCTGGTCGAAACCAAAGGCACAAGGTTTAGTGGGATACAGTCCCTGGCCCTGGTCGAAACCAAAGGCACACAGTTTAGCGGGATAGAGCCCCCGGCCCTGGTCGAAACGAAAGGCACAAAGTTTTTTGGGATAGAGTCCCCGGCCCTGATCGAAACCAAAGGCACAAAGTTTAGTGGGATAGAGTCCCCGGCCCTGGTCAAAACCAAAGGCACAAAATTTACGGCACAAGGCCAAAAAATTACGAAACTCCTAACTAGTGCACTAAGCACTCACCAGTTTGCTTCTAGGCACTCCCCTTGTGTACACCGGATTGTTACAATACCACTCAAGGCAGTCCGTCCTTTTCCACTCCAATAATACCTCCTCTTAATATATTCCCCGTAACAAGAAGGTGTGAATCGTAAGAACAAAAAAACTTATGCCATGTAATTCATATGGCGTGACGTTTGATTGGATGATAATGTGCGGTCTTCATTACAAATCGTATGTTCACGTGTCTGCTAGCCTCTGTATATCTGTTATGAGTTTAAATTTAATGTATTCAAATTGAAGTAGCAGTTGGCTGGTTGATGAATGTATGTGGTGTGTGGGGTATATTAGGAAGCTGCTGTTGTTAGAGAAAATTTGTTGGCTGGTTGATGAATGTATTTGGTGTGTGGGGGATATTTGGAATCTGCTATGGTTGGGTTGAATTTGTAACTCCGTTACACATTTTTATTTCCTTCTATATAAACACAAATCTGTTCAATGTTGTCTACATGAGATCTTAATAATTCGATTTATGAAATTGGCAATATGTGGTTGCCGAACTGCGAAAAGAACACTTCCACATCTTCTGCTGCCAAAATCATGACGGTGACGACGAAACAACAAGAACTTCGATGTTTTTTAGTACTTCTTCATTCCTTATTTCATTATATAGCCAAGTTTCCACAAGCGCATAGACATCATATTCCAAGAGTCGACAACAATAGAGAGGGTATTTAGTTTACCTCTAATACCACCCATGCTTTGGAAATATATTGAAATTTTAAACTCCCTCTATTTGAATGTGATTCGTTTTCTCCGCACCCGGATCCGATAAAATTTTTTCGTTTTTTGAACCATCTCTTGGAATAAACTCCCTGACTAAAGTGTTCCTTGTCCAATTTGAACCATATAATGCTGACTGAATGTTTTAGTTGGAATTCCAACTTTGTAGTTTACGAATTTCGAATTTTTTGCATACTTTTTCACCAGCTTAAAACAAACTTCACCAACTCCCATTTTGCCGGCTACATATTTCAGAGATTCCACAGATGTAGCTGCGTCAAATTTGGACATATTGAACCATTTATGAGCAACAACAATATTAAGATCTATGGCTATGCCATCACCATAAGCAGGCAAATTCTGTTTTTTCTTTGGTTTCTTCCTTCGCTCACTAGAGGATAACAATTTGTTAATAACTTGTGTGAAATTATTAATCGAATCTGTTTCTACTGCTTCCGCTGCCGAATTCACACCCGCTTCAACTACGACCTTCGTAGTGAAGAAGGTTGGAACAAGATCCAACTTCAATGCTTTTATTACTCGGTAGCTATGTTCCTTCCTACATTAATGCTTGAAGTAGTATTTCGTTTTGGCATATCAACAGCAACACCAAGTATTTTTTTAACATCAGCATGCATATAATCAATTCCGCAAATTTTTCTCTCAAGCATATCAACCACAGAAACAAGTTCATGGACCTTAGTAAAAAAAAGTCGTTCATATATAACTTAAGCTTTGTGGATTCGATTCAGGGAAAAACAATGTTGCAATTCCCGCTGATAAGTTTTTTTTGTGTCTCTTGTCCAATTCAGTCTCTTCAAATTTCTTCACAATTTTGCCAATTGCTTGCGTAGTTGGACGATTATGTAAACCATAATCTCCTCTTATAGCACGATATGTGACTGTGACAGAATCACCATTTTTATAGTAGGTCTTAACAATTTTTATGCTTTGTGCGATAGTTAAGCGATTCATTTTCGTAAATGTCAGATTTTCAACTGAAAAAAAAATTGGTTTAAAAACTTAGTTTGACAGATGTCGAATTTCAGCCCTATACTTTTGTAACCGCGAAATGGACAACCCTTTATTATTGTTGGCCAATAAACTACTTAATTTTATTCGGAAACAATATGGTATTTTTATTTTTTATTTTAAAATGTTATTTTAAAATTTTTATTTTTGTGCACTGAAATCTCAACTTAGAACAATCTCAATTCAGGGAAATTTGTAATGAGTTGCTTTCCAAACGTATTCAAATTAATAATTTTGTTTATAGTATTCATACTTTACATTTGTTCTTTATATTATTTCTTTAAATTAAATGTCGTAACAGTTACGAATACAGTTACACTCTTGTAATAATTTATTTTCAATGAAAAAAGAACTTATCTATTAATCTGTATATCTCACTCGAACTTAACATTTGTTTGTAGTTTCTTGCTTCTAGTTCTTGAATCTTGAATATATAATCAAAAAGAAATATAGTTTATTGTGTTTAGGTTGTGACTTGATTAACCCAAACAAATTGGATTAATTCTACATTTTTATAACGCTTTCTAATTTAAATTTTCATACGCATAATAGTTTATATATATTTGTGATATGCCGCTGCAACTAAGCACTAAAAGTAACGAGTTCGAGGGAAAAAACAAAAAACAAGGTACATTTCTGAAATTGGAGGATTCATGTCCACTGGGCTATTTAAAGATTTGGCGCCTTGAGCCAATAAGTTTTGCCGCCCTAAAGGTACATTAAAAAAAATCATTCTACGGAGATAATTTTTAATTCTTTTTAGAACGGAAAACAAACGTTCTGCACTACAATTTGTGAATGCAGTGCAAAAGAAAATACGCAATGCTATTTCTGTATATGGAAAGGCTTCCTTCAAATATTTTTTTTATAATCTACACGCGCTCAAGGGATTATATTATCTCCAGGGATGGTGGCTGAACTAATGCGGAGAAATTTCCGTTTTTATTTATCTATGTCCCTTATAACTCGCATTAATTTTTTTATTCTTTGCAATATTTTATCGGTATACTAGTTTAACTCAATCACATGATGTTAGTTCTATGCCTAAACAGCATGTAATGAGTAAACCAGCAACTCATTGTATGACATTTATTTTTAGAATTGGTTTTTTAATGGAAAGATAAGAGGACATAGATTATGACAGGGATCAAACCTGTGACCATGAGGTTAACAGGCTAACACACAACTATCGCGCCACGGCCACCCAAAAAAAAGAGATTAAGTTGTCTTAAGCTCATGTTGTTATTGGAATATAAGACATTTTTTAAAAGAATACAATCTTCTTGAAGATCATCCACAATATCAATTGGGCATAACTTTTTCAGATTATTGGCGTTTAGTCTGACCTCAGCCTCACACATCAGGTCAGGTTTACATAAGAATTTAGTGGTTACTGCATCATACGCAGATTTTCGCCTCCTCAGCTTGTTTAGCAACTGTTCAAATTTCGGTAAGAAAGTATTAAGCTCGAAATGGTCACGTCTTCGTAGTAAAACTTCGCCATCAATACACTCATTATTAGGTTTCTTCCTCTTGATTATTGTTTTTTGGTCGCTTCTGTAGCCTTTTTGACATCAGTCAGCTGTA